>CM055851.1:7440000-8040000 GCA_029490765.1 Euthynnus affinis | reverse complement strand
ATATTTTGGGGTGGTGTCAGTTTTTCTATGACAGTAGTTAGTACTATTATGGAACATGCTGAGTGGGAGCAAAACAACATTGAATAATTGATTGGCACTAAAAGACGTGGGCATGACTATGCATTATTCAAATTGACACTTATTACTGTCTCTACTTTCCTATGGTAAATAAAACAGGAGAGGTGGGACTAGAAAAAAGTCGCTCATGTTTCTATTTGTTGTTCAGCAATTTTAGATTGGAGGCTGGAGCTTCAGTTTCCTTATTTTACCCTCCTTTTCCTGTCCCCTGCAATGACAGTGCTGGATTCTATGTCCGGTTCTCGCTATTGAGAGAGAAATGGATGGCTGTACCAGAAGTCTGACATCTGTTCCTCTTTAAGGAATATTTCCAGGAAATTAGAACTGCAGAAAGTAACAAAGGCGTAGGTGTAAATAAAAGGAGGTAATGGGCATAATGCTTTGCAATGTCACGTTGTTCTTCACAGTGCTTAAAAGCTGCTCTAACAAACAGATTAAAGCTACACATCTATTCTGTCAGGAGGCTTAATGTCACTGTCAAAGCATTTTGTTTCTATTGATGGGCTTTTGTGTAATGATCAACCAAATCTTTCAATGATCAACCAGTCTTTCAATCTTCTCATGTCCTTTGTTCTTTTTCTCATAGTAGGTTTTGTTTTCCCATACTCAGAGAAGAAATCAAAAACAATGTTGAATAGACATAATTAGTAGAAATTATTATAGATCTGACCCATATTTTGTCTTTTAGAGGTCACTTTTAGAGGTCACTGGTAAAATGAATAGCCAGAGAATCTTGAGAACAAATTGAGGTGTTAGATTTTTGACAGGAGGGCAGGTCTCAGAGCAGCTCATGGGGCTGTGTATGGTTGAATGGCTGCATCTATTACCTCTAGTCATCCTCTGTGCTTTTCAACAATGCATTTTAGGGAACATGAAAAACTGTGGCAGCCGCTGAGCAACTACATACATATCTATAATATCGTGCAAGGCATGTAGTCCTCTGTGATAGCAAGTGCACTACAGGCATTTCAATTCAGCTGACTGAAAGTACAGAGGAAAAAGAGAGGTTAGCGATTTGACGTTAGATTTGTCTCTGTCTGTTTTCGTCCTCAGATGTCATAACAGTGTGATCGACGTAATTTGTTCTGCCAGCAACTTATCAAGTCCTTCAATATTTTGTTTTTTGTTCCTGAAAGCAAGGCAGATGGCAGAGACAGAGGCCTCAAATTTGATAATCCATGACATTTTAATCACCAGCTCTCATTAAACACAAACTGATAAATTTCCATCATACAGTATGCTTTAACCAGTTACTATAACCTGTCCCCTTAACACATACTGTGCCTGTAATGCCCTTCTGTGTGTGTAATGCCATGCGGGTTACATTTTTTTGTTATCAACATAATTAGGAAAGGTTACTGAAATGTAACTGGCAAAGTGCAAAACATTGATACTGAACATCACTAAAATGCTTACTGACAGAATATTTAATTTGTTTTCCCACAATATCCATCCATAGCAAGTAAATCATGATGATTTACTTTTATGCTTACGTCTTGGCACTGACAGATCTTCATTAAGGTTAGGGAAAGATGGTGGTCTTGGTTTAATACACATAAAGTCTGGTGTCACACTATTGGTCCGAAGGCCCATTATTCCAAAACCCAAATAGTTTGAAAACTTCCCATTGGCCTGAAAGCCCCTGAGTCTGACGGCCTGTTCCCCTAAGACTAATTGCCTCAGCCCGTTACACACTCTGGAGTTGTTGGATTTCAGTGACTGCCGGCCCTGTCAATGGCGCTGAATTGGTTGTGGTGGTGGTGGTGGGGGCACTGCGATTACTTAAGATAAGGTGTTCCAATTAGGCTACCTCTGTTTTCTTTTGGGTTAGGGTTCTAATAAGTATGCACTAAATGCAATAAAACACAAGCATTTTGTAAATGGTATCTTTGCATTTGCACGTCAAAATACACTAAAGGCTAAAAACAAAAAAGCAAAAAAAACCCCAAAAACTCTGTGGCCCTCCCCACTCCCCCTTTCTTTCTCTCTCAACCCAGCTGGTCAGATGGCCCCCCACCAAGAACTGGGTTCTGCTTCAGGTTCCTATCCATCAAAGGGGTGTTTTTCCTTACTGCTGTCTCCAAGTGCTTGCTCATGGGGGTATTGTTGGGTCTCCAACTGCTTTATGTGAAAAGTACCCTGAGATGACTTTTGTTGTGATTTGACACTATATAAATAAAAACTTTTTTTCTTTTTACCTTACTCCCATAATACATGTATGATGTATAATTAGTGTCTGCAGCACCATTATCAGGCATTGCGGCACACCTCTGCAGGGTTGTGTGGAGGTGCAGGGTGTGAGTGTTCATTTGTAATGGCTGTGAAACAATCAGAGAATAATGTTTTATTCCTATCATTTACCATCTTCCTTGCTACCAGTGCTCTCTCTTCATTCACTATTTAGCTCTCTTAACCACAGCTGCTCTCTCTCTCTCTCTCTCTCTCTCTCAGCTCTCTCTAAAATGAGTCAGGAAACTATCAACAAAGCCTAACTTTACTTTTAATGTTATCAAATGATGAGAAATGTCCTCCCCTCTTCCTAGTAATGTTTTTATCTTCCCTCATGGCAAGGCTACACAGTGTTATGGGTTGTGTGTCTACAAAAGTTGATTCTGGTACAACTTTCTCACTGCAGCCCCCATCCCCGCAGCCTAAATGCACAACCTGTCTGCTTCAGGCTGGTTACCTGAGGCTGGTGCTGCATGCACATTGAAATCATGACAGGAAAAAGATTCCTTTTCTCTCAGTGAAAAATGTAGTGTCCTTGAAGCTTATGACAAACTACCAAAAACGAGCCACCAAGATGCAGCAGCGAAACAAGTGTTTGTAACAGTGGTATTTTATGTTAAAGAGATTTTATGTTAAATAAAATTCAATAAATAGCAAAGCTGTCTGTTTCATTATTTTATATTCATGTAATGAATATACAAACATCAGATGGTATGAGAAATTAATACCATCTGCATGAGAAATTAAGAAAAAGAAAAAAAAAACAGTTATAATAATAATCATCCACTTATACTAAAGCACAATCTTTCCCCAACTTTAATCTAAGTGCTATCATTACCTACATGCAAGACTCAGAATTGAATGCTCCCAGGTGTCAAAGTCCTGCACTTCCTTTCAAAATATGCCAATACAAATTAGTAGTATGTGGATGTAATCTCTAGGAGACAGCTTTGGTACATTGCTGCCAAAGATACTGTATACAACACTGTTTCAATAAAGAGGAAGGAACCAAAGCTTGCATTTACTGCACAAAGTGATGATCCTCTTTATTATGAATTATTAAGGACAGCAGATATAAAATATTTCATGAGGTTACTGCTGCAATTATATGAGAATATTGCTGTTTGTACTGAGGTCACTTGAAGTACTGAAAGTTTACACATGTTCAGCCAATGACAAAAACATAGCAATGTCCATAAACTTTATGACACGTATAACATATATGTTGAGCTTTTTTATGAACTTGATCTTCCAAATGTCTTTAGATCACATTTCAGTCATTTGCAGCAGATAGCTCCGCAACATTTTAAAGCCGTTTTTCACAGTCTACTGCATAAAATAACGTACAGCCCATATTGTGCTCCAGGTAACCGAAGAGACTTCCCCACCATCAGTAATCCTTGGATCAATCCACTCTGGGGATGGAAAGTGGGAGGCGCGGGGGGGGTCTAAAATTTTCATAGGATTAACATTCATTAGAGTGTTCAGCTCTTCAGTAGGCTGCATACAAACTGCATTTTAAATAGATTCTTGCCAAAAGCCACAGTTGCCCCTGGTTGTAATAAAGGGATCTATTTTCAATATTCTCCCCAATAGCTTGGGATTAGTCCCAGAGAACGATACTATTGCCTCTCTCCAATTACCGTCTCATTACACACAGCTTCCATGACCTGTACTCATGAACCAGATTAATAGCTTCACTCAGGTCAGTGCTACCAGGTGGTTGTGCTTGTATTATAATATTGCCGACCTTCCTTAGCTGAGAGTTACTATGTAAGTTAAAACTGTGCCAATTCCTATGTATATGGCTACCTCACTTTAGTACACAGTCACTATATGGACCAGGAAGCTCTTTGGATTAACATTATATCTGTTTAATCATATTACATTTAATTATATCCTAAAAATCTATCTCATACCATTCATTTAAATTTAGTATCTTCAACAACAGTGTATATCTTTGTAAATAAATCAGTTTTTATCTTCAGGAGTTTGAGCCATTGTGTTTTGAAAGTTGCATTAGCTGCTACTGCTAGCATTACTCACATTGGGTTGACTGCTCCTGTTGGTAACTTTTGCGTCAGCTTTCATGTAACTTTCTTGAATGTGCTGTTAGAGCGACAGGCATTGTAAAGCTTTCAGGAGCTTTCAGTGTGACAATCTTGGGCATGACTGGAGAACATATCGAACTCGCTAGCAGGAGAGGGGAGGGTTGCGAACATGAACACGTTCTAATGTTGGAGCCACAGGAACAGAGAGAGACAAGAGGTTACCTAGAAAGACTGATTTTTGCCAGCTGTAGCTGTCGTGCATCAATGTAATCATATCTCTGACTCTTGTATTAGTTTTCCTAAAGATGTCAGTTATTCTTTGCACCCCTACTTTTAGCACAGAATTGTACATGAAGTTTCATTTGTGTACACTATCTACCAAAATTATATACCTTGAAAAATAACCATAGTAATTAATATGTAGAATGGAACTGCCGATTGCAGCTGTTAACACTTCATGAATAAAGCACTACAGCAATAACTGATAACTGATAGCTCATGACCTTTTTCGATTTACAGTACCTTTATGAGCCAACATTATTTGAACTGATTTCAGTGATGTGATTTAGTTCAAATATTTCATGTCAATGTCATATTTATAACATTTTGGTGTTTGTGTCTTTCAAAAGTCCCCTGTGGAGAATCTCAAGTACCAATCAACCAGCAAGACAGACAACTTGAAACATGCTCAGTACTTTTGTGAGGAGAAAAGGCCAGTGACCTTCATGCCTGGTGGTGAAAACCTAGCTAGTAAAGACCATCAAAGTAGAAAAGTATGATCGCCTGTGTGTGTGAGTGTGTAGGGTTTCTGGCCAGGTCTCGGCTAAAATAGCCCCTGATTGTGTTTCTCTACTATCTCATTGTCAAAAAATCAATTCTGGCCTGTCACTCAAGCGAAGACCCATTTCGAGCAGGCCTCCTCCTTTGGTACAGTGTAATGTCAACATTTGCCTTGCATTCTGTGTGAAGGACATGAAATTTTAATGGCAGAATTCAAACATCCATCACACACTGGGGTAACAAAAATAAATGTGAAACCTCTACTTTCAGATTTTGTCATCCATTGTAAGTGAAAATAGATATCTGAGTCACTGCAACTATATTCTGATTGAACAGAAGCTCTCTGGTTTTATATAGAAAACTGACATAAAGTGCATCCCTCCAGCTAATTATTGGAGCCATTCACTGAATTAATAAACCACTAGCCATCTTCCTTTTGCAGAGTGCCTTTGCATTGCCTGTTTGAAGTGTTGACAATTCATTTCTAAAAGCTGATTGTAGCATAAAGTAAGAATGTAGAAATGAATGATTACAGCTTCTAAATCAATGCAGGCCTATTGAGTGAGAGCTGCTTGAGAGTGTACATCATCTCACCTTATCAGCCTGTGTAGGATGATCAGGTCTTCTTCATCAGTGTTGTTAAAGGACACACTTAATTTCAGGAAAAAGAGACATGTCTGAATCAGCTTTCGTGTACGACATCCAAAACATGAGTCAACTAACTTAGTAGATAGCGGTTTGATGTATGAAATTACAGGACTGGCAGACAACCAAATTTGTCAAGGAATCTGTTCAGGGCCGATAACAAAGATCTATGCTCTTCTGAATTTAGCTACAGGGGATTTAAGTACAATCATCAGGTATACATTCATGTAGTATCGACGACCTACTGACGCATGTCCTCCTCCTTCGAATAGGCAGCTTTTGCTGGTTTGCGATGTATCGGTACTTGGTCTAAATATTGTTTCAGAGGCTGTTCCACACTGCCAAGATAAATGTCTGTAGGAAACACTAGCGCACATAAACACAAAGGGAGTGTATTGCTGGGAGTGGGAGGACTGTGTCAGTAATGACATAAAACAGCCAAAACACTACCCGGTGCGGCCTGAGCGATAAAGCCTTTTCAAAATGCCAGATTGCTCACTGTGCCCACACTAATCCCCATCCTAATCACTCAATATTAACTGCCAGAGAGCCTGAGTGAGGGACTGTGTGCCTCTATAATCATATAAAAAGTGTTGAGTGTGCTTTGAGAGTGTGTCAAGTTACCCTTATTTTGTAGATGTAACTCTTAGTCCTCCAGCCAATTTTTTTTAACCACTCAGTTGAGTTGTATTCTAGCAGTATAAAGGATCTAATTTACAGGGCATCCTCTGCTGGCTCACAGTATTGAGGGAGCATATGGTGCTGAACTGAATATACCTTGTAAATGCAATTATTTGTCAAGCTGTAGAGACTTTTACATCTACAGATATCATTCTAAGGTGGCAAATGACCTCTTTATTCTTAAAATATGAGAGAATATTTAAGGCAAAATAAACTATAGCTATTTACATGTTTGAATTACTTCAGAAAAAGAAAATGATTAGCCCTTGACACTACTTCAACACTTCTATGACAATTATACAGAATGTATATGGCAGATAAAAAAATCCTTGGTCAGCTTTATATAATGTTGTTGAATAAGGCACTACATAAGAAATTTGCCCAATAATGACAAATGTGTATGTTCAAATGGACAAACTGGTTTTTTTTCAAGCATAACTCAAGCCTTTCACTTCAATGTGACATTCTTGAGGGCAGTTACAATGTATTTTGTAGTTTAATTTGGAGAACTATCTTAGAACAAAGCTTTCTTGGCATCTCCAAAATGCAGCAACCAGGGTTTGAAACAAGTGGTGGTTAGATTCATGTTGCCAAGGGCATATAAAACCCATCATCTTTCCTCTAGGGGCCATTGTCAGGACACACTTGCAGCCCTATAAGAATATAAGAACAGTAAACTCAACAGTATGTTCTTAATTTTCGTGGGGTCTCATAAAGACTGCCTCAGACATTTGGACTTTTTTGTTGAAAAGCACAAAAGGTAAGTTTGCTTCCCATCTGTTAAAGTAACAGTTTAAATTTCAAGGTTGTGTGAGCTCATGTGTTCATGACACCAGCAGCAAAAGAGAAAGGTCATTTAGAAATACATGACACTATGTTTAAGTTATTTTTCATGTGTCATCCTTAGCTGAGCTTAAAGTCATAACACAATATCTTTGATCATCAGTCACCATGATGGAAAGGACCATATAGTCATGTGCAGCATGATGGGTAGCTGGATGTGCTGGCATTGTTAGAGTTCACATTCCACTGGTGTCACTCAAGCTAAAAATGGATACTCTCTGACAACAGAAGCTCTTTTTAGGACAGTGAAACGTTTTTTTGTTGTTGTTGTCTGGAAAAGCTGCAGAGTCGTGACATTTGAAACTCAACACAAAGACACATTATGAATCTGTGTTTATGCTTCCTATCAGACTTGCAACCTCAGGTTTCAGTTCAATAAGCTGACTGACAGCGCTGCACAATGAAGCAATGCTTTCATTATATTGTTGAAGCATCCAATCCAAAAGACTTCTCCAACTCCACTTGTGTGTGTCCTTGATACTCAAACCAAAAATGAAATGCCATCAGTCATGTCTAGTGTTGTGATTACTCTGCCATTGTTGCTGTTTGGGCTTTAGTTTCAGAGCTGACGTAAATATTGTGCAATAATTTTACACATCATAGCTGCAGATTAGTTACTGTGCATTAATTTTCATGCTGGTTTATGAATGATAATTACTTGGCGTATCAGGCTCAGAAAGGCATGCAAATGAGCAGAGTTCATTAGAAACACGTTACCCAATTATGGCATTCTGCTTGGCTATGCCAATGACACGGACAGAGAATTTGGATGCACTACCCTGTTGCCTATTTTCAAACTCGTTGGAATTAGGACCCAAATCACCTCTGTATAATAGATAATGGGTGTATAATGAGCTTGGTGGAAAAACAGCAACCCCCTAAAAACATAACGGATCAGATATAACACTTTTCAAAACAGTGAGGGGAAAGTGTAGAGCTGATTTTCTGGCAGCACAATAAATAGTGATATATAGCAAATACTCACACTGTAAGGATTCTATGATAAAGGAAATTAGTATATTTTCTGTAACACAGTGGATAGAAACCATCAACTGTATACATAAATATCACAAGAACCAAAGACCTTCAACAATATTGATACAGAATACTTAGATGTCTGGTTACGTGTAATTACTTCATAACAGGAAGTAATTCTTTAGAGACATCATTAGAAGATACGCGCCTAAATAGTAATAATATATATATATTCACAGAACATTTTATTAAGAATACCTGTACGATGATCCAATACAACAGCTGATCCTAATATTTTGCCACCTTTATATATTTTAATGGAGTGGACAAAATGCACTCCAGTACACCAACACCACCCACATTGCCCTCAAAAAAAAGTATAAAAAGTAGAATTATCATCTTTCTGACCATGTCAACAAAAACTGAATATATATAAGCTTCATAAAAGTGAAGATTTATGGCAGAGCTGTTGTATTGGATTGCATTAGATTGCAAAGGTGTTCCTAATGAAGTGCTCAGTGAGTGTATATTAATTTAGGCAAACACAATCGCCTCATTCAAGAACCACTTGTATGAACAGATTCATTCTCACTTTGGACATATAACTGACTTACATAGCATTCACAAACTTTCTCGTAGTTAGAATTTTCCCTCAGGTATGAATGAAATTCATGAGGAAGTGTATGCCTCTCTTCACAAAGGGAAAAATAATTGTTTGGCTTGAAGGGGTAATCCAGCAATTTAGTATTAAACTTTCGTAATGTTGGAGGACAGATGAAAAAAAGATGGTCTAAATCGATGCAGCAAAGTTGAGATATCCTGATTTTCTGTCCTTGTGTGTGTGGGTCAAACTCCAAAAATTAATTTCAAAACATTTGCCACAATGCAACATATGTTATCTTTGGTTATATTGTGGTTGTTCACTGCCAGGTAAATCTTCCAATTAAATGATTTTGGAGTTAAAATAATAACTAATTTAACAAAAACAAAAATAGATAACTAAAATAAATATGCAAACCTAATACTGAGTTCACCATATCACCATCATCATGTCATGACATTTTTTTGCCTTTTTATTGCTATATTTTGCCATGGAAATGTACACAGTCCCGTAGTTGCTAGGAGAAATTTGTCTCAGCTGCCTCAGGGTCTTTATGCATGTCTGACCCTGGGGACTTCGTCAATTGTACCTGATGGTGTAACATCACCAAGACTACTGTAGAAATCCTCTTATCCATCACCATGACTGTCACATCTCCCTCTGTTATGCCCAATGAAGTGTCGTCACATTTATTTCTAACTAAACAAGGTTTATTTAAACATGGTTTAACAAATCAAATAAACCATAAGTGCTTGTTAAATGCAAGCTATCCAGTGTGTTCAAATACACCTCAAGTAATTGCTGCTTTACTGCAATGAAAAACACTCATTATGAATGTGATTTAATGGATACATGAAAAGACACATCAGTCGTTCTGAGTTAATTGCACGTTTCAATCACACCATGCCAGCTGAGATCTAAAGAAGAGCAAACACATGCAGGTTGAGCGTATGTGTGAGTTGTTGTTACAAACTAACAATGCCTTAAATATTTACATTAATTCAAGTGATATGTGTAGTTTAAAGATTATTATGAAACTGAGGAGTTTATAAGTGAGATGTTTGAAAATGAAGAAATCATCTCTGTGTATGCCATGAAATTATTTTTTCATGCTAAAATAAGTGTAACATGAGATCCTTGAACACGTAGTGTTGCAAAATCAGTTCTTTACAGTGGATAAATTATATGCCGACCATGAAATCAAAGAATTAACAGTGAGAATGATGTAGGAAAGGGGAATGAACAGTGAAACACAAACACAGAAGATAAGATGGGTGTGTTTGTTACTGTAGGGATATGATAAGACATTACATATTTATTGTGTGTTATCTTCGTCTATCAGAGGTGTTCAGACAGGGTGTTTCATTTAAGAAATATACTTCTCTTTCATATACTGTAGATCATATGTGTTAAACTAAAGGCCTGTGTGGCCTGTCACATCATTGTATGTGTTGCAAGAGAAAAAGATCTGATTGTAAAAAATAAATAAGTCAAAAGCGTGCATTGAACGAAAACTACATTTCCCACAATGCATGCTGATTATGTTACCCACGAAGTGACGGTATCCCACCACTAGACCGCAATGTATCCACATCAATGCGATTTTGGAGTGGAATTGAGAAATATAAATAATGACCCCAAATTGTCCATAAAGAGAAAAACTGATGCAGATGGAAGGCTGTTTCAAGAAAGATGGGAGGTAGAATACATGTTTGTGCTTCAAGGAGAAAAACTGGCATGTCTTTTGTGTTATGAGGCGGTGTCTGTAGTCAAAGAGTACAATCTATGTTGGCATTTTGACATCAAACATGGAGCTAAGTATGAACAAAATAGCCTTCAAGAAAAACAATAAATTGTCCAAGAATAAAAAAAAAAGATTTATTTTATAATTACAAAGCGCATATATATATATATATATATATATATAATATTTGTGACTTGAATAAGTAATAAATTCACAGTTATTTAACATTAAGGAGTAGTTACATTTAGTTACATTTAAAAGTTACATCTGGCCCTTTGATGGCAACGATTATTCTGATGTGGCCCTTGGTGAAAATGAGTTTGACACCCCTGCTGATTAATTGACTCATCAAATACAACAGTACCCCCTATTCATTCAATGTTCTGCTCTTAAGGACACACACACACTTGTGTCAATACACCTGTGTCTGTTGTAAGCCCACATACTGGCAGCAATTTGGTGTTCTCAGTGTCAACTGTCCAGAAAAGAAGTAATTGTAGCTAAAGGAGTAGATTTAAGTAATATCTAATTAAATTTATACTATTTAGTCAGTATCTGTTGTTAATGCACTCACCCGACTTAAAATCATATTTAGTTTCCTCTCCTATACTGCCTTTTTGTTGATTGATGTTCAATTCTGGATTCTCTTTAAAAGAATATTAACTGTAAATACAGATGAAGGAGATAATTTTTGTTAGCTGACAAACATGCTGAGGATTTGGCAGTACTGTTTTTAGGCCCTGCATAATGCCTGCAGTCTTCTCTTATGTTCTTTTGTTGGCCCCATCAACCTCCATCAATAAGACATGGCAACTTTTATGTTGCCTTAGAGGCAATAGCCTACATTTTTCCAAGTGTATTGTAAAAAGTACAATTTTAGGCAACATAAAATTGTCTTGGTGTAACCCCTCATTATGACCTTGCTTGTATCACATTTGCTCCCTTGATTGAGACATCCCATTGCTCTGACTAGTACTTCTGTCTGCATGGTGCATCTAGTATGTGCTATGAGTGGCAAACAATGATGCAATGCTATACACATTGCTTTAAAAGGGTACTCATTCAAACCTAGTGAGGCTTTTAGGTTACCTAGGGCCCTGTTTATACTTGGTATTAACATCCGTCTCAGGTGATCCGATCACAAGTGAAGGACCGCCTAGTTAACTGATGTCCTCTATTTTCCGACACACTAGACAGGGAATTGCATTGCTGTCTCCTGTTCCAAAGCTGTGTTCAACTTGTTTGATAACCGGATAAACAAATTATTTAGTTTTTCATGTGAATTAGACAACGTAATCCACCTCACATTTTTTCGTGTTTTTCCTGGTTTTCCTTTTCAAATTGGCAATTAGAATAATAATTAAACCAAAACCAGAAACTAAATTATTTTTCATTTTTCTGTCTAAAAAAAATATTTAAGAAACTAAACATTGCTGGATAGTTTCTTCTGTCCTGTCAAGTTAACTACATCTTTTAGTTTTGCTGCACTGCTCGACATAGTGAGCTCAGGATTTATCAGGAGGGCGGCTGCTTTACTCTAAACACTATGAACCTTGACTGCATGCATAACAGCTGACCTATTAGATGTGTAGAAGAAAACAGAACATTATTAACATTCGATCCTGACTGATCCTGTGGGGGTGTCAGAGATTGAAATAATCAATGAATTTATTCTGCTGTGTCTTGTGCGTAAATGTGCACAGCTTCTCTCAATAGAGAGGCGCAGCTGCGTGGAGATTTCTCTCTCTCTCTCTCCTCCCACCGGTTAATAACTAACAAATTTGGTCTTTGCAAACGGAAATGATGTCTGTGCATTTGCATATAGAATGGGGAAGTGAGATCTGATCATAAGTGATCACTCAGGACGCATGTTGGGATGCATGTGGAGATACATGTTAGTGCCAGGTGTAAAGAGACATATTTAAAGCTGTCCACTTGTGATTGGATCACCCAAGACGCAAGTTTATACCAGACATACAGGGCCTAGGCTTCTCGACTGTCTTAATGCTATTAGGGACTGGACAGCAGACACAGACTAAAGTTGAACAACAACTACATGTCTTATAATACTGTTAGAGCTTTGTTTACATCACATTGAGATAAACATAAATACATTTTTACTTATTTTTTTTAGGTCATCAGGTTTTTATTTATTTAGGTCCAACTCTTTGATGTGAATATAACTGCAATTTATACTGTATGCCCCCCCCCCCAAACAAACAAACAAACAAACAAACAAACAACATATTTGGCCTTTATAGTAGGAGGTATTTCACCTGAATATTTTCAGACGCACTACAACAGGTGCAATTTCAGACACAAAACAAAGTAGACCCAGGAGCATCGGCAAGGGATTAGCTAAGACCAGAACTGCCAACAAACACTGACACAAATAATTTGTTGCAAATACAAGGAGAAACGAAAGCACTTTGCTACATGTAGACTCTGCACAGTGGCTCCTCTGGGCATGAAATCATATAGTTTAAGTCAATACATTTAAAATCCAGAGCTGTTTACAGGGTTGCTGAAATGTGAGCTAAAGAAAGAATGGAATATAATTGCCTGAGACTACACAATTATAACTTTTACAACAGGGTTATACTTTCATTGGATTGATTTGATAGGCAAAGTTTTTTCAAAACCTTTATTTACCCAGGGTAGTTACAGAAAGCAATGCTTTCTTTTTCACACTCACACAAACCACAGTCTATCTGTTAGCCAATGAACATCTCTACTGGAGTGGTTGTGGGTTTAGAGCCTTACTCAAGGGCACCTCAACTCCGTGGTAATAAGGGGTAGGAAAGTCCTGCTCTGTCACTTTCTCAACCTTCATTTATCCTGCCATTTCTGGGATTGAACCAATGACCTTCCAGTCACAGGCCAGTTCTCCTTGTTGAGTTAGCAGCATGGCAGGGTTGGCAACTTCAGTGTGGGCCTGTCTTACTTTATATTACTTTGGTCCATCACTTTGGTCTGGACTGAAATATCTTGACAACTACCGAATTGATTGATTACCATGAAATTATCTACAGATATTCAAGGTCCCTAGAGGATAAATCCTAATGACTGTGGCGATCCCCTAATTTTCCATCTATCGCCACCAGCAGGTCAAACTTTTGACACATTTAGTGAACTATCTCAACATCTACTTGATGGATTAGCACAAAGAGACAGACATTCATGGTTACTAGAGGATGTCACCTACTTTAGTGATCCTCTGACTTTTAATGGAGTGACACCATGAGGTTGGCATTTGTGGTTTGGATGCCTTATAATTTGGTGCAGACATTAATGTTCCCCACAGAATGAATTGTAATAATTTTGAACCTTTCACATTTAATTTAGTGCCATCGTTGGGTCAAAATTTCAGTTTGTCCAACACAAATAACTAAAACTAAAAAACTAATTCCAGTGGCCTGTTGTATTTTGTGCTGCTGTGCCTATTAGCAAAGTTGGCTAACATCCCAAACTCATTTGACAATAATGAACATGGTAAACATTATACCAACTAAATATCAACAAGCTAGATTTATCATGATGAACATGTTAGCATGCTGCTGCCTTATTATACTGCTTTGCCTTTAAAGTACATCTTCACAGAGCTGCTAACCTGGCTGTAGACTCAGTCTTGTTACATACACTTGGACTTGATGTTTTGTATTTCTAGCGAGCCAGGGCCTGGTTGCAGAATTTTGAATCACTGCCTGCATCTCCTGTTAAAATAGCTCAGAACCAAACCAAAACTGAACCAGTCAGAATTTTGTGGAAAAAAATAGTCACAAAATTTGTGACAAGCGTGGTTTCATGTAGATGTACAACTGGTTCTAAGTTGACTTCCAGAGAAAACAACTCTTTAAGAAAAACTGTTTTTAGCAATTTTTCTATATCCTGTGATTTCAGCAATTATTTTGGTGAGTACAATATTACCATAAACGATACACCTGAAGAATTAAGTTGTAATAATGCATGATTTTCTTAATATATTGGCATATTTCTTCATTATGACACTCATTATGAGCATAAACAAAATGAGTAATTGATGGATTTTGTTAACTGGCCATGCCCAGTAGGCTTAGTAGTAATTAACTGTGATATCACAAATTGAGGCATAGTATAAACGTACCTCATCGGTTTTTAGATACGCTCACTGAATCACTTATGAGTATCAAATCAATCAGTCCTTGAACATGAAAGAAAAGCATTCAAATCTGAAATGGTGTAACATTACACTACAGCAGATATAAATTGTTGTTTTAGGACTTCAACAAATGTCAAGACTAAAACAGTCTATCACAGAAAATGATATACCATTATGGTCAAATATAGAAACCTCAAGTTGCAGTTGCAGTTGCAGGCTGCTGTCAAAATGCTTGTCATGAAAAATCACAACTCCCAGGTATTGATTCTCACATAAAAAGTGTGACTCAACTTTCCCATTCTACAAATGAATTCTTCCCACATGTCATCCTGTGACAGAATCATCTCATTTAACCAGAGTTATTGCTGTCATTAGAGAGGACAGCCACTTCCCCTGTTTATCTGCCTGACTGCTGACCGCAGGTTAATGAATAATAATAAATAATAACACACTAATGATTATGCTTGGAGGGCTTAGCATGACAGCTACTCAGTCAAAGAGGGCCACAGCACCCAAGGGCGGCAGAGGCAGTGGAACTGGAAAGGCATTATCCTCCTTTATCTTCAGGATCATCAAGGGTCCTTGAGCCAATTGGATTATTCTGGAGACATTATACACAATTGATTGGTGCGCTGTTGAGTGAGTACAGCCTTGTGGATGTGTGTGTATGACAAGACTATTACCTTTTAGATTGCTCGGTGAGTGAGCAGTGTTTTTGAGGGTCATCATATATGCATTGGAGCAATCTCTCATTCAAGGCTCCCCTGATGAAATGTGAAATGCTGTGAAATGTGTGCAAGATATCAGAAAAGATGTGTGTGGTTGGACCTCACTTTGCCTAGGTTTTTAAACACGTTCTCACATTTTTGTAATTCCTTTGATAAAACATTATCAAAGCAGAAGTATGGGAAAACATTCACAACCTCAAGAAAAATACACATTTTCCCTAGAGTGCTTGACATGATGAAAAATGCATGAAACTACAACATTAACTCCCAATGTTCCAATTCCCTGCCGACAGAGAAAAGACAAGTTTATTGAACGTATATTCAATAGAGAGAAAAAGGATTAAATGAACTGCAAAAAGGAAGGTGACATCTGTCCTGGGAGTTAGAGCTACCACTTTGACTGAACAAAAAACTGCCCTAATACAAACACAGGCACAGTGTTGCCAGTGACTATTCAGTTTATTGATGCAACAGCATCTGGCTCTTAGCCCAAATTAACGTCTCGGTCTGTTTCTGCTGTGGCTAATTTTCCAGAAATTGTTACAGTCACTGTTTTCAGTTGACATCGATATAAGTGAGGACAATTACCCAGCTCAAATCCAACTTACTATAGATTACAAGTGTTGAGAACGGGTAGGAGTGCGTTTGGTTATTAGCATTAATTCATAATTGTCATAGACAAGGTGATGATCTGTTGTCAAATGTGGCTGAGTGAAAAGGGGAAATGAGCAGCAAGTGCACAAGGGCTTTATAAGGGGAGGGTGCTGCATAGTAGCTACCAACCAATTGGGCAGAGAGTGCAAAGATTTCTCTCAAATGCTGAGGCGGAGCCTGCCATTGCCAGCTTGACAGGCACAGCAACAGTAAGTAAGGAGTGTGGGACTTAGCAAAAGATCAGTTGTTTGGCAGGTTGGTAGAGTGCCACAGTACTTCTTTGACAAGTCAATGAACTATAGTTTCTCATTGCAGTGAAACTTATTTTTCTTTCCTCTATGTACAATAGTACACATAGGGGCACACAATTAGGCATATATCTTTTTCCTTGTCAGGCTATGGACAGATGACAGGTGCTGTGGAATCCTACACCTGTCAACTGCTGGCCACAGAGGCTAAAATAGTTATAGCAGTATAGCTCTAAAATAATCAGAAAATTAAATTATATATGCTCCTAAGTAAACACTTAAATATTGTTTTTCAACTTTATTTTTATTGGGCAAAGTTAAACAAACTCACATACAAGTTATTACATAATTTTTCTTTTAAATTCTGCTAAATAGAAATTCAAAACTTGTAATCTGTATAGATTTCCTCTCCTCCCAGTTTTACGGCACCTCCCCAACCTAACCAACTATTTATACTCAACTCTTTTGTCATTCAGACCGGTTTGCATGCCAGCTTCACCTCTACTTTCATCCACAGACACACATCCCTACACATGCACATCTTCATCTCTATCCTCAACCACTGCCCTCCAACCGCTCATCACTTCTGAGACAGTACCGTCCAGAAACATTGTGTTTTCTAAAACCATTAGTTACTCAATAAAAAAATAGCAAACAACAACAAAACAAACAGGCACAACAACAAAAAATAAGTAACATACACACCAAAAATAATATGAAATCCCTAGCATTTATATTAGCAGACATAATTACCCAACACATCACCAGAAACCTACTTACATGAAACGCAAGCGTTTCTCAAGCATGCCTAGCTCATTTCCTCCAAAATGCACTTATTTGACTGGGGTCTATTTTGGAAAGGGTATGTGGTTCTAAAGAAACTGTAAATTATTTTCCTAATTATTTTACTTCTAGTGACTTAATGAGTTACTGAAGAGATATTTTCCCAAACCTCCTCACTAACTTCTAATTCCAGCTCCCCTTCTCATTTTTGTGTAATATGAAGAGTAAATGTTTCATACTAGATACTGCTCTATACAGATTGAATATCTGTTTCGGATGTTCTTATCTGAAGATCAGATCTCAGCAGGTTAAATTCATTATTCAACTGTGTCATATGTTTTTGATTCCTGATCCTCAATGATCTGGAATGGTGGACAAAACTAAGAATTAGGTGTCTCCATCTTTTGTATCCCACATCTAATTTTAGGCATATAAAATCTTTTAAATGAGCAACACTTGACAAAACCAACACGTCCTTAAGTAGACAAAGTCTGCTGCGCTTCTCTCCATGCTATAAGAGTAGTTTTTGACCATCTACCCTGGTCTCTTCTGGGGCTTTGTCTTCATTAAATGAAACATTTGATAAGGGCACTGGAGTACCACTCCAGCCACCTTGTGTCCACCCTGTCTGAAATACAGATATTCAATGCCCTTAGCCGACAAGCTAACCTGTAGTGCCAAAGGTGAGGGGGTCCCCACCCTCGTTGTTAGATAACTGTAGAACTTTGTATCTTACCTGCAGGCACCTTTACTGCCAAATAAACCTGGAGATTATCTAAAATTGTAAACATATTTTTTGCTGGTGTGAGAGGCAGAGTTTGAAAAAGACATAGCAACCTTGGCAGCACATTCAACCTAATACTCGCTATGCTACCTGAGAGAGTAAGGGACAGCACAGTCCATCTGTTAAGACCAGCAATCTTATTAATGAATTTATTATAGTTTTCCTTATGTAACTTATCTAAGTCTTGTGGTATGGTGGTGCCCAAGTATGTTATACCTTCTTTAGGTTATTTGAATTTGAGCATGATGCTTGTATCTGGTGCATGTTAAGTGAGTTTAGAGCCAAAGCTTCTGTTTTATTAACATTGTTTTAGTTAATAAGTTTTTTGCCCTTATTCAGAAAAAGACAGTATTCCTACTAAGCTGTTTACATGGCTAATGAAAATTAATATTCCACTAATATTCCTGTTTACATGCAGAGGGTTTTCATGGTTTCCCCCTGCTCCAGTGGGAAACGGAATCACAAGATCTCTGCAGGCAGTGAAGTAAACCAGCAAGGTGAAAACCATTAGTGAGCTGCTGCCTCATATTTATAAGTGATATTGATATGACTGATATAGATTTCTAGTTACAGGCACATCTGGTACCCAGGTTGTCCCATGACGTTTACTACACTGCTGAGTGCTTTTTCTGCATCACACTGAATGGTCACCGCCAGTCCATGGCTGAATGTCAGGATAATAACCAATACCCTCTGTACCCATCGTTTTTCCAGTCTGCCGTGAACAGCTCTCCACTGTCCTCTTATTCCTCTCTTTTGTCTGCATTCTTGCTTCAGCATATGCCATTTTGCCTGTGCAGGGGTAAACAGGCAAAAGAGGGCCATGTATTGCAAACTGCAGTAAAAACCCCAATTGAGATGCATATCCTGAATGTGCAATATACATGTCCAAAGAATGCTCCTAAAATCAGAATAATATCACTGTATCCTCCATGTCAGAAAATGCTACATTTGAAATACTCATTGTTAGATGGATGTTTAAAATAGGGCTTTTATCAAAAAATGGGTTCAGCACACAGTTGAAATCTCCAGTCAAATATGGTTTTCATAAATTGGGATATTGTCATGTGGGGCATACATTTTTAACATTGACACCCAAACTTCATTTTTGTAACATTAATTAACACATACAGATGGGTGACAAATTAAAGGAAAAACCGGTCCAGGTGTGAATGCTTTACCCCTACAGTGAGGGGATCTGGATCTCATAGGAACAAGGTGATCACTCAGAACAACTTTGTATTGATTTACAGTGACCCTTCCCTCTAAGGGGAAGTGTAGCCCCCTCCTTTACCACAAGGGCAGCACTGCAGTGATGTGGCGGTAAAGCAAACAAATTAAACGAATGACATCTGTATGTAACTACAATTACATACAGAACTATGAAAGAATATACAGCAACTTCCAACTTAATTACCCATGTACCAATGAGCCTTCTCTTCCAGCCACCCATTGGTACCATGTGTAGTCAACAGTCATAAGTACAGATAACAAGGGCAGTGACAGAGTAAAAAAGGAGTGTCCAGAACATATAGATGTCTGGACCTAAAACAGCTTGATGTCGAGACAGTAACATAGATTTTTTATCCCTTGTATCCCTTAGACTGAAATATTAGATTTAGTTTAACCAGTTTGCTTTGTTATCTAATTATTCCACCATATTTGACCATTATTTCAGTAATGTTAGCATAGCATTCCAACAAGCCATAGGTCTAAATAGTAAGAATAACTAAAGGAACAATACAACAGAATAATTTCTGCTAAAATCTTTAGACAGAGGATGGATAGTAACAATGCTTGTCATGCCTTGTGTGTTTTCCCAACAGTGTAGGTCACCATTGTGCAGTACCCATCATATGCATGAACTCCAGGATCATAAATAAATGAAATGAAATAATAAAGTATTCAAATGTCTATAAGGCAGAATGTCTTTGTAGTAGGTTGTATATCCCAACTTCAAAGTCAGTCATGAACTTACTTTATGTCTGACACTCTTCACATCTCTGTGCATCAGCTGTGATCAACTAAAAAGTGCTTCAATATTGCTCACCAAGGTGTTAGCTGCTCCCCACTGGCGCAAAGTTGGACTGTCCATCCAAGCTGTTGAAGCTCCTTCTCCTTCTGACAGTCTTGCGGTGATGCCCAGATGCTTCAATTGTTCCACGGCCTCCCATGCAGAATTGAAGGTCTTTTCTCCGTCATCGAAGGTAACTCTAAGCACTGCTGGGTAAGGTGACTTAAATCGAATTTTGTGCTCCTTCAGCTGACATTTGATCTCTCCATGATCTTGCACCTACACTGCAGGGTGGTAGAGTAGTCATGGTCCAGTGTGATACAATTTCCTTCAAACTGCAAATCTTTTGTGTTCCAACCTTTGTAGAGGGTTCATTGAAATTCACCACGATTGATTGAGTTGAGCAGTTGAGCTAGCTTCCAGGTTGGTTGTGGGTTTAATCCAGCCTTTGTTTCTCTTTTCGCCTACTTTGGTTCATTTTTAGGATCATATCAAGACAAACAGAATATTTTATTAAGAAACCTCTGTAAATGTTCTGTTAAATGTGTGTTTACAGTCCTCAAGGTTGGCAGCTAGGTTATTGATTTTTTATTTGTTATGTGACAGCGGTGTGATGGAGAACCTGGATGGAGAATGCTCATACCGCACATGGTGCTGTGGGAATTCTTATACAAAATTGTTTGAAGGGGATTCCAGTACATTATACAGCTGCCTGGGTGTTTATATCTACCAGTGACTAACATCTTCAGTAGAGTGCCAAGCACCCACATGACAGGAAAAGCCACTGTATTTTTGGCTGTTGGTACAAAATCAGATTCCCTTCCCACCACTGTACTCAGGTTCATTTCAGGCTTTTTGGAAAATTACTCTGGTTTGACAGAGGCCTGTAAATCAGGGGTTGCAGGGATAACTAGTATAATTTATGAAAACATATTTTATTGAAAATACTAAACACCAGGTTAATGCTAAAGAAGGATGGAAATAAAATTGGATGGATGGAATAAATTGATGGCTTGTAGGAAAAGCCCAGGTGTTATTAATAACATTAATGATGGCTCTGTCCATCTGGTATTCAAGCATCCCAGTAAGCCATGACAGTGTGACAGTGAACAGAGCATGCACAATACCAGGACCCTGAAAATGAAGCAGCTAAATGGAATTCAGCAATTATTTGTTTTATTATTTCCACCTGTGCTTTTCTAACTATGACATGTTGATACATCTTTCGTGAAAAAGGCCTATGCTCGCACAAAATTTGGCATCTGGTGCTTGAGATGGAGTGGTGAGAGCAGTGGTGAAAAGTAATGATATAATGGAAGAAAACTGTTTCCTGTTCTCTCACAAGCTGCATCACTGACAGATTTTTGACTTTTTTCCCATTGTGAGTGCAAGAAACCAATCTGTTTCAAACAGGCAATCCCCTAAACAATTCTCACCAGTTTCATTATTTAACATTATTTAATAGCCAATTCTGCTGTCTAATTTCTATTATCCAACATGTGCACACGAATAGAATGACAAAGCATTGAGTTGGGGCTAATTTAGCTCCAATTTGCTTGCATGCTTGATGTAAAGTATTATGCTTGATTTTCATTCATTAATCCATGCAGTTGCTATGAATTAAAATTTAAAACATAGAGAATTAGTGCTGCTCAAATTACTATAGTTGTATGTTTCGTTTTTCCATCAGGGAAAAAAAAACATTTTTATGGACTGGTTTGACAACATAACAACCCCCTTAACAACTTAAAATTGGTTCATCGCAAGGTTTTATTCTTTTTGTTTATAAGTGATTATAATTGAGTGCTTTTAAATCGGCCAACAAGACATTGATTCAGTCCCTTTCTTCTTACTTAACCTTGTGCTGCGTTTCTTTGGTGCTTTTTTGGAGGTCCGTTTGCTGTTGGAGATCTAGGATTGGCATCATGACTTAGGTTTAGGCATTAGTGCTACAGGGGAGGTAAAACTGTCTGATCCCACATCCTGTTAAGCACTGTAATCGTGTTTGACAGAGGTCAGCAAAGGTGATTGGTCAGCTATTAAACTTCCAGTCACCACTATTGTGCTGGAGCATAAGAAGATTATATCCATCTATCCATGTCGAGACTTACTTATTCTGTCATTTCAGCTGAGGATTATCCTGATCTACTTAGGGGGAAAATGGAATTTCAGTAACTGTACACTTTAGGTTGCTGCAACATGCAAAATGTAATTTTTGCTATGGTGTGGCAATGAATTCTGTGCTGCTAAAACGTCATGCATGCAGACTCATGGAATGTTACTGAAACCATCAGTAAGGATACTTAATGATTTTGGCAAACAAACTGTGTTTCTTGAGATCTCAGACTCCTTCTTTCTGTGAAATTATATACATTTACAGATGACAGTTTGATATCAGGCACTTAAAGTGGAAAACTGTCCTGACATTCTCATCCCAGACCTGCTGTCATGAAGGAAAGAAATGCATGAATAAGGAGAATCATCCAAAGAACTACATCTGTATTCACTTTCTCCTAACCTCAATGATCTGCAATCCCCACAACATCTGCTTTATCCTGCTCCCTATAGCCTGAACCATGTCTCCAACTAATTACAACATCTTGAGGAATAAAGCCAATGATGAGAAAAGCAGGTGTGCAGAGCTGGAGGGGCCTGCTAACCAGGATTTCAGGCACAGCACAAGTAAATTAATTCACCTTGTAATTGGGTGACCAAGAAAGCATACAGATTACATTTGGGCATAGAGTGAGAGGATGTATAGTATTCCCCTACACCAAACCTCAGGATGGGAATGCTTAATTTGAAATGTATGGAGAAAACTTCCCCACTTTCTGTTTTAGATATTTGGAATCACTTTCTTTGTTTTCAATACTAAAATTTAATTCAATTAAACAAGTCAGTTTGAAAATGTTGGAGTAAGCAGTTGATCACTGTAACCGTGATCACTATAAATGGTTTCCACTGTATTATTAATTTACCGCATTGCTTTTCCCACATTTTCCTCAAAATAGGATTGGCCTTGTGTATTTAGACTGCTTTCACTCACTGTATTTTACCAATTCTAATAGATCTACTTCTGTTCCACCTTTGCTTTAATTTGAGTGGTGAGCAGTCAGCTTTCTCACCTTTCCTCTGAAGTAAGGGCTCTGCTGTTCTCTGTTTGCTCTTCAAACATCTCAAAGCTGTGTTGTATCTCATGACCTTTCTCACTCTCTTTAAATACACAATGAATGTACCAAAGAGGTCTTGGCTGTACTCCTTACATAGAGTTGGTGTTGAGATTCTTTTATGGCTATAAAGGAAGTATAATATAAATCAGATGAAATTAGTCTTGATGATAAACTGTTGTCTTTATTGAGGGTACATATCATATCCTGGTTGGATGGATAGGATCTAGCAAAGCTTAAAGCCCAGGGGACCCATGCACTGACCAGCTTTAATGTCTTCTGGGTAGAGGTAACTTCAAACAAATGGCCATTCTGTCTTCAGCAGCAAGTTAGCCTCAGGTTAGGTAGACTGAAATATAGCTGAACATTTGCTCGATCGATTCTGTGTTTTCTTGTGAGTTGGAAAGTAGATGTACAGCTGGTATTACAGCTTTTGCTGGGTTAGTTTAGTTTTGGATTCAATTTAAACTATTTTTTATTTCATTTTCAAACTTGTTTATAGTCAAATAAACTTATCTCTGTATTTTTAAGAACAAAAAGCTCTATAGATTTGATTAAGGTATTTGTAAATAGTTACTCTTCATCCTATTTGTGTGTGTGTGTGTGTGTGTGTGTGTGTGTGTGTGTGTGTGTGTGTGCGTGTGTGTGTGTGTGTGTGTGTGTTTTAACAATAACCTTGATCTGAGGTGCACATTATGATTTACAGCAGGCATTGAGCACCAAATGTTTGAGCAGCACTGCAGGGTTTCCTGCACACTAGGCTCCTGCTGAAAGGGCAAACTGTGCTGTGTGCACAGCTGGCTTTGTATGTGTGTAAATATACAAGCAATATGGGGACACACAATGACACTTACTCACAATATGCATCACCAAGTGTTACATGAGAAGAATGGTAATATTATGTGTGGTAATAACATTAATTTTGACATTAATAATAATTAATTAATAATAATTAATAATAATTCTGAGCAGCTGAATTTAGCAGTGAGAAATATCACCAGTTCAGTACTGAAACACATCTATGCCATGTGTAATTGTGGTGATCCTTTTCCAGGCAGCACATGAAAGATACAGTTTATGGCTATAAACCGGAATGTCTAAATCTGTAATGCCAGCACGTCTTCCTTTTTAAGCACTGTTTACCCTAAATTACACTTTATGTGGTGATCTGATGTACTGTATCATAATTCTTCTATATATCTCATACTGTACATCATATTCTTCTACATGTGAATATCAGTGATATTTAATTTCTACGATTCAGCTTTATAAGGTTACAAGGTTATATGGTTTTATTATCTGTGTGATTCATAGGAGCAATAGTTAAAGTTGCATTAATTGATTTTTTTTTGGCCAGTTGGTCTAGCGGAACAAGATGAAGGGCCCTATTTTGACGATCTAAAGCACAGCGTCTAAAGTGCATAGCGCAATTGCATTTAGGGTGTGTCCAAACCCACTTTTGCTATTTTAATGGCAGAAAAATGGTCGATGCGCCAGGCACATGGTTCAAAGGGGTTGTACTTAGTCTCCTCATTAATCATGGGTGTGTTTTCGGCATAACATGAAATAAACCAATCACAGTGTCATCTCCGCTAGTGACACACTGCGCAGGGCGTAAGATAGGGCCCGAAAACACAACCATAACATAAGGTACAAGGCTGCAAGCAAATAAGAGCCTTACACATCTAGCTCACACAGTTATGTTATGCATTGGTTTTTGATGAATATAAGGCCACTATGAACTATCCTTTAATTTTTGTTTTGGTCTCTACAAACTCCCAAGAAAAACATCTTTAGCCAAATGCTCCATTATGTTCACTAAGTAAATGTTAACTTGTTTGTCTGTTGTTTGGTGCTGGGCAGTTAATGTACAGTTGGTTTAGCAGAGCCTTTTCACTTAAAATAGCCATCGTAGATGGTCAGAAATCAAAACAATATGCTAACATATACTAAAAACTCAGTAAAGCTGATACTGAAGAGTTGACTGAGTTGAGTGGGTTTGACCCCTTTCATATTACACATGGTGATTTGATCAATTAATAAAATACAGCGATTGACAACTGCAACTTTAAGATTGTTTTAGAAATGTATTTTAAATCCCCCCATTTTATCTCCATTTTCTAAAATAGATACAAGTAAAACCAGTAAGAAAAAAATAATGTCAGGGACAATTAAAATCAAGAACAATAGGGTCTTCGCCCTTTGGGCTCAGGCCCTAATAACATCTTAAAATTAAGAGTTCAGTTTGCCTAATATTAGTGTTTTGATGGGAATTTTGATTGTAATTTTTACTTAATCCAGTCATGCCAGTTTCACATTTAATTAAAATTACAATTCAGCTATTAAATAACTGGCTGTCCCCAGGTCATTTATCATCATGCAAATGGTGCTTCAGTTTTCCAAAACCACTGAGAATGATAGTGTCTATACTGCTATTATCTCCCTGAGAAGGGATGAACTGGGGCCAAATTGAGTAATGCTGATAGCGAGGGACACTGAGGAGGTCAGGCCAGCCATTCAGTGTGGACAGTAATGGCCACTTTGTGTCCTGCCCTGTCAATGACAGTGATGATTACAGGTAGTTATAGGTAGGCCCTCGAGCCACATGAATTACCAGGGAAGTCGTGGATGACACTGCCACTTGCTGGGGTCTTAGGTGGGTAACAGCTGACAGACACAAAACAGGATAAATGATCTGCTCACCCTCTCGCTGGAGAAGTAAAAAACATACATTCTCACCATAATAGTTATCCAATATCTTTTCTTCTGCTTGGCTGTTCCAATTGAAAAAAAATCACATGGTGTTTATTGGGCATAAGACAGTCTGTGCAAGCTCATTGCCCTCAGGCAAAGGATGATAAAAATAATAATCCTAGTAACAGTTTAGATTGAAGCCCAAAAATCAAAGGATGAATTTGCATTTAACAATTATGACTTAGAAAGACACAATTATGAACTTACACTTATAAAACCTCAGGTTTTCATTATATTAAACCCTGTAGTTTTAATTTTCACAGACAGAGCAAGCCATTTTTGCATGGTATTCAAATTACGTACCCACACACAAGGGATTCTCAGGAAACAATGCTTGCATGTACTAGATGTGTTATGAAAGAGAAAAACGGTGCACTCACATTTCACGTTATGTAGAGGGCAATATTTGTTTGTGAGTAGTCTGTCACTTTGTCACAGTTTGAACAATTGAACAAACATATTTGTTTGAATTAATTTTAATACGACTCATGTATACTCACTCAACGCACGCATCATAAATTAATGTTAGGTTGTGAAATTAATGTGGTTCCCTTACTTTCAAGCTAATGGAAGATTTCAAATTTGTTGTTGTGCTAATGTTATTAAGACAATACATCATTACACGTATACACTGTGACCCTTACAATTATCCTTATCTACCACTTGTTCATCCATGGTGTAGAATCCTAAATGCTTCCTTGCATTACTTCTCAGCTAGTTTGGTGTTATGATTATCTGTCCACCACAGATCACTAGTTTCCATTTTGCATTAACAAAGAGTGAGATAGCCTAATTTGCTGATGCTTACTGTACACAATAGATTGAAGAGACAGGGCAGATTATGATTGCCCCTCCAGCGCAGTACAAGACTGGTCTGTAGCTGGTTTTGCTGGCAATTTCCTAGCTAATGCTGCACAGGCTACTGTGGGTTGTAGCCAATGTCAAGACAACAACTTGTTGACGTTAGCTCTCTGAACTAGCCTCTCGCATAGACACCAGCATACAGACTAACTCCTGCTCCCAGAACTAGCATGTAGAACAGCAAACATTCCCTCTATCTCTCTGCAAGTCACAGGTATGTTATCAGGATTTCTGCAGTGTTCAAAAAAATTACATTTAAGACTTTTGAAGAGCTTTTTAATACCACTTTTCAAAGTTTCTGGCAATATAATTATTCAACTGGACCCAGCTAAATCGTAGAAAATTGATGGGTCTGGGCTTATATTTTCGCTCTCCCATTATGACTCAAAGAACTAACTAGCTTTTGTAGCTAGCAGCAGTAAGGCTGCATTCACACCAAATCCGGTGGTGCAGTGGGTCAGTGCAGATTTGTGGGCATGTGGTTACGTGGGCCTACATTGTAAACGTGTTAATCCTCCCGGTCCAGAAGGTGGCAGTAATACGCATGAAAGTAATTTGCCAACCGCCATCAAATAACGAAAGAAGAAGCACTCATATAAAGTTGTGAAATTACTCACAGCAGCGATGAGTCTCTCCTCCATCATCTTCGTAATAAAGCAATATCAATGATCTTCGTCCAAAGCAGAATGCTGAAATGCTACAATGCTACATGCTAAATAAACAGCGTCTTTTGGGTCTTTCGTCTTTCGGTCTAATCGCCGACCTATGTAATTGCCCACCGCAGCATGACGTCAGGTTGCAGTTTTCCAAAAGTTGACTCTGGCTCAACTTTTCCGGCCACAATCCAGTGCAGCGGATGAATGGGATGACTAGCGTTTTCGCCGCACTGCTGGGTTTGGTGTGAATGCAGCCTAATAGTGTTTGCTACAGGTCTGATGGTGCTGACTGAAACTCCCCAAAAAAGGATATAATAACTTCCTGCAGCACAATTAACCATCAAACTGGTCTCATTTGTAGTTTATAGATGTATCCTGACAGGCAAAAAAATATAAAAAGTATAACTAATGACTGTGTACAGGAGGCAAGAGAAAATATTCAAGAAAATATCTAAGACTTTTACAAATGAAATATCTTCTAAGGCCTTTTTTTTGAGGGAACTGAATTCAATGCTTTTTAAGACTTCATGACCTGCAGAAACCCTTCTGGTCTCTGTCATATAATGTAGCTAGAGTTTCCTATGACACTCATAGCAACAGTAACCTTTAACATGTCTTCTGTATTTTTTACCCTGCAAAAATAAATAACATAAAAAGGCAAAGTTATTCACTGCTTGTTTTCAACCCTGTGACACCTATTTCATTCCAGAGATATTAACATGCAGCACAAACAAGAGAAAAGTCTGTTACATACAGTATGTTACAACACTAGTTTGCATGAATCATACGTTGTAATGACTGTTCCTGCGCTTGTTAGCCCTGCACAGCAGTATCTAAGAGCAGACAGCTTCCCTGGCACTATTGTTGTCCTTGATGGCATGATGTGAAGCATTGTGTGGAAAATTGCCTGCACTGCGGTTGAGGGGGATGTATTGTCATGACGCACGCTTCTACAAAAGATTGAAAACGGGATTCAGCATTGCTGACAATGTGTGGAATGGTTTATATAGTGACAGGCGCCGGACTTTAGCAGGATTCTTGGAATAAATGCCAGCTCTCACCTATGTGGTAGACAGAGTCAGGAATGATTTTATTTCAAGAAAGCTTTGTCTTTTCATTTTGATACATTTTGTATGATTGCACATATTTTGGATGTGTTACATTGCATAATGCCTACACACAGACTAACCAAATCAGTTATTTATGGGAGGAAACACAATGAATCCCTATGTTATCTATCAGTCAGAGCTACAATTCTCTGAAGGACTTTAATTTTGTTAGACTGAGCTTCCCAAGGCTTATCAGTCACTTTAGTTTTTAATCTCAAAACAGGAGCAATTATGTAAATAGGGAGAGTAATAACCAGAAAAGCTCTCTTGTTTCTTTGCTTGGATAATTAGTGTAACCAGTTTTTCTTTATGCATGCAAGCAAATGAATCATCAGTTTTACTTTTCATTCCTTGCCAGTTCACAGGCTGTTGACAGTGATGACAATCTTTTTTAAAATCAACAATGTGAACATTAGGACATGCCTGGACACTAACACATAATTGGTTATTATACTGTACCGTGTTTTTTTGTTTTTGTTTTACCAGGCGAGATGCATAACTCCATAAAGTATACATCAAGTCTCACTCACCCTTACCCCAGCATAGGTGCCTTTGTATTGATTTTGATTGTGTTTGCTATGTTACTTAGTGCTAGAGACTATTACTTTAAAAAAAAAAAAAAAAAACAACAACAAAAAAACAAAAACAAAACAAAAAAAAAAAACAGAAGCTGCACCTTACTTCATTGGCTGCAAAAGAAAATTGAGTTGAAAGTTTGAAGTTCTTTATGTTTATGTTAGATGTCTGTAGAATTCACAACTTGTTGTCTCCTCTCCAATTGCTGCCACTGTGGAGAGGTGACACTATTGCAATGACCAGTAATACTTTTAATGTACAGCCCATAACTGGAATACATAACTTTGCTGTTTTTCCAGCTAAAAATCAAAATGAAAATGAAAAAGTTAGACTTGAAATTTTTTGAAACTGTCCTTTAACAGACAAGGTATTAATGTGGTCATTAATTAAATGTTTCACTTTCTAAGAAACCATCAACTCTGCATAAGGGTCAGAGGTTTCTCGATTACCAACATAAAGCCGAGTCATCTATAATTATAAATCTTAATACGCTTAAGTCCCCCTGCAAACATAAATTTGTTTTGCTTATTGTTATTCCACAATTTTTTTTTGTGGAAAAACCATATGTCTGGGGGGGGGGGGGGGGGGGTTCTTTAAGGCATGTATCTATGTAACCCCCTGGTTTATCTTGTTCATAAACCCTAGGATGTTTTCCATTTTTCTATGAGTATGGTTTCCAAACATGTAATGTAGTCTTTTAATATTTAACTATTTACATGGGAGGTGGTGTGATTTACTGACGACAGTGAATGCGGCATAATAAGTTTGGTTGAATATACAACGTTGACATAAAAACCTAGCCTGCTTGTTTTTGCACAGCCTATACTGTTGTTTGTTGTAATATCTCTCAGTTTAGTCAGTCAAGAGGTAGTCAAGTTCCTAGCTAGTGATTGGCTGGGGGCGGGACAACAACAACAGAGGGTATGGCAGTGTGTGTGTGAGTGAGAGAGGGATTCGTGTTGTTTTTCGTTTGTGTGCGGTTTCGGTCGGACGGAGAGGAGCTCCGAAACTCCATATGTACTTTGGACTATTATTGCTGTCAATTTGCTTCGACAAGAACAATATTGAAGTTTTGAAATACAATGAGTTACTGCCGCTGCTGTTTTTGGTGAAACGCAGTGTTTTGTTTTCAGTTTATCGAAGTTCAGTGTGAGCTCTTTGGCTAGGCTAACGGCTAAGCTATTGCCTAGTCAGTGCATATGGACTTTGAACTTAACTAGCTTTGGCGGTTCAATTAACCGCTTAGTGAACTTCCTCAGCCCGACGACGGACGAGAGGAAACCTGACAGAGCACTGGTGACAAGGCAAAGCTCAGTTGCACCTCTGGCAACACAGGAAGAGCGACTTGGATCATCCACTGTGGAGGATCGGGGCGAGGAGCCGCCATTTCAGTTCATCAGGGACTGTGGTAAACGGGACTTCTTGGTGGTGAGTAACCCATTCTCATGGATGGCGATTAAAAGTGGCCCAACGCACACTAGCCGCGATCAGGCCTGCATTGGGGGGGTTGCATTAAATGACATTGCCAGCATTTTTTGTTTTGAGTAGAGTGGGCCCATTAGTATTTAGTACGCATTTCTATGTTAAATGTAATGTAATGCGAAACTCCGTGTTGAAGTCGGTTTCACATTGGTACTAAGTTATATCCACTGACAAAGATCTCATCAGTGTGTTTAATGTTTAACATGTAAAAAGTGTTTTAAGTCATTTTTGTGACTCCGGTGATCTCAGACTCAAATGCTAATAGTTGCACACATGTTTCGATTAATATAGATAACCCTTACCCATTTATAGACTTAATCATTAAATATAACAATAACAATGAATATAATAGTTCACTTTTTTTTTTTCAGACAGCATTTTGTGGAAAATTCAAACATTCAGTGTTTAGTTTTAATAAACTCAGAACTGTTTTTCAATACACTGACTAATTGTTGATTGTACTGTTTTGTCCTCATACAATGTAATTATCACTTATTGTTATTGCATCATTGATTTTGGCCTTGATGCCCAAATAAATTTGTATTTATCAAAGGCCAAAGTAGCCTTGCCCTAAAAATGACTTCATTCCAGGCCTGATATAATTCAATACGATTCAATAAGAAATAGGCCTTTCCGATGTGGTCATCTTATATAGAATATATATTCATTGAATTTACAGAAAATGTGCTATATCGTGATATATATCGTTATCATGATATGAACTGACTTATGTCGTGATATGAAATTTTGGTCATATCGCCCAGCCCTACCTACAAGTATGATTTGTGACATCACAATTAGATTTGAGCCAGTAGTAGTCCTATATGGAACTGACACTAGTCTGATGTGGAAGCTTTAAGCCTCCAGTGCACATACACTGAGAACAAAATGGACAAGATGTAATGCAGTCCAGCTTTTGAATTGGAAAATATTTGCATATGCATAGATTCTGGATTTTTCAGGGAGGAGAGGTAGATGTAAATTTAAGCTTTTAATAAGGTAATGGAACTTTTTTGTGAAAGAACAAATCAGACGCAACTTGTTGTTCCAAGTAGTATTTCTATATTTCTTTAAAGATGTCTGGAAGGGATCTCTAACAACTAAGGAGTTTTTTTTAAACAACCCATTAAGTCCTCAATTGTAAATGTTAACAAGATGTTAGTAAATTAATTTTGGTCAAAATTCTAAGCAGCACTTTTCCAGTTAGAAGTCAAAGACCGATTGGGGCAGTTTGATGAATTGAAGGTCTACTGTAAAAAGATGAAGCGAGTGTCTTTCTGGAGGAGCATAAACACCTACCAGAGCAGTTCCTCACAACCTTGTAAACCAACATTAGTTCTTATTAATGTCTTACAACTGATCTGTAAAGCATTAGTAAATGATTTATTACTTAGTAACTTATTAAAGTTGTTAATCACAATGTATTAAAGTACAGATGAAACAGCATTTCGAGACTATCTAACTTCTGTATCATGACATATTTCTTAGTGAAACGGAATAGTAGGGCTGTAGTCTGTTGGTCGTTGGTCTTTCATAAGGAGAAAAGTGCTACATCAGCAGCTTTCTGGGATTAATCCATTATTTTCCTGCAGTGGGGGACAGACCAACAAACTGCCTTTGAAAACGGGGGTGTATTCAAAACACCCCCGCTGTTTTCACAACTTTGAACTCTTCCAAACTCCGGAGGTCTAACTGTACACAACGTTACTGAGCGTTTACTAAATGTACTGAACTTTTACTGAATCAGTGTTTCTCCTACGATTATATCAGCAAGAACCCCCGCCAGGCCAAAAAATATTTTTTAATGCTAGAATAAATGCCAAATATCCACTCATTCAGAAATATTTAGCGTGTGGGAGTCTGTGCAGCGCGAGAGTCAACCGCTGTGTTGTTGCCTGGGAAATGAGCAACTCTGTTATACGTCATTGCGTAGTGTGCTTATGTAGTGAGTTGGACACAGAGAAACTGACGGTGGATACGAGTGGAGCAGAGGAAAAGGTTAGCGGTAAGTTGTCAGTCTGGCAGTAAATGTGCAGCACAGACTACAGTGTGTCAGTTAAATGCTAAAAAGTCATGTCTGATTTTTTTCTCCAAATGCTGGAAAAGTGAAGGGAGTTAGCTCCAAAGTTAGCAACGATGGATTAGCCTAACCCGAAGACGCTAAACAGACATATATTTGGACATATATTGTTAAATAGGTGCACAATATGACCGAGATGTGATCTAAAAGGGTTAATAAGACATTTTTCATTTCATCTCAACTTTAACCATTTTATAAAAGGTGCCTTATTAGAAGGTGCAGTGGTTGCATTAGACTTTCTCATTGTCCGTCATATTGATGGACAGGGTTGTAAAAATTCCGTCATCATCTATTATTACTCTTCATTTTATTTGAATTTTTTTGATGGCAGTTGATATTTTTTGTGCGTGTGTGTGCGTGTGTGTGTGTGTGTGTGTGTGGGGGGGGGGCAGCTACACATTTCATTGTTCTCTATTTATCTGTTTAGCATCGTCAAGCTAGGCTAACTCATTGTTGCTAACTTTGGAGCTAACCTTAACTTTTCCAGCAGTTGGGGAAACAACAGACGTGACTTTTCATGGTGTTGACAAGCTGCAGCGTTTATTAACTGACACACTGTAGTCTGTACTGTACATTTACTGCCAGACTGACAACTTACTGCTGCTGCTAACCGTTTCCTCTGCTCCGTTAGCATTTACCGTTATTTCAGACGCTCTCTCTCTCTCGCTTAACCACTCACTGGCTAGGGAGTTATGCTACCTGCAGTTTCCATGGCAACGACACAGATGTTAACTGACGTTTCGAGACAGCGCTGCTCAGCGGCTCCCAAACGACATTGATTTAAATTAATTAGTCAGATTACTTAAATTTATGGTTTATCACCCTCAGTGTAATCTGTCAAAAAGATGGAGGGCCTTCAGATTTTCCCGTCGTTGTTAAAAAAATTCCGTCAATGACGGAAAATATTTGGTTAATGCGACCTCTGACTTATACAATTTGTAATTTTCAGCACAGTTGAATCTACAGTCTATGATTTTGGGGTAAATGTGTGCTCTTCAGTGTTGCAGGCCTACTTTGTGATTTTATATAAAAGTCTTGGCTAGTGAGGCGTAAGAAAAGAAAGAGGTCAGTCAGATTTTATTTGGACAATGGGAATACAGACTGAAAAAGAATGGCAGAAACAAAGGATGTAATGGTCCTGCAGTGTCTGCACCAAGGCCAGCAGAGACACTTAACACTGCAGAGGCAGACTCTCAAAGATCATAAAGAAAAAAAGGAACACTATTTCTATAAAATGCCACAATTCCAAGGATACAAATGATAAATATCTTAACCTTAGCACACATTATTTTGAGGACAAGTGCACTTGAACAGTTTGTATACTGTCTTATTAATCAATTAGTGTCATAATTATACGGTGCATCCTTTCTCTGATGGAATATACAAAAATACTGATGTTACCAGCATAGTCTTTGCTCCTATACTCATGTGTTTTTATGAAGAAATACTTCATTTTGCAAAAGGCTGGTACAGGCTGTACATATAACAAAGGAAAAAGCCACCATGAGATTAAATGTTTATACTCCTGACACGCATCTACACCAGACTATCTTTCAACTTTGAGCAGTTCTAGACAAAGGCCTCTGTGCTTTGCTTAATGCATTATTCTCTTTACATGAAGAGATACGATACTGAAAAGCTTGTCAGCCCGATTTTGATGGTGTGACTATACTTGGTATAGACTGAATGTTTCTCAAGTTTAATGAATCTGATGATGTTGTGTACCACACGGTGTTGTGTGGTAAATGGTACAGGTTAAGCATTCAGTCTTGATTAAATGAAACACATGAGTGATATCAACAAGAAATTTGGCTTGTTGATTAAACACAGAAACGGAGATCATACCAAGAAGTCTTTCAATAGATGTTGTGAAGCCTTTTAACAAATGACTCATTCTATGTTTGCCACATGGAAAATACAGTACTTCTCAACAAGAATAGCAAACAGATGTTCAATGGCATAAAGAACCAGTACTGCAGTCTAATTGAAATGAGCTTTCACTTTGTTTAAATGCACTTGAATGCTGCACTGCTAGCGGCTGAGAAAACATTATATTAAACTGCTGTAAAGAACAACTGCTAATGGAAACAAATTTGTACTGTTGACTCATTGTGTGTGTATTGATTTGCATGCACCCTTGGGTCTGTTTCATTTCTCCTTGGATTTTCATTAGAAGTGGAGCCAGTGGAAGGCAGCTGAGGCCTCTCCTGCATCACGTCTGCAGTTTGCTCGCTGGTGGTTTCATGGCCGGAGGCACTGCTTTAGCCACACAGGCTCACAGACACGTGGATGGACCGCAGGCCAAGATCATCCCCACTGTGAGTGTCTGAAAGGTAAGTGAAGGAGGGGAGGGTTTGGACGGTGTGTGTTTTGCAGGATATCTAGAAAGGCGTAACATTTCCCTCCAGCTGGAATAGCCGCTTGGCCCAGTGTGAAGTTCTGACAGCCTGTCCAACATTAGCGACCCTGTCTCCACCTCAAAGTAATGAAATGACCGGATGTTGGATCAGCTCTGGGGAAAAAGCCCACAGGACTAAAATGAAATAGGAAGAAGGAGGGACTTTTTTTGAAGTGTGGTAAACAACCTCCATCTGTGTTCTCCTCCTCTACCTGTGAAGGTATATTGTCGGCCAAGTGTACCAGCTATTCGTCTCTGCTCTTGTCTTCCACAGCAGAAAAGTTTCCTTCCACGGTGTCTATGGGGAAAACACAGATGATGAAAGCATATAAAGAGATATAATAATGTACTTTCCTATGTGCCTCCCTTGGTGTACCGTTATCGTTGTAGCATCGTAATGGAACCTGAAGCAAACATTTTGAAGGGCCCTAATGTCATCATTATCTCCTGCTGAAGTTACCCGTGTGTGTCTCCTCAGGGTCTGCTTGTGTCATATCAGGCCCACGTCAGAGGCATGTTGGGGGTTCCTCCTACGGCAGATTCACTCTGCTGGTTGTTGCTGTGTTTCCTTTCCAAGGGAATCTGAGGAAATGGATTCAGTAAAAATAATGTCCAGACACAACTAAATGTTGTTGCTTTTCAGTTCTTCTATTGATCAGTCCACGACTTTGGTCCAGACTAAAATATCTCAACAACTATAGGATGCAGTGCAATGACATTTTGCACTGATATTCATGGTGCCTAGGGGATGCATACTAAACTAACTAACTTTGATGATCCCTTTATTTTTCTTCTAGCGCCACCATGAAGTTGACATTATTTTTATTTGAGTGAAATATCTCGGCAATTATTGGATGGATTGCCATGAATTTTGGCACATTCATCTCTCTAATATAAGCATGCTTCCAATTAAGGCCTGGTACTCTCTGTGTTGAGGTAAATTAAGGCCCCGGTCACCACTTTAGGAAATATGGTATCTCTTAAAACATGTCTGGAGGGGATCTTTAAACTCTTTCTGAGATTTCCTTTTGGGGGTAAAGTGTATTTAGTTTTTGCCAGCATGGTTCCCATTATAAACAGGAAGTAAAATGGAAACAGGAAGTATAATGTTGAAAAAGATGGAAAAAAAGCTTTGGTGTGACGAGCAGAAAGTGCTGCTCATGAACAAATGAAAAGGAAATGTAAACCACAAACTCAACCCAGTGATCAGGGATCCTTTATTTCTGACAAGAACAACACATTTTGCTTTGCTTCATTAGGCTCATGACACACATGAAACACAAACAGGTCAAGGGCTTAAATTCTGTGGATAAATGGTTCATGTACTGATTAATGATGGCACAAATGTATGTAGACCAGCCTTGAGAACTGACATACTCATCAGGCCTCAATACAAACATCAGACACATTCAAACAAAACATCCTGCAGCAAAACACACAAGTAATAAATGATTTAAAATAAATAGGATGTATAAAACTTTTATATTATAAAAAATGTGGTAATACATACATAATGAAAGATACAGGATTATTGATATTGCAATTATTTATTCAGGTGTATTCTGATTGTACAGAAATATTAAAAATGAAATGGCAATGTGTGAATAATGTTGACATGGAATCAGTGAATTAGCAATGGGCCGCTCCTGGGGCCATGTTTTCTAACCTAAAGTTGATTCATATTTGAGCAGGTTCACCTTCAAGTGCCCATCAGATACGATACACACAGCAGAGGAGTACACATTCAGCCTCATTATAGTTCACCTAATCACAGATACCAGTTGATACTACTATGATGGAATACTACGTTGCCCAAGGCTTTCATGGTGTCACCTTCATTTAGGGTATTTTGTGTAGGAATGTGTATCTTTTAAGGGCAATATCAACTGAAATAACAAAGGTCCTAAAATTATATAGTAAGACAAAGCTCCTTGTCAACACGGCCTTAAGATCCTTATCATTTCTGTTGAGGTTGTAATTTAGTAGTGCCCAATCTGAAGCTAACTTACACTTACTCAAATTACAACAAAGAATCTGATAACGTCAGGGCACCTTACAGTCTTTGACCCCAGGGCAGTCGCCATCTTTACTTAGTTGGTAATACAGGTTTGGGTTCTAATGGTTAAACTCAACATTAAAAGAATAAGGGACTCACTTATCACCACTGCAAGAATTCTTCATTTGCAAGTGAAATAGTGAAGCATCTTCTGTCTGTACAGGCACTTGGTGTTTTACGCTAATGAGTAACGTTTTTGCATTCTGCCAAGCTATTGACTCCTTGTCCAATCTTATTAACTAGGGTGGATATTGTAGCAATTTGTTATGCCTATAATTAAGCTTTTATGTGGATTTATTGTTCTGCTCATTGTTGGATTATGGGTTTATGTCAAATCTCATTTGTAACCTAATCTTCTTTACAAGACAGTTAAGTTTGAATTGATCTGACAAAACTGACATCTTAAGTGCATATTCTGACATGTCAAATAGTTTCTGAGCAGCTTTTTATTTGTCTGAGTTGTTGCACTAATGTCCTGAGAAATGTATCATCCTACCTATCTGTTTAGAACATGGAAGCAAATGTCTAAGTTTAATTGTGTATTTTAAATACTCTAAAAATCAGAATCTGGCAAAGAAAGGTCCACTGTTGCCTCAATATTGTATTATTAGCCAGCTTTAGGTGCATAATGCAGGATATTCCTAAAAAAGAACAATGTATAGGCTGTACAAAAGTAATTCCTCTCAATCATCAATTAGAAATATGTGGTGGTGTATTTACCTGCAGAGACTGCCCTCTGCCTGTATTTTCCATAGATGTATGATAAGAGCTGGATACCAGACTAAAAATGGCACCCGTTCAGTGATATAGGAACTGCTTGTTTGGCACTTACGCCAAAAGAAGTTTCTAGCTTCCAAGTTTGCTTCCACGTTGTGCGGCCCACTGAATATGCACAGTAGTGTTTCCTCCGTAAGTCCCACCTATGAGCTCACATTTGGCCCATAGACTTTGCATTGTGATGATGTCAGATTTTTAAATCGCTTTTCTCAGCTCAAGGAAAGTTTTACAAACATAAATCTTCATAGATCAAAAGTTCATAATAGAAAAGGTCATAATTGACGTTGTTTGCAGTTCGAGGTGTCCTGTCAACACTTTCACAGATGTCTCCTTTATAATGGGGAAAATCCTTCCTGGGTCGCAGGGAGATTTTGTGCTCCAATACCGCGAGTGGCCACTGAGAAAAATTGGCTGCAAGGCTGAGTGGCAGTGCCCTATCCAGCTCTTATTATACATCCATGGTATTTTCTTATTTTGCTGTGTTTGGGACATTTCTGGGCGTAACAATTAAGTCAGGACTTAGCAACCAGGTTATATTACTGTCTCTGTCTCTCTCTCTCTCATCTGCTCCACTCTGCTCTCTGTCTCTGTGTCCTGGATGTATGAGGGAGGGGCTGAGCTACACACACGCAGAACAGAGAGGCCACAGTGGACAGGATGAAGCTGCATTCCCACAAAATCTGGCAGTGCAGCACCTTTCTGCAGGGTTGTGCAGAGGTGTGGGTGTGTTTATTTGTGCTTTAGAATGTAACCGCCACGAAACAAGCAGAATATAAAGTTTTATTTCTGTCATTCACAGCTTTGTTGTTGCCAGAACCACTCACTGTCTTTATTTACTCTCTAGCTCGCTCGACCACTGCTTCTGTCTTCTCTCTCTTGCTCTTGTGTCAAGTTGGAGAGGAAGGGCCAACTTTGAATGCTGTGCGTTTACAAACACCAACCGACAAATCCTGCATTGTATACCTTTAAGCATATTAATGCCTTTGAATAATTCAGCATTGGCAGAATGCATGAAGCAAGGGGAATAACATTGCAAGGTCTGCCCGCATCCACCTTTTCCAACAAACAGCAGTCATCTAAACCCACATCCTTGAGTCCTACACACACACGCACAAATGCTCCAAGCACTGGAAAACCCTTTGCTTCCACTCGTGTACAACTGACAGCACTCAAGGTCAGGTCAGCCAAGGCTAGAACTCTATCCCTGTGGGAGAGCCTCTGCTCACGAAAATGTAAATGCAGGTCCCATGTAGTGATTATGAGCCGATGTAATTTAAACAGCCATGACCGGCTCAGAATAAACAGCAATTGATAGGGAGACGATGAGTGAAATCGCTGCCTTTTCATTCTTTTAATTAAGGTGCAGGGAAACCTATTCATGATGACTGAAGGGCAACTGGTTCTTTGTTAACCTAATCAAGCATTATCTTTTAAAGAGAAAATGGAAATGAAAAGTAACTTGTCATAAGCTTAAATTCTCTAAGTCATTACATGCCATAAAAGGAAACAGGTGTGCTTCTCCCGCAATGAAATTCAGCTGAGTGCTCTGGCTTAAAAAAAAAAAAAAGAGCTGTCGATCAGGAAAAATGGCAACACTATTAACAACCTATTGACTGTAAGTAAATTAATGCAGTAAAAATGTATCATCTATGGCCAAAATAAAAAAAGTGCATTTTTACACTGAGTTTTCAGTTTTGCAGTCAAGTCTCAAAATATTTGTCATAATTGCTTCTGTGCATGGATTGTGTCTCAATATAATCTGTGTGTAAAATACCCTCCTAAACAGAGTAGGCATACATCAACCATACAGCCTATATGCCATGAACAAATTAAACGTGTGAAAAAAAAGGAAAATTAAAACAGGTTTAAAGATGTGAGGAAATATTCTTCTGGTATTTTAGTAGAGCCCCATTTGCAAACTTGTTCTCATCCCGCACAAGCAAAGCCCAACATGAATTGATCTGTTACACAGTTATCTCTAAATCTATTCTGAGCTAATCCATTAATAAAACCTAACCTGATTTTGTGATCAAATACAGGCTCAGAGCAGCTGCTGGACAGTGCTGACGGAGGCTTGGAGCACCATGGGAACACACAACTAGAAAACTATGAAAATGTTCACTTTAGTTTCCTACTGCTCCACGCAACTTGATGGCAGAGGATCATAGTCATGCCGCACCCACATGTGCAAGGATTTTGGTTTGCGTTTGCACCCTATTTCATGAAAATAGGATCATAAGTCTTATTTCCAAGATGAGGATAATTTAATGAGTTTGGAAACATGTTGTTTGTAAATTGTGATTATATAGCATTATATAGCTCACTGTGTTTTATTAGCTAACTGTATTATTGTTAGAGTAACATGCAGTATACAGACGTGTGTAGTTTTTGACAAAATTAGCTTCAGCTAAAACTAGCTGGAAAGACTGGTGGAAACAAAGGACATGAAAAATAAAATGAGCTAATGAAAGATAAATGGAGTAAGTTTTAATAAATTGTATCAACTTGATTGGTGGTAAAGGAAAAAATAAAAAGCTTTATATTTCCTTTTACAATCCAATTTAAACAGTTAAATCACAATTTATTTATTGATTTATTCAGTTACATTTCTGACTTCTCAAATAACCTCTTTTTAAATTTTGTCAGTTCCAGGCCTCCATAGTCTACAACAAGGAATCATAATAAAAGAGATTCCCAAGAGAGCTGTGTTCACAGATTTAAATTCTTAGCATGTGGCTGTTTGACATGGTGGTGGTCTCAGTTTTACTCTGACTGACATGGTTCAATGCTGTATTCCTCACACAGCTCATCCCACACAACACTGCTCATCCCACTCATGCTGCCAGCCTCCAAATGCACAACAAAAAAGTTTTACCACTGACATACTTCTGGACAAGGAAGAGAATACTTTTCTGGGGTTTGTGAGCAGTGGATTTGAGACTCTAAAGAAAGTTGATTAAAATCTGTACTTAGTTGCCCTCGTGCCAAAACATCATGTCCCACTACCCTGAGAAATTAGAACTTGCTTTCATGCCTTATTAAGAATCAAAAGGGAGGAAAAAAGGCAATGAGGGAATGCAGACTTTAAGTTGAGTATTCAAAGTTGGTCAGTTTTCAGATTTGATGTTGTAGAATATTACCATGTGTTGATAAGAGTTGAAGGAATGTCTGATTTCTTTAAAGTCAATTCTGAGACTGAAAAGGTTTTCTTTGCTCTTCTTCCACTCTCCCTCTGAACTTATTCTTTTTTGTTTTCCATAGAAGACTATATTGTAAAAGAGATCGCAATTTATCTCGAGGATAAAGTTTCAGATTAATTTTAAGTGACACAGCAGTTGCTCACCTTCAGCTTTCTTTTCCAGAAAACATATTTCACATTTTTCTGAGAGCCAGGAAAAGTAGAACATGAGATACACAGTCAGCAGATGGCTCTACTTACAGCAGTTAATGGCTTGTGGAGACTTTTGTTCGTCTATCTCCCCTGATTAATCTGTTTAGAAAATGGCATATTCTCATGGATATAATGTATGAAAAACTAGATCCCAAAATGAATTGAATAATTGATTAGCTTAGCTCCTGTTAGAATCTAGAGTTGTAATATCATGTTTTTATTCTTGTTTTACCTGCCTGTTATGTACTGTATTTGGACTTTTTATGGCTTTTATTTACTATTTATTTTGCTCATACAATGTCAAAAATTACCTTCAAAACTCAAATTTGCAGTAGACTGTCTGCATTAGTTTCTGTCATGGTTTGTGTTATCACTGTTTTGCATAATCCTCAACAAATACATGATACAACAAACTTAACTCATCGGACAACATAATGGCATACACACATTTTCAGTTATTGTTGTCGACAGCACCTCAGGTAATTTAGAAACATGAATCTGATGATAAATCAAATGTGTGTTTTATGTAAATGTATCTAATCCTTAGGTAAGTTATGAAAATGTGCTTCTTTCATCATTTTTGATACAGTCTCTAATCTTTATCAGTGAAAGCCAAGACTTATCTTTTGGTATTTGAATAAAGAAATCCTGACAACGTTATTTTGTAGCAGGTAAGTTAACACAAAGCAGTATGGGGATAAATATTTATTTAGCTTAATAGACTTTTTTTCACAGCAGACATTTTGACTTATCATAGTGGGAAAAGCACAGGTGGAACTGATAGCATCAACGATGGCTCAGTTCCATTCATGTCCAAGGAAGCCATTGGTGTTATTAATTGCACCTGTGCTTTTACTGCTTTGACATGTCTGTTGAGAAAACATCATGTGTAGCCTTCAGCTATTTGTTACAAAGCAAATATCATTGCCAGAATATAAATTATTGCACTATTGGACTCCCAGCTGTAGGATGAGCTGTATGTCTTCTACTTCTTTTCGATGGAAAATCGGCAAGGGGCAAAATTGATGTTTTTTATTTTATGGATTCATGACCGTGAGAAACCAGAGGTAATGTAGACAGACGAATTAAGTACATACAATTAAATTATTTCATTTTAAACATATTTGCCTAAAGCAGTAATATCACTGACTAATGCTAAAACTTACAAACACCAGCCTAAGACATGACACAAAGAGGAGACCCATAGTTTGTTCAGACAGAATGTGAAGTAAATTGTTCATGTGGCACAGTTACACACTAAATTGCTGAGCAGGCGCAAATTAATGGCAATACGTGTCGTGAGTTGAAAATGTTTGTACTTGAGTATAAAATGCACTCTCTCGTACACAGTTGGTGCCTCCCATTGCTACTTGCTTACAGCTAACGTACAGCAATGTATTTTCGGCTGTTTGGGGCAAATAAATGAAAATTTGCTTTGCATTCTGTCTCAACACAGCTTTTGACCCAACCAACATTAGTGTTTTAGCTAACGTCACCTATTAAAGGATATACTAACATAGGCTATGGCCCAATCCCAATGTCCCCCTAAAGCCTAAGCCTCATATCTTCTAGACACTTGCCTTGTGGAGTGAATGAAAGGTAATTGTTAAATAATCAATGTACTTGTTTTTGTCAAAACAGCATCGTTGAAAAAAAAAAAAGACTTATTTTCATCCTGTAGCCTAGTTGAGCCTTCCATGTTTACTGTTTTTCTTTTTTTTTCTGTTCTGGGCTTCCTCTGGTAACCCCTCAGGCAAAGTCTGCAGAAATGCGGACTTACAGAAAGTGTGCATAAAGGGCTCAAAATGTTTGTGAGAGAGCCCTTGTGTACTTGACGATTTGACAGTGGGACAGCCCTAAGCCCTCACGGACTTAGTGGGAATGCACCTCAATGTCAATGAGTGTATAAATATAGCTTTGACAATAATTTTGATTGCAAAAAGAGAAGTAGTTTTAGTTTCAGTTAGACTTTAATGGTGCATTTCATTCAGCGGCACTAGAATGATTTTTGAAGTGGTGGTGGTGGTGGGGGGGGGGGGGCATTCAGCTTTGGTTGATGTTACAGTCATGGTTGGACCAATGCTTTTTTTGGCCATAACTCTAATGTTGCCCATCTCACTTCATATATCATTGCATAGTTTAGGAATTAATGTTACACATTACAGTGTTTGTAGTGCTGTGTATATCAAGAATAAAGCTACTGTTAAAGCTACTTTTGCTGAAAAATAAGTTGGAAAAGAGGCTATGATGAGCCCTGGTAATCCGATGTCTAAGTCGGCAGAATATGGATTTAAAGCCGAGCAGGCTAATATGTGTAGAGGTGTGTATAGTTATTTTGCAGAAACCTGTTGTCATTTTCAACCGATTTAATGAAGGAAATCACAGTGAATGGCTGTGCGCAATGGTACTGCGCTCTGGTGCGGCACCTCCCAGAGGCTGTAGCCTTAACAACATAACAGTCATGCTGCCTTCAAATGCTGATTTACCCACATTTATTTTCAGATCAGTGCAGATGATTTGACCGCCTTAAACTTTATTTTGTGTGCCACTTTTGATTGGAGAGTGTTTAATTGAAATTACTTATTTATGTTTTAAGGATTACATTATTGCAGCGCATTTACAGCAAGCGTTTAGTTTGCTTTTGTTGATAAAATCACCAAGCGGCAGTGGAGTGACTTTGCGCCAGAAACAGACATGGTTATGAGACATCCAAGACAGATGCCTACTCTAACATGTTAGAGTAGGCTTAGACATTATAGCTATGACCCTAATACCTGGCTTAGACATTTCTACTTATCATAACTTCAAAGTGGGAGGACAAAAATCTCATTGTCCCCCCTGTTCCAACACTAGTGGTTCCATTCAAGTCGGAGGTTTGAAGTTTCCAAGTTGAAGTTGAGCTCGAAGTCTAGGTGCATGAAATTGGTTTGAGTTTCCCTGCCAGAGCTCCATCTTTGTGAGCCATTTTATATATATATATATATATATATATATATATATATATATATAATATTATATTATATTATATTATATTATATTATACTTTTTCAAGTAGAATGTTTTCGGATTTTTGAGTTTTTTAAGTTTTTTGGAACGTAGCACTAGACGGGTGTCTTCCACAGCAACTTTGTGGTGGTGAGTGCCTTATATAGTAATTTACATAAGTAGTCTATATGCTATTATGCAATAGTTCCCGATAGTGAAATATCTCACTCCTGGTTGTGAATGTCACTCTGTTGGAACAGCTCATCTTTATCCATTTTGATTGGCTGGCTATGTTTATGTGCAAAGGCAACTCATTTTATAACCTGTTCACTCAAGTGAGGTGGTTTTCTGTCAACACTTGTAAATGTCATACCTGAGTGCCCTTCTTATGTAAACTCTGGCTCAGAATCCTGGTTTACTACTATAATAAACAGATTAGTGCTGCATGAAAAATCTCTCCTTTAATCTGTGGTCAGGGCTATTCTGTTAATTGACTTATTTATGGCCGAAGCATCAGGGAAACTCAAGCATGAAATGTAAAGACTATAATCCGGATTAAATTATATTAAACCAAATTATAGCTTCCATATGGCCAATAACCAGGTAATTACTAGGTTACCTAAACTTTCCTTAGAAATATAAATATTACAAGCCAAATATAATTCTTCAGTATTTTAGGATATTACGTTTTACTATCAAAGATATCTTTTGGTATTATACTAAGTATTACCGGATGCTAATTAATATTGTTATTATGCTTCAGACTATAATCCAATCAATGATCATAAAAAGTCCAACAGTACAAGACTCACCTTGAGTCTCTGGCTATCAGAGAGTTCTTCAGAATTCAGACATGTTATGACCATTTATAACTCCCCCAGTCTCAAAATGACATGTAACACACTTCATTACCATGAAGACTAATGTGTTATGATAGTATCGTGACTCTCTTCAAAGATAAAACCGTTTTTTTATATTGTAAAGTGGCCTTAAACTGTACTGTCATTCAGAATTCTTGACTTGGATCCAGCCTCAGATGATGAGATGATGCTACATGATATCCTCACGGTGGATAAGCACCTGCTTGCGTCTTGGATTGAAGCAGACTGCAATAAGGCCAAAAGGCAGCATGAAGATAAGGCTCCTGCCTGCAGGTGATAAATGAAGTATTCACTGTCTTGCTTTATTCTTTGTTTTCCTTGTTCCACCTGGCAGAATCTGCTTCAAAACGTCCTCCAGTCAAACGTTTGAAAAGGTAAGTGTTGCTGGACCTATCAATGCTGTCATGCAGTTTTTTTCTTTTCAGGATGCATATCAAAACAATGTGGCATTTCAAAATGCTACCGAGTTGACTGGTGCTGTCTCCTGAATGTATGCACTGTCTCAGATTAACAAAGACACTGCTGTCTGCTTATTTTTATCTGGTTATTTATAGGCAACACAGGTTGTTGTTGTGGTACAGACAGTGTTATCAGATTGTACTGAAAAACTGACTGAATTTATAGGGACAATAAGAAACCAGACAACACGCATACATGGTAAAGATAAACCAAGATGGTCTTATTTCACTCTGCTCTGTGACTCAGACTTTTCCAAAAGTAATTTTGTTTTTTGTAAAACTCGTTTTTTTTTTTTTTTAAACTGGGAAGAAAACACAACACAGCCCCAAACAAACAAATCAATTAAATGCCTGTGGTGAAGCAGGTCCCAGGACTGTGGGAGTTCAGCTGCTCCTGAAATATGAGTGGGGCTACAAGGTGACTTATCACTCACATTTTTTTTTTTTTTTTTACACAAATCAATTATTTGCCTTCATCATCATTTCAGATTTATTTTGATGGATGTAACATATTCTAAGATGAGTAGCATTCGTTGCACTATGTACAGCAGTAAATGTGGCTCATCCAGCCAGCAGCAGTAAGGGATTGTAGTAGATGAGCACTATAATCCACTGTAAGAACAAAACTGTGCTAATCTGTCTATAATTATTGCAAATGTGTGTTATGTGATGCTTGCACTGATTCTCAGAGAATAGTTTTAATGTGGGGAAAAGATAATTCAAAGGATGATCTGCTCTGACAGTTTTCCACCACTTATACCAATCAATGCTGCAGGACAGGGGCAGATCTACAATGTCAGTACAGTTTTCCAGCTCTTCAAACTGTAATTGTAAAATAATGTAAGTTTCAGTCCCCACGGTGTCCTTAAGCTGCCCAAAGCTTTGAAACAGGCAACAAATAGGGAGAAAATCCACATTAGGTGATGCCCCAACAATCACTCTGTCCTTGTGAAAAATGTAGTCATGGCACTGTGCCAAACATGCACTGCTGTATAAAGGAGTGACAAAATTGCTGCTGCATCGGGAGGTGAAGTCAAACCAAGTCAGTCAGGAACACAATTAGCATTAGTTATTCTGGATTCAGTAATTAGAACATGTTCGTTATCATAAAATGAGACAAGAGTTAGTTGCTTGCTACGACCGAGCTGGTGCATTCAAGCTTTCATTTTTTTCCTGAGCAACTACAGTTCATCACAATATGTGATTTTGAGCATGGTCAAGATATTCATTAATATCAGAGAACTGCAGTGTTACAAACTGTTAATTTAAGATTGAATCAGTTACGTGTACAGAATGGATTTCAGCAAAGCTCTGCTACTAACTATAAACTATGGTCTTGCTATATTTAAAAGTGTACTTCCTCATCCATCTGTTAATCTGAGCACCTGACTGCAAACAAACAGGCAATTGACATGTGAGAATATTGTCTGGACGGGGTAGTCTGAATATCATCTTTAACCATAAGCTCCTGCAATGCAAAACACAGATTTTAATAAAGAAATCCATAGAGGTGTATGTGTGATTCTGTGTGATATGTGGTCTGTTGAGTAATTTTAGTGTTTTAATTGAGCTTTGCTGTATTTGTGAGATATTTGCCCCACTTCTCTCTTTCTGCACAAATAATATCACATTGAGCCATATGCTCCACATGCTAAGCCTCTAATTAGTTTTCACTTGTAATAGATTAACAGATCCAGACAGACAAATAAATATATAAAAGAACACGCACCACTTTTTATTGATTCAAGTTCTGCAATGAACTCCACACCGTTTTGTCAAAATAAAAATTTTAGCATGAACTTATGAATGCCTTTTATTATCTTTTAGCAAATCAGACATTTTCTGGTCATGTCAGAGGAGGACTAAATGCTGACTGATAGCCTTTGATTTTGAGAGATTGAAAATTGAGACAGAAATACAAGAGAAGTCATGCATCGCTTAGAAATGCCAAAGGCGATTCATATCTGGTTTGAGATGGAGAGCCAATGAAATCCTTTACAGTGGACTGTGCTCTGTAGTAAGTGAAGCCTTTATAGAAGAACTGAGGCACATAATGAAATCTGCCAACTGAAGGCAGCTCACATCAGCAATAAAATGTTTCAGTTATTGTCATTGGCACCATTGATTTAGTGCTTGTTGAAATCCTTAAATAAAGGATTTCCTTCATGCTGTTCTTTTGGTGTCTAGAATAACATGTCAGTCTGAGTATTAACTTGTGCACATGTGAGCAAAGCAACACTCCTGTGAAAGCCATGCGTGACCCACAGAGACGATCCTTTGTGACATACCTCAGCTCGGTGCAGGCCTTGATAAAACATTTATGGGAGCCTGGTGGAGTCACCTTGAGATGGCTGCTCTCTCTCTGCTCACACACGCTGGACTCCTTGTGGGATTGCATTAACATCACTGTTTTATCACGCAGGTTCATGAACCGCTGTAAGTTTGAGTCTGAATTCATAAACAGTAAGGAGATAATGGAGCTAAAACCTGAATGAAGTTAAGGCTATTCTTGTCTGTTGTGTCATGACTTTATGGATGTTTATTTATTATGTAGATGTTTTGCAAGTGCATCATTTTGTGCATTCATTTAATTGATCAGAACATGTTGAACAGATAGGATTTAGGATGTAGTCAAGACCAGGGCTGTAGTAGAGGGTCAATATACCACATTTACCCATATCACATTTATCTATATCAAATTCTGAAACAGTGTTTATGCAGCCCAGAACAGTCAAAATGTTAGTCTTATTAGATGTGTCAGTTTGTAGCACTGGCACAAGCTTGGAGATGGAGGTGACAGGACAAAGAATCAAGGGAGAAAGACAAGAAACAGAAGTGTGATAGATAAAAAGGATCAAGTGATTCAGTATTTAAATGATAAAAGAGGAAGAAAGAGAGAGTGGTAAAGATGCAGCACAGGAGTCAAGTGATGAAGAGACATGTACAAATAAGGTATAACATATTTTAAGGACTAACTACATTCAAAACACAAAATCAAAACCTGCTATGAAATGACATATATCTTTGTAACAAGTTACAGTATGTGATTAACTTTTTCAATAAGTATTGTGAGGGATTAAATTGAAATTCAGTAATTACAGTTTCTGATCCCAGTAACACTGTTACGTTGGTTAATAAGTAACACAAATGAAGTATGAGTAATATTCAATGTGCAAATTATTACATTTTTCAAATAGCTTGCCCATTGTTTAGCAGTACAGTTGGCAGATATTTAAAAACAAAAAGACAAATTTTGTCCAAGCCAGACCACCTATGTATTTGATTTGGCTTAAAGTGAGAACTAATTTCACATCAGTCCCTTTTGTAATTTAGTTATATTACGAACACTGATCTATAATAAAAATTACTATAATTACTAATAACCCCCGACCCCTCCCCCCCAGTATGCCCAGGATGAAAGATTTTTTTTCCTACAATATATTCTAGTTACAATATGGGCCAAAAAGTAAACTGGACCAAAAGTACCAGAGCAGTTAAATCAAACTGGACAACTTCATAATCTTGCTGCTAACCTTCTCTCCTTACATGAATTGCAATCATGCTAGTGCTCCAATAACATCCTCAAATATTTAAAAGTGCTCCAGATGAATGAGAAAAGCTTTCAATCAACAACATGTAGTCAATTCTGTCTTAGTTTGGCTTCTTTGTAAATTCTATCACTAAATGTTAGTCTTGTCAGTAAGTCGTCCAATGAATAACCTACCCTGGACCATAAAAAATTAGCAGACACTACAGCAAATGCTGGGTTTTTCCTGCTTTGTAAGGTGGCTAATATCAATTTAATATTAAGGCCACTTTCACTCCAACAAAGTGGTGAATGGTTTGAGTGCTTATTAAAAATCTGAACAGTAATATCCAGTAATCAGTAATACCCAACACTGAAATTAACCTTTTATCATTTTCATCCTCTCTGCTCTGTCCACATGTATTCACAATATTATTATACAGCAGTGTAAAATACTCAAATCCTTATTGCCAGTAAAAGCAGTAAAACCATAGAAGGCTAAATTTATGTAATGTAATGTCATGTGAGAAATTGTCCATTGTTAAGAATGGTCATTTTCAGATTGATGTGAGAGATGGGAAATATTCTAAGGCTGAAGTTAGTCTAATAGCACTATATACTGTTCAACTGAAAAGAAATCACATTTTAGGAGCTTATTGCGCTTTGCATATGAAACTATATTATATAACATATTGTAACTACAACTGTAGTGTTTAAAGCTGAGTAAAATGTGAAATATTTCTCTTTGAAAGTTAGTAAAAGTACAAAGTCATATGAACTGAATCCATAAAACTGGACTTAAAGCAATAGTTGGGCATTGTGGGAAATACATTTTATTCAATTTCTTGCTGACTTTATACTTTGTTTTTTGTAAAAACAATGTATAACATATAGTATTAATTAGTGAGTATTTAGAGGTACTGGTATGTAGATTTTGTGACTTTCAGACAGAGTTAGGCAACTTGTTTCTCCTGTTTCTAGTCTTATTCCAGCTGTTAGCTGTAGTCTTATATATACCAGACAAGTATGAGTGGTATTGATCCTCGTATCTAAATCATAGCAAGAAAGTGAATAATCATTTTCCAGGAAGTTGGACTATTCCTTTAAATCTGCATTAATTGATTGATATTTTTTTTGCCACTTGGGGGCTGTGTAACAAGCTAAAACCACAGACTGTATAAAATATGGACGTAAATGAACCACTCTGGCTGTTGCGTCTAGGAAGTGTGTGACGCTGCCTAACTCCCAGCCAATCGTAAATGGGCAAAGAGGCAGGCTGAATGGCTGACACAAGCCACCTAGCGGCTGGTGGACCTGTCACTCAAAGCAGCCATGTCCTTCATTATGCCTAAGTTTACAGTTTAGTAAAATTTAAATGGGTGAGTTACAAAAAATTCACCCTGTACAGTTGTACAGGTTATACACACACTCACAGATTATACTATTACAGAGTTTTAAAGCAGAGTAATAATAACTTCACTTTAAATAAGCTTATCAGAAAGTACATGTGTGAGCATTATATAGTCAACCTTGTCCATACAGCAGAATGCCCAAATCTGGAGAGTTTTGCAAGCACATGCGAACACAGAGGATACGGACTCCTTTATCACTCTGTCTCTTCGAAAGTGACAGCACCTTCTGGCAAAAAAGATGCAGTTTCTTTATCCCACATTTTATTACCGTCATCAATGAGTGCTGGCATTTATTTTTAAAGACCAAATTTGGGCAGTTTCTGATGTCTTGCTCTGTGTTTATATTGTTTTTATTTGAAGATGATGTGTGTTGAAGATTCTTGTGACAAGAAGTACTTTTCTGTCCCTTCTGTTCTTCTCCCTCTTAACTACACTTTTCCTCTTTTTATGTCCGCCTATTATGCCACAAAGTTCTGAATGTGATCCTCTGAAATACAAACATGATGTAAATGGGAGCTTGGGTAGTTCTTGATCTAGAAGAAGTTAATCATGGCTTCAGATGTGATTTATTTAAACTCATCTTATATCACACCCTCATTCAGGCTGAGTAGAATTGTAATGACAGTAGATCACAGTAGGAAAAGCACATGTGTAATTAACATCATTATGACTGAATTCCGTTTAGCTGCTTCAGTATCAGGGTCCTTGTGTTGTGTATGTTGGCTTACTGTCACATTGCCATGGCTTACTGGGACACTTCAATAGAACAGAGCCACCGTTAATGATATTAGTGACATCTGTGGTTTTCCTGCTAAAACAACTCAAAATCTCTGCTGTGAAAAAAACATGTGATACATGTTGTCACAACCTACACAACAAGAAGTGAAAGAGTGAAGTGTGTGAAGAAGTCTTATCAAGACAAAGTAGAAACACCTTTGTGGGTGGACCAGTGGCTTTATAAGTTGACTGTGGAGTTAAACAAGATTAATTGAAAACACACGCGATCCCTCATTTGTTATAATTTGTACTTATTAAAGACCATAATTTGGTGAAATTGGAAAAATGGAATGAATGAATGGGATAGGAGAATATTTACAGGATAGAAATACAATGTGACCCTACCTCAAAATTGTAGAGGTTGAGGAGATGTACTTAACCCTAATGTAACAATGTAGTTGCCATGACAGGGCCCATTTTTGTTACACAAACTAATCCATGAGCTTAGCCTCTAGCAGCAGTGAGGAAGGGAATAAAAATCCATTGACAGAGGTAGCTTGATAGTCCCAAGAAAAACTCAAAACTCTGGAAAAAAGAGCAGTCGACTAACGAGCTACCACCAGTGTAACACTGGTTAACTACAAGTTTGTTCAGGTGCTGGGTAAAAGTGAAAGCATAGAGACCATTTTCTCAGGCAAAATTGTTCACTATGCTGATTGCATGGCACTGTGACAATAAACATAATACATTACCCCATTGTCTTATGGCATATCAATTATGCCAAGCTAAACAATAACTAATACTATAGACCATGTGCACGATTATTTAGTTCCCTATTCATAAAAATAAGGAAAATAAAAATTAAATTGAGAAGAAAACATACAAATACCATTAATTACATTCTGTCAATCATCCTAATAAACACAAGTAATGTAATCCACAAAATAAATCTATCTCTCTAATCTCTCACTATTTGAAGAATACTGAAGTTGAACATTTTTGATACTGAACAAACATAAATGTTCAGTATGAACAAATTTTGTGATATAAGACACAGACAGAATTAAGTGTATAACAAAAAATAATATAATGGAATATGAATATATAACTTTTAGAAAAAAGGCTGTCTTTTAGCTGAGAGAAGGTACATGGTGTATATCTTCACTGCTTTTTTCTGTGAACATGCAAAAATGGTCTCAAAAACTGATTTCATCAAGTGTATTGAGTGAGTCAGTGAAACGTGGCTGGTGGTGCTTGTGTGCAAATAATCCATATGTGTCTCCACTGACAGATAGCATTAATCTGAACTGCTATCCTGGAGGTTTATTTTTAAGCATTACTATATGCAATGAGTTTGGTGTGAGACTGGCACATCAAGCAGGGAGCTCATGACAGGCATGGTTGTGGGGATTGATTGTATGTGGCTGTTGCTTTAAATAACTTATTTCATTTTGTTGGAACATTGGTTCAGAGTTGAGAGCGTCATGCTTAATGCATACTGCTACATGTACGCAAGTTCTGTGGGACCTGCTCCCTGAGCAGGAGAACACAGATTTCTGTCAGCATGAATATAGCCAATGTGGTTCCAATTTTAAGGGACTACAAGGACTAGATTCTCTTGCATGCTGTGTTGAAAGTTTGCAGAGCTGCAGAAATTGGACTTTAATTTCCATTTCTGTTATCATGTGTGTCAATGAAATTGTATCACAAATCAAACATATGAACTACTCACTGTTTCCTCTGTGACTTTGGTAATGCCACATTTTTCTCTGGCTTTACATCTGTGTTAATTAAACCATAATACTGAAGTTGTGCGGATTATGAAATAATTACAAGGCTCAAAGGATGAAGGAAAGACAACCCAAGGACCCTCCAACTCAGTAAACAATGTTATTTTCTATATTCACTCAGCAAAATTTCATCTACAAGAGTGAAATTCATCCATAATTTATAATGAGTTTCACTCTGATGCCACATAATCAGTTTTTCAGACATATTCCATTGGAGTAATCAAAGATTCAGACAGTTGGCAACACAGTAGACACTCACAAAGGGACACAAATCACTTAACCTGTATCTCTGTTTGGTAGTGTGCATGATACGCAGTAGTCCATCAGTATGCATGTGCACACTGTGAATGTACGCGTTAGTTCACATACAGTAGATATGTGGAACAGTAATTATCTCCGCCAGGCATAAGATATTGTGTTTGGATGTGTGTGTTCATGTGTGTGTGTGTATTCTATAATGCATTTTATACCGCTATTGACTGCTAATTGTCACTCCTCCTAACCAGCTGGTAGGGGCAGCAAGTGATGAACAACTGCAGCAAAAGGCATTTCCAGCAATTGGCTAGGCTACAAACAAGTCTGTTGCAGGCCACATTCTGGCCTTTGCTGTGGCTCAAAAAATGACATAGAAAACTTTGGTCCTACCTTGAACCAGAGAATTTATAGCTTAATTCCATATGATTCCGATTTGAATAAAGCCCTGATCAGACAGAGTACTTTTTGTAGTGCCTTTTTTGTTGAAGGCTACAATTTTGGGGAAAAAAGAGCATCTTGCTGCATCAAAAATACATTTGAAAAACTCAACAGCAATGTCTCTTTCCAGAAATCATGACCTGGTTACTCAAGATATTCCACAGACCTTGTTGTGAGCAGTTTCATGTGCTTGTGCTAGTGTAGGATGTAACCTGGCCTCGACAATAAAGAATAATGTTGAGCTGGCATATCTAGTTCTATTGTTTGCTATAATTTTGATGTAAACATGACAGCTAATGTTAATTTCTGTTTGAGGTTAAGTTAGATTTGTGACCTGTAACATCATATTTGTACTAAAATATAATGGCACTGTGTTCAATTGGCCACTGGTTCTTAAAGTGGGGTAAAGTAACTACCCCACTTTAGGGTAATTGACTAATAATTTCTAGCAGTTAGCAGTTAGCACAATGAAATAATGCCTTTGGAATAAGAATGAATATTCTGATCTCTCTATCTCCACACCTACAGACAGTTATGAAGTTTGCAACTAAGTCACAGTAAACAACCAATATCTTCTCAGATGGGGGTCCCGGCACAAAAACTTATGAGGTGGGGGTCAGTGGAACCACTGCAATAGACTATTTTTGTCTCTGTGACCCAGTTTGCAAGGAATTAGGAGGAGCAAGGACCAGATGACATAGGGCTACTTATCAAGATTAATAATGTTTTATTGTTAAAAATATCTCTGCCTATAAGGCTCAAATTCAATGACAATAAGTTTAAATTACTCTAAATTGTGTAACACAACTTTAAAAAGCATGTTGATTAATCTGCTAACAGGGATTTTGATATGCATTGTTGTCTCTTCCAGACAATAGACAACACACAAATAAACACACAGGGATGATTTCCCTGTTCAGATACAGATTTTGAGGAGTCTGTGGTTGCTGGTCTTCCACAATCCACTGAAGGAAAGAAGATTTCAAGAGAGCCGTCACAGAAAAAAACCTCAATAGCCAAACTTCCTCTTACCTAGCCCAGAGCCGGCCACAAACAGCCCACACATAAAACTCTCCTTATCAGGGACCAGTCTGACTTTATCTCCATCAGGGTCAGAAGCTACGTTGAGAATACAATAAATACATTTAATATTCTGGATTTGAAAGTAAACAAATCACCTGTTCCTTGTTTTGTTCATACATAGAGCACTCAACGTGAATTATTTATAAATCCATTCAGAGTTTTACCTATCTGCTGCAGACATGTCATTATTGTTGTGCAAATTGTGTGGATGTAGGTCACAGCCCTGTACCGGAAGACCACTGAATCATAATTATCCTTTTTTTTTTTTTCTTACCAATTTTGTAAATGAGATAAGATAACTGTGACCTAGGAACACGTACAAATACCGTGGGCCTGGACACCAGCATGAGCTCTGTGGAGACGCCTGTAGATACAGCAGATTAAAGTGTCCCTTTCACAAGATCATCCACATCCAGCTGTGATGCTGCAATGGGAGAATACAATGAGAGAAAACGGGTTGTGAGTGAGTCCAAACTACTACTACAAGAATGTCACCAGCCTCTCCAAAGACACTGAATTAGGAAGGATTTTACAGATGACACTGAGAGCACCCAGGGAAAAGTTCTGAGTTCATAGGTACGTTTCAGAACCCTACTATAGAAGAAAGCTCATTTGGGTATAAAAACTCAAACAAACATCCATGGAAATCAGTCTTTTATTTATCGTCTGTGGAGCAGTTCCAGAGTTTATACTTGATGACATCACAAGTTTGATTCTTCTCTGTTTTCTTGCTTTGAGAGAGAGTAGCTCATGTTCACAAATACTGATTCAACTTTCCTAGGCCATGAAAATAACACTGAAATTCTTAAATTGGGTGGTGTTCTCCTTTAAGTCCTTATGTTTTAAACATAAAATAAAATACATTCACCTAAGCACAACACCATTTTATTTTCATCAGGTCACAGAAACTACCAGTTATCCTGCAATAGAGGTACTTGGCTTCAAAAGAGGTCTCAAAACTGTACATGATAAGGGAGTTAATGTTAGGGTTGTCACCACTGACAGATCTCCCTCAATTTGGAAGATAATGAGACAGTCATACCCTGAGACTTGTCATGAGTTTGACACCTGGCACTTGACCAAGGTTACGTATACTGTACTTAAGTCATTATTACATAAAATTAAGTTCCACTAGCAGAATCTAGGATGTGAATTACATCCAAACACAGCAGTTTTACATCGTAGCTTTTGTTTGTTTTGTTTAATATAATATTTCACGGTATGGTCTGCTACAGAATTAATATTTATCCTGAGCTAACACCTTATCCCTTATTGTACTCTGGAAATCCTTTACTGTTTGTATTTAGGAGCTCAAGAGGAGCTGGACATAGATTCTGCACCACATCTGTGGTGTCAACCACTGGACTAAAAATGTAAAAAGAGAGCATGTTTCCACAATGCCCTCACAGAGTAGGAGCAAAGACACAAGAAATGGCTGAAATGGCCCCTACATATTATGACCTCCACTCCCTCATGCTTGATAAAAGACTCTTTGCTAATGTGGACCAAATGTCTCTCTTTAAGCATACTGGTTTGTTCCATCTTTCAATTTCTTTGAAACTACATAAACAACAATTTTCAGAGAAACTTTGCATAAATCCTTGAGAAACATATGATCTGTTACTAGCTACTCTAAGTTTAAATTACAGATGAAATATTTCTATAAATCCAAATTTAATTTTGGTAAATGTTTGGATAAGAGAAATTTGGTATAATGTTTCATTATACTGCACTTTTATTTTTAAAAGAGGTGAATTGGAAGTTTACCACAGCAATATGCTTTAATATGCTACTTCAGTCAGCGCCAGCATTTCATCTTCCCTGCCGTGAGAGCCCACACTCAGCTATCAGTGCCAACACTGCTTGAGCACAGGCTACCACCTCAAAAGGTACTGATACTATTTACATCCAAACGTCAGAGGGTATGACTTCATGGACTTTCCCCTTTTTAAATTTGTATTTTTGAAGCTGACCAACTGTGCTATAGAAGACTTGGAAAAAAATGTTATCCTTCATGCTGCATTTAAATTTTGAATTGTTTCATGTGTTCATCAGTGTTGCTTCTTGAAATTGGGCTCTGAATGCCATATTATGTCCTTCTTCCTTTTCTCCCCTTCTAATTCAATGGTTCTCAACCTTTTTCACGTGAAGGGCCCCTAAATTGATACACATTGGGTCATGGACCTCCATTTGATAATTGATGGATTGGCTACTAGATATTATTAAGACCAGAATTCTATAGTTGTCAACTACAGTTGAGGAGATAACTGTGAAGGAAGTGAATAGTTACTCTAATGACTCTTACTTACACTGGCCTAACTTCTGTAATGAATGAAATAGTGAAAATAATCTGTTCCCCATTTTTCTGGGGATCCCCTAGAACTCCCCATGTCTAATTTTGCTGTATGTTCCAAAGCACTAACAACTGTTCCCGTCAGGCACACATAGGTTTGGAGGGATTTACTCAATACAGTCTGTGGGTTGCCAAAAAGATCTATGTGTCCACCACACAGAATTTCTGCAGTGACCTAGTAAAGCTGGCAGTGGCGAGGCGAATGGACACAGTGAAATACAAGGACAGACAATCACATGTGCATCTCTCTCAGCTCTCTCTGAACATTGCTCTAGTTCCACAGCCCAAAAAAGAGGATTTGATTGCACAGCACCACTCAAGATTCAAGGGACTATAGAAAGGATAAACCACATTGTAGACTAGAGCATGCCACATGCACCATTTGGTATATGATGGTTCTCAGAAGCATAGAATTGAAATTCCAACTGGTATATGTAAAGTTTGGTATATGTACAGTTTACAGAGGATAGGTTTTCATGTGGACTTTTGGCTGTCTTGTTTGATGAATCAATGTAAAAAGGAAGCTTTCTGGTCATATTTAACATTTGGTTGACTGATTCTATGGCCTAACACCTATGAAATGCCATGAAATGACATTTTAACATGTCTTTAAAAGTTTAAATATGTCAGTAAAACAGTGCTGAGGAAAAAAAGAGAATGTGCTGTTCAACTGTATTTCATAGTTACAGTCTTTCATTATGTCAGAGACTGACTTTTGTGCAGATGCGTATTTATAATTTAAATTTGACATAAAGATCCTGAAATATGGGTAGATGAATTCGTTTTCTCAATTTTCCATGCCCAGGAGTGGTGTAAATACTGACGCATCTTACTCCACTCTCCTCTATAATAACATCTTTCCAATAAAGAATTCTGTAAACAGTAACTGACATTACATAAATAAGTAAATATTAAACACTGTTATCATTGCCAAAATATAAATTCTGCATTAGAAACACTGTGCAGCCATTTCTAATGCATTTAGGTTGTCCTTCATCATTTGTGATGTGCAGTACACATTTGGTAAAATTGGTTAAATATGCAAGCAAATATAAATGTGTCACAGAAAAATATCTAACAGTATTCAATAAAAAGTGATATTTGTTACCATTGGAATGATATACAAAGCTACATAAAAAAGACCAAAACTACAGTTTAACATTGTGTAATGTTAGAAAAGTCATTGCCTCCAGTCCAAATGAATCATGTTCTTGGATTTTATTGCTGCAACGATGTGTAGAACTTTTCTGTTCTGTCGTTCGCCCTTCAAGGCCCACTCCAAAACCAGCCTGTACGCCACCAAACACTATTGTCTGAAAATAAACAGTGACTTGTGTTAGATCTTTCATTCAACACAGATGGCATGGATGAACTAGAGGTTTTCTAATATAAGTTCAATTGTATAATACCAAAATAATAATAATAATAATAGTATACATGGTAATTGAGGGATAATAGTTACTCACTTGACAGACTTTTGGCCATTAGGTCCTGCGGGTCTCGGTCGTCTTTTCAAATTAATTTCTGGAACATGGAAATATGCCTCCAGAACTCCTGAATTAATTAGGGCAGGGAAGTCTTTGTGATGAGTTATGAAAATGGGGGCACTTGATAAAGTCACTGGTGTCATCTGAGGTGTCCAAGTCTTCTAAAGATGTCATTATGAGGCCCATTCCTGGCAAAAAACACACTCAGCTTCAGATGGCATTTGCTGGCATTTTTGGCAAGAACACCACCGACTTCCACCTGCTCTGGGTAGGAATGCAGGAGCATCAGTCACCGACTGAGTGTCACTCATCAAATAAGTATGGTTGAGCAAGACAGGTTTCGATGTCTTCCTTGTAGACCAATATTGCTAGCTTGTGGAGATTAGTTTATCGCTAACCGATACTGCCAGGTCACCTAGTACCAATAAGCTCACTAATGTTACAGTTCAACTGAGCAGGATGTCATTAATGTTTATATCCTGCGCTGTCACAAGCACGAGCATCTCGTCCATGAGTTGAGGCATGCTTCCTTCTGTGCGATGAGATGGTTGGCAGGTGTAGTTCAGAAGAAAGAAAATAGTTCCTACATGAAACTGCTCACAGCAAGGTTTTTGGATTGTCTTGAGTAACGAGGTCATGATTTCTGGAAAGAGATATTGCTGTTGAGTTGTTTTTTTTTTTTAATGTATTTTTTCTTTGAGCACCACAAACTGAGAAGGCAGGCACTGTCTTTATGGTCGATATCTCCAAAACTCAGCAACTCACACTTAATTTTGGGGTGAACTGTTCCTTTAAAAGTAATTTTTCAGTGCTGTGAGCACCACAAAATAAATTTTACTCCCCTTATGTTTTTTAGTGAGGTGGTGACATAAATCTCAGAAGACGGATATCTCAAATCCTGATCAGATATAACCCAAACTATCTGTGTGACTTGATATAACTAGAGGTAGGTGAGAAAATATATTTTTGTAATTAAAGTGAACCAACCCCTGAATATATAAAAAGCACACACCTTCATATTGGGCAGTTATTTTAAGTTACATATAGTCATATATAAATAGCTTCACATCTTGTCTTCATTGAATGTTAAAGCATAGTAGCAGAAAGCAACAAACACTGTATTTAAAAAAGCAGTCATGGAAATGGGATTTTCCAACTTAAATGTTTAATTATAATTCACTGAGACTTCCTGAAGCTCAGTCACTTCAGTAACATACACCTCACAAATTTTAATAGCTAATTTCCAGAAGCACCTTTTTAAAGTTGCCAGTGGACTATTATTTGAAAATTACAATCATTAAAAGTGACACTCCATTCAATGGCTGTATCACATAATGTTACATGAACATTATATCAAAGCTGAAATATATTGTTCAGTGTTCAAGTGCAAACCCCCCCCAAAAAAACACATTTCCTGTCATTTTGTAAGCATTTGTGAACTGGCTGTTCTTGCTTGGATTGGTGCCAGTGTCAGCGCTCATATACAGCCCAGAAAACCACACCTCATTTTCAGAAAAGTGGGGAAATGTATTGAGATGCTAATGCCATTTTAAGTGCTGAATTGTGGTGAATGGAAATCGATAAGACCAGCTCTAACCTCTACATGTCAATCCAAACCACTTCGACTTGCTCCATCTAGCCAAGGTTACATTGAGTATCAAATCTCACTACGCCACAGGTGACATTTCAAAATCAAACTACTTCCCTTTCAACAGTTGTGATTCAGGGTAGCATGTAGGAAGTAGCAAGTCAAAATAACATATCCATATAATCAACTGAGTGTTTTATTTAACCATATTTTTTGTTTATTATGGTCTAGGGAAATAGTCATGTGGAATGTTTTTTTTCTTTTTTTTTTTTTTTGGTGTCTCATAGATGAATAACTAATGTTTATTTATAGATTTTACATGAACAGAATGCATTTCCCGTATGCAATTATCTCAGCCCCCACAGGACTATTGTAAAAGACTAAATGATTTCTAAATTGTGTTCTGTGGACAAGGGAGCATTTATCATGTTAAAAAGATTCCTCCCTGCCATGCTTTCCAATAGTAATGGATTTTCAGTTGAGACGGCCTTTTACAAAGATGTCTTCTTCATTTTCCATTCTCCTCTGCCAGAAATTTATGAAGTTTCTCTGGAGCATGCTATGAGATTGCTCATGAATTGTCATTTCATGAAGTCAGTTTGCATTTATCCCTGAGCTTCGGTGAGCAGATGTCCAGCTGCACTTCCATTAAGAACCTTGCTGGACCTCTGACTCTTTCTTTGTCAATGTCTTCTCTCCAACCCTGGATTTTATAAAGACCGGAGTCTCCACTTCTGCTCCCTGAGAAGGTTATTCACTTTTTTATGTGGCAGTTACTCACATAGTCTGATTCAGCAAAAATGGTGAAATAAAATGATAGTAACTTACATCACCTTCCAGCCCTGGACAAAATACTTCCCTCAGTGCAATAATATTAAAGGTTAACTTTGATCATGTCATCTTCAAACTTCCCACCACCACAGCTACCGCCTGAATCTCGCCACACCTCCTGTTTTATGAAGATGCCAACAGTCATCCAAGTAATCATTTACTTCTGAGTGTCTGCACACCCCCTTGCTGGAAGACAAGGGATTCAGAAATTAAGTCATTAGAAGATAAAGAGCTTACCTTTCCAGGGTTGACAGGATAGCCTTTGAGGCGACAGACCCATCCGTCATTGTTCATGCACAAAATATTGTAATTTCAAACAGGTGTCATGGACAGAAGTTGTACCAGCCTGCTGTATAGTATATCTGCAGAGGGCCTCTTGATGAGTAGAAGTCACTTAAAGCTTTGCTATAGGCAGTATATCAAATGTGATTTTTTAAGACTAAAGAACAGCCCACAATACATTTTTGAATAAAAGTTAATTCTCAACTAAAAAGCCCAGTATGCTTTCAAAATTGGTAGATAATATCCTTGTAAAATTTCTATATCTATGTCTGAGGTTGCCAGCACTAGTGCTCGACTGATAACAGGTTTAGGCTAAGAGACTTGGCACAGCATTGGACTCCTACAACTTTTTCATGGCAGTAAAAAAAGTATCAAAATCAATTCAGCAGAATCAGAGATGTCATATTTTTATCCCGCAAATTCCTCATACTTCCCTCATAGATCCCCTTCAAGTCACAAAACTAAGGACTTGAGACTTGACCTGGACTAATGCTGACTTGAAACTTGAAAACATTTCAGTCTCAAGTTTTTGACAAGTTTTGAGTGGATGACAGATGCTTGTAAGAATTGCTTCTTAATCGTTATAAGAATGATTTAGTCATGCAGGCATTAATGTCATAAATAGTAAATGGAAAACAAACAAAATTTATTAATTTCAGGGAGGTTTTTAAAGGCACACTCTCGCCAAATAAAGTGACACAATATTGTGGAATACAAGTATGCTGATCTTTTGACCTGCTCTGAGCAGGCGGGCAGTGGATGGCGTGAAGTGCTTTGATTCCTGGCACCAAGTTTGCAGTGCGCTGCTGGATTGAGATTGCCACACCCCTCAACTGTGCTTCTCCTCCCCCTGTGGTGCACAGAGAGTCACAAAGATACCAAACCAGTGCAGCTGAGAAAATGAATGCACCCCAGGAAAAGCTTGCCAGTGTGTCATTGTGCTTTGCGCCCTGTTCCTTGCACTGGCACAAAAATAGGGCCCCTGTAATCAGTTGCACCAGCTTTTTGTAAACCCATCTCTAGTTTGTGTTTAAAGTTCTTGTTAAATTCTTAGTAACCAATTTCAAGCTATTGATGTACTTACATAGTCTGGTTGCACCATTAAAACTTCAACAATGTCTTAGCTAGTAAAGATATCTGTAAATGTTTGTAGTTTGTTCACTGGTTCGGTTACTCCTAACATTATGTGTAAATATCATAGTAACAACTAAGCCTGTAGGAGTTTGTGTGGTGGAACCTGTTTCAATTTAGTGATGCGTAAACATACATTATAACTAAGCAAAGCTGGTGTAGATTCAGAGCCTACACATCTCTTAATAAATATTCAAACATTGCGTATGACTTTTTCATACACTGAAAAAATATTTATGTGGTCTATCACTTTGCTTTCCCTCCACTGAACACCTCCATTACAGCTATCTAACATCTTTCCCCAAGCATCCTGAGTCATAATGTGTTGGACTAAAAGTTGCAATAATCCAGTTTTGCTGTTCAGATTTTAATAAATTTAAGACCACAAAAAGTGGACAAAACCAAAATTGGAAATTTCAGTGTGATCTAATTTGTTCACATTGTTATTACAAAAGCAGATCTGAATCACCTATAGTGACAAAAGTCCAGTTTCATCTGCAATGTGAGAACAAGAGAGAAACTGGCTCTCCGTCGTACTGCATGGGTTGTTTGGACATTTAGAGGGCCATTTTATAATCAGCGACTTTCATTGACCTCTATCAGTGACCAGTGAGTTGCTACATTATTGGCAGATCTGTGGCTCAGCTTACAGTGGCCTGTCATTGACACACTTAATAAAGTCACAATGTAGAGGCTTATTATAGCAGAGGTCCAGATGGAGTATGGGCTGAAACACAAGCTTTGAACCGCAATCATTTCAGCACTTGACTCTAAATGGTGAACCTTTGCAGATGTATGGATTACATTATTATTTCACTGCAGAGAAAAGGTGATTTGATCTCTACTATAAACTCAGTGGTGGAATCCAGGAGTCTAATGAACTTCCCGTCCTTACAGGCATCTTGATGATGATCATAGAAGAATCACACAGTTAACACATTCCCTGAAGCTCTGAGCTGCAAGCTCAAGCCAATTAGTGAAGTGTAGCCCCTATACAGAACCTGCTGAAAGGTTTACCCAAAAATAACATCATCATGAAAGAGGTGGAACAGGACAGGCCCTTCATGTGATAACTGCAGAGCACTGGGCAGACATGTGAGGGTGAGTCACATATATTTAGAGATGAATCAGACCCAAGAACCTGTTAATTGTCAACTCCAGGCAATATAGTAGAACTTTCCTGCAACAACTTCAGTGTAGCACTGTATTTACATAAGATATCATTCAAACATCAACAGCCACCTTGAGGTTGGTATTTGTGGATGATTGGCACATTGGCAGTAGTCGCATAGGCTGTTGCCTCTAGTCCCAAATTTACAATTCAAATCTTGAGTTAGATGAGCTCCTGTTAAACATCCTAAAAAGTAAATATGACATTTTTTTAAACACAAAAAACCCCCCAAACAAATTAAGCCTCTAAGTCTGACTTGAAACTTTAGTGAACTGTATCATGTACACAATCCTAAGGCACTAGTTTTCCATATTTAAACCTAAAAGAAAATTAATTTTATGTCCCATAACTATCTCCAATCTTAATGACTGGAGATAGTTATGTGGAGTGATATACTGCATCTAAAGGTTTAAAAGTGGAACTGGCCTCCCGTCCTTAAATAACATCCCTGTAGTCCAATACAGAGAGTAAAATTGCTTCAACAATTCTTTTTTCTCTCTTTTTCTTGTAAGTATAGGAAAGCAAAAGCCCAATTTCAATCTCAGCTTTGACAACAACATGTCAATATGGACTTTAGAAGTCGTTTTTCATCAACCCAAATACCTAGATATTTATAGCACTGCACTCTCTCTCTATTATGGTGTTATTAACAGAAATATTTCAAAACTACCATAGTCAATATTTCTTGTATTCAAAAACAACATTCATTTTTTCTTTGCACACTTTAGGACCAGTTTCAAATAACTAAGGTGTTTTTGAAGGAGGTTTAATAATAGCTGTAGATTTTGAGTGGCAGTATGAGTAGAATCTGCACAGGAGACCATGTCATCTATGTACAGAAGTTACAATTGTGCAATGAAGAGGTAATATCGTTTAAAATAAATAGTGATTAATTATGATGATTATCTGATGCTGAGACTATATTGTTAATAATTAAAGAACTAGCAGAAATAGTGCTATGCTTTGGCCTGAAACCAGACTGAAATGATGTTAGTATGGAATGTGTGGATAAAAATGATTTCAACTGTTCATTAACAAGTGACTGAAGTATTTTTGCAAGACAAGATAGTTGTGAGATTGGATGGTAATTATTTAATTCAGATTTGCTACCACCTTTATGGAGAAGAAGAACATCGGCAGTCTTCCAAACTGGAAGAATGATAACAGGAATGATGACAGAGGTAATGCTGAGATTGAAAATACGAGTTATATATTCAGAAATTAGCTGTGCTGAGGATTTCAAAGCAAATGGTTCCAGTTTGTCATCACCCTTTGATTTTTGTACATCAATATTGCATAAGGCATCAGCTACCATCCTACTGGAGACAGGAGATAAGCTAAAGGAGTGATTTACTTCAGCAGTAGTATTAAGGAAGGATGACCTATATTCTTCCTCACAACCATTTGGACCAACACTAAGACTGTCAGATAACTGACAAGATGCAGCAAAATAATTGCTAAAAGCAGGGCAAATTGTATGGCTATCAGTCATCTGAGCAAGGCAATTAACCACATGGGCAGGTAGAGGAGTAGAAGTATTGTTAGAGGTAGATTATATTAGGATTATAGGAGGAATTAGTAAAATATTGCAGATAATAGTCAGTTTTGGCTTTTCTGACAGTAGCAGTGCACTTATTCCCTAACTGTCCAAAGGCAAGCCAATGACAAGGGTCTCTGGTGCGCCTAGCTACAGCCAATGCTTTATTTCTGGAAAAAATAAGGTAGAAAGCTCAGCAGTGAACCAAAGAGTGGAACTACATTTTGTTCTTGCCTTTTTAAAAGATACATGCTTATCTAAAACTGAGTTAAAAACATTGGTAAAATAACTTAAAGCTAGTTCAGGATCAGGGATTTTGAGAGTGTCAGTGATTGGACTAAAGTAAAGGTCATGTAGAAAGGCCTGGTCATTACATTTTTTAAGTTTCTTCTGACCACTATGTGCGAATTTGTTGTCCTCTGTTTCACATTTCTAATGCAAAAATTGACAGTTGAAAATGGTTATTAACACCAAGGCCAAAATCACCACAAGCAGGATATTTCACTAATCTGTTTGTTAATAATGAGTCAATTAAGCTTGACTTGGAGGAATTCTTCAGGTTGGGGAGAATGGGATGTGAAACAAACTGTGTAAAATTAAGATTGTAAGAAAGTTAAGATTATTAGATACTGAGGAAGCCAGTCTAAATTTAGATCACCAAGGATAATCACCTCATGATCAATCATTGGTACAATTAATTCACCTAATCTTTCTAGGGCTTCTGAAACAGCAGAGGGAGGTCTGTAGACACCAATTACTATTACTGAATTATAATGCCAATCAGTTTTTAAGGAACTAAATTCAAAATATTTAGGAATTGAGACTTAAGTCAGCTCAAGTACAGAGAGAGATGATTTTACATATATTGCCACACCACTTCCTTTACCAGCTCTATCTGCTGGTATTACAACCATCTATCTGACAATATTACAACCACTAAAAGAAACTCTTTGATTGTCGGTCTCTTTTTTCAGCCAAGTCTCTGTTAAAATCATAACATCCTAATGAGTTTGAGATAATAGGTTACTTAAGTGATCATAGTTGTTATGACTCAGTAAACTACGTATATTTAGATGTAATCAAGCAAAACCGCTTCTAGTCTTAGCATCTGAAGTGAAGAGGACCTAGAAGTAGTCGACTTTAGAGCTGAAAGAGCTGGCCTCAGGCAATTTTGAGGTTGAAGATTAACAGCAATGAGGTTCCTGGGATATGCACCAGATTGTTTGACTAGAAATCTCATAGGGCATCTATAAGTGATTATCACAGGGATGTTGAAAATGTCTTGGTCTGGTCCGAGTCTGATATAAAAGTCACTAGTATTAGATATGGAACCAAACAGATAGGGACTAGGACATCAGTCTCTAATGAACCTGTCATTTCCAGCCACGGAAGTTGCAGGATGACATGATTAGTTTCTGTGAAGAACACCTGAATGGAGGATATCGAATGCTAAATTGGCTGACAGCATCTGAACTCCAGCTTTGTTTGGAGACCTTCTGGGCCAAAAAGTTCCCTCTGTTCCCAGAAGACATTAAAATTATCAATAAAATCCACACCAAGAGCATCACAATCAGAGGACAGCCAGGTGTTCATGCTAATCAGCCTGCTGAAACACCCCCTTCCATGGCCATATGTGGGGATTGGTCTGGAAATATAGATTTTACCTTTAAATGATTTGAGGATGTTAAACAAGTGGGCAAAATCACGCTTTAACAGTTTGGACTGCTGTTTGGGAATATTATTTATGCAGACATAATGAACATTTCTTAAAACAACTTAAAGTCTGAAAATGATTAAAATCCTTCATCCGTTTAAAAGATATAGATAAAAACCATATTTAACCATATTTATATATATAGTGTATCATGAAACTGTGGTTAAAAACTGGATAAAAACTTTCCGACAGAGCCTCTGGCAGGGACACACAGACCTTTGGATAATGTAATCTATAATAATGAATCATATTTTAGTCGTTGATCATATATTTTGCATGTAAAATCTGGACTTGCCAAGTAACCATTAACAAAGTGCCAGAAACATGTAGCAGAAGAAAAAGTATTTTTCCCTCTGCTCCTCTCCCTTTATCATTAACAACTATAAAAGCACTTTGAAGGCATTTTGTAAGCTACTGTAGGGTACATATGAGTTAGAATAGTAACATAATTTATATCTAAACATCAGAATAAATCTATATCTTTTAGAGACCCTTGCTGTTGGGGCTAATAGTATCAGTTTACAATGCAAATTACAATGTAATGGACAGTTGGAGTGAGTTCTCCATGAATCCAGAAGCCCACGGCAAGAAGATTCTGTTAAAACATGATTAAAACAGCACCAAAGAATATGTACTACATGTCTTCCAAGGCTGATTGTGACAACTTCAACCTATGCATGTGTGACATGAAAATATGCAGTGTTTTGAGGAACCATTTGACATTATGGAAATTACTTCTTGCTGTCAGTTAGATGAGAAGATTGATACCACTCTTACTGTATGTTTGTATGCTATCCAGCAGATGTTCAGTCTAGCTTAGCATAAAGAAAGAAGAATTTTGGTTTGTGTATGGTATACCAAAAAAGTTAATAATGTTAATGTGCCATTCAGTAAACTTTAGATGTGTTGGTAGGCGGTTGTTTTGTTTTTTAACATTTGGACAAAGCCAGGCCTCTCATTGAACTTGCAAAAGCGAATTTAGGCTGACCTACAACTGCTTTAGCACGGAGAAACACTTGACCTAGATCCAAAGGTAAAGTAAATGTGTCGCAAGTAATCACAAGTGTCCTTTAAATAGCACAAAACTTATGAATGAGCTGACACTGTTATGAGCCTTCAGGGAGCTCATCACACACTTTTCAAATGAAGATGCTAGTGGTGATGTGTATTGGTTGTTACACACATTGACATTTGAACATTGCCCTGTCTTGATTGATATTTTAGTGGAATGAACTAGAACACAATTAATAGGCTAGTTAGGCTATAATATGAAACAGTCCATTAACTATGTACAGGACATATATTTCCCACCAATGCACAGTGGGAGATCATGCATTTTTATTAGTAGAAGGCTGAATGTTGCCAAACCTCCACAGCCTTGGCGCTGTCCCCCCACCTGCATTAGTCATGACTAATGCAGGTGAGTAGACTGAATTGGGAAATTGTACTTTAACATGATTTAATGAAGCACATAAAGCCCGATTTGCATAGAAACCACATTCGTCTTGGCTTTCAGACCTTGGATTAAGTGTTCAAGGAGAGAAGGGGTCTAGTGGGAGCTCAGCTGTCACGCTGGGGGAGGAGGTATAGAGGAAATGGTGAGTTCTCATTTCCATAGATGATTTGTCTGTTAATGGGTTTGCTTGGAGATGATAGTGACTATTCCTCCTGACAGCAACAGAATGCAATTTCTGATGTGCAGTAGATTTGGCTCAAAGATCATTCAGGGATCCCCCAAAATGAATGGAAAAGACTATGTGTATGACTTGCTTTACACTAAAACCCACATGTGCACTCAAGAATGAAGAGGTCAATGATTTACCAGTGCGATAAAACTACAGAAAGCATGTCATACAACAACAGGCAACACTGTGGTCAGGCCATTCTGCACACAAGCGTAAACCAGGGAATCCTCTGCTTTCTCTCTTCGCTTTGTTTCCTGCAAATTTATACTCACTAATCAAAACAAATCAGGATGGCATCCTTCATGTTGACAGCACATAGCACTCAGGAGAGTTGTGTCATTTGATCTGGATGGCTGGTTCTCCCTCGTCTCTGCCTGTTGCTTGTAGCAAGGGGCTGACAAATCTCATTGTATTAACACTAGCTTGGCTGAGAGAGGGGATTTAGGCCTCTGAGCAGTATTACTATTGACTCTGGATGATAATCATATACAGTGTTTGGGTTTCTAGTTGTCCCCATTGAGAGATGATAGTCTGTAGGGAGGAAACAGTGTATATGACTGTGACTAGAAATATATTTACTGTGTAATAGCATTTGAAGTCCTTATCATACATATAAGTAAATGTCTGTGAAACCCCAGAGCATAGGCAGCAGTCCAGGTTACGCAGTAAATATGCTAAAAAGACAACAAAAAACAACTCTTAAATGGATTTATAAACTGCTGGGTAGAGCACATTTCAAGTTGTGATATCTTGTTGAAAAAAAACCCCAAAACAAAACAATTTTTTAGCCAAGAATTTTAGATATCTGTTTGTAGTATTGCTGATATATGTATATATTGCTGTATTTATACATACATATACATATACATACACACACACACACACATATACATATATATGATGACAAAAGTTTTAATTCCTGCAGCTGCTTGACGACTTTGTCATTTTGGGACATTTGCTTAAACAACTAATGAGGCTCATAATGATATGAAAAAGTGTATCATTTTTAATATAACTACATATTACGTCAGGCCACCAGCAACTTACATGGACTTATAATAGCCCCTTGGAAAGATGATGGTGTGTTGAGAGGGACTGTGTGTTTGACTGTAATTTTTATTACATTAGCCATGCTCTGATACAGCATTTAATGCAAAGAACTGAATGTCTGTGAAAGACCTGAGCATAAGAAACAGTCTGAAATGGGGAGTAAATATGGTGAACAGACAATGAAATTCATTAAGGATAAATGGAGAAGGCTGTGTGTGTCATGTATTTTTTCCATGGACATGGCGTGACTTTGTCCTATTCAGCTCCTCCAAATGCATACCTTATCACAGTTTAATTTGTTGTAGAACTCTAGTTTCAGTAAAAGACGAGGGTGAAATAGCTGTGTTTAATTAGTTCATGGTCTGTGGATACTGCAAGTAATTAAAATGATAGGCTGTAATTCAGCCTTAAAGGTTATCTTAAGGTGTACATCCAAATTTCATTAATTAGTAGCCAACCATGTTCTCAAAGCTCCAGCTTCCCACATTCATTTCACTTCAGCCTGTTTCCAGAGAACATATCTCTACACGCTGTCTTACTAACAATTACTCACTGTGATTTAATTGTTAAGCAAATCTGTTCGAGTTCAGTGGTTGGTCTCTAACCTGAGCCTTAACCATAATGTTAACACATCATAAAACTTTTTTTTTCAATGGTTTTCGATGACACAACCAATAATATCGTCCTGCTGATAGGAGTGTCCGATCAGAAAGACTTCTATTTATGTGCATGGACCAACTATGTATTTTGACGTTTAATTTGGAGGACTTGTTGGAACATTCTGCACAGCAGACCACTCAGAGGATATGATTTCAATGAATTAATGATGAGTGATTGCTAAAAATGTCAAATGAACTACATCAAAGCAAACATGCGGATATCGATCTCACATCGAGATCTGAAAACATAAGGTGATGACATTCAGATGACGTGCATCAATTTTCTGCATCAGCATGAAAGGTGGAGGAGAAAACATAGTTTGCAGACATCAAAGTCAAAAGACCTTTAAAGCTAATTAATTTGTCCTTTCAGAAAGGATTAATGCGTAGGTGGTTTCCTACTCAGGTTATTTTTAACATCTGTTGTATGAATCAACATATTTGTGGCTTGCCCTAGTAGCATGCCAGTCTAAATCCTATTGTGTCCCAAACACTGTAATTGAACTGTAACAGTTGTGCAATGTGTAATGTGCTATGTGTTTTATTGAAACAATAATTAATTTGAGCTAAGTCATTATAGAGTGTATGCTTTGACTTCCAAAATAACCAGGAGTGTGAACATTTTTCATCAGAGACAAAAGATAAAATATCAAAATTATTATTATTCTGTTGATCAGCATGACAAGGACATGCATGTTTTTCAGCAGAGCTTTGAGATTTAGTATTGATGTATTTTGTTGATGATCACAGAAGTTTCTGAAGATTTGAAATGTCAGGCTGATTCACAGGTAAATGTGAAGGACATGATGAATACGACATCTAGATCTAGACATGTAGATCATCATTCCTTTGATATTAATGGTGCAGCCATAAATACAGTGCATAGGTTTTCCACATTTTGTTATGTTTCAGACTAATTTTAAAATGGATTCAATTTCTTTTTTCTCATCAATCTATACACAGGATTCCACAATGAGAAAGCAAAACAGATTTTTCGAATGTTTCGTTAATTTATTAAAAATAAAAGACTGAAAATATCCCACTCACATAAATATTCAGACCCTACACTTAGTACTTGTTTAATGCACCTTTGGCAGCAAAGACAGCCTCAAGTCTTCTTGGAGATGATCCTACAAGCTTGGCACGCTTTTCTTTTGGAAATTTCTCCCATTCTTCTTGGCAGAATCTTTTAAACTCAACCAGGTTGGATGGGGACTGTCAGTGCATTTTCAGATCAGTGCATCACAGCTTGAGGAAAACATTTATTCGCAATGCCGTAACATAAACACATTTAAATGAATTAATTCTTTTAACATACAACATACAAACTATTTTCTTACAGCCATTACAACTCTAATCAAATCTGAGATTCCACCTAATCATACTCAATGTGAAAGTGGCTCTGTTGAGACTTGGTCCCTCTTTAAGCACCAGCACATGGTGGACTCAAACAACTGATTTTGCATTGAATGAGAGTATGCTTTTTTTAAAACAATCTACAGCCACACCGGCAACTCTGGCAACTCCGAATGTGTTTACCAAAGTTCACTGCATTCCATCCATCCAATAGTTGTCAAGATTTCACTCAAAATCAAAAATGCAAGATAAAACAATTCTTGGAATCCTGTATTGCTGTACAAAATGTCATGAGCAAAAAACAAATGTTGAGATAATTCTGTCTGGATCAAAGTGGTGTACTGACTGTCATTGCTTAATGCCACACTGCTATCTTTGCACCAAATACTTCTAATTTCAGTAACTCTTAGTAGTGCTTAATTCTGTCCTTGTAACAATTCAAGACTTGCATCTAAACTAAATAATACATAATAGAAAGTTTACCTTTTGCTTAGCAGTTTCTTTCCAAACAAAAAATCTTAGCATGTGCTAAACTTTGTCATTCATCCATTTTAACAGTTGAGGGAAATGTCCCCAGAAAGCTGTGATGTGCCAGTAATTTAAAGAATAATCTGCCTCCTCCTTCAGTACAGTAAGTTATTAGCACATCTTACTCTATTCATATCCATTCATTAAAAAAGCCTTTAAATATGAAGGCTGTAAAAGAAGTAGAAAAGACTTAATCCTCTAATTCAGTTTGTGATTTTCTTTAATCTACCATCATGGTATCTCTGCACTACTTCCTCTAAGGATCAAGCAGTTTGGATCAACACATGCTCAAATCACTAACGTCCATCAGCTTCAAATATTGTTGAATACAAATCTACGCACAGATGCAGTAGAATGATAATGAAATCTCACAGATAATAACATACTATAATTTCTCAGACATGTCTTACCTCTAGTGGCAGCACATCAGGACTAAAGATGATGAATGGATTGAACAAAAACCTTATTGGACCTGGCTCATATCAGATCTTTGATTTGGCTCTCATAGCTTGTTTTGAACTGTGTAGAAAGAGGGCTGCACATTATAATCACATTTCTGATGTGATGTGAGACGAGCAGCCGAACCTTGCGGATGGCTCAGGTATTCCACTGCAGGGAGGTTTACTCTGGCATCACTGCCGAAGAGGGCAAGAGATGGTGAAATTAGAAAAAAGGAATCCGGAGCAAAAGAAGCTGGCAAATGATGTAAAAGATGAAGGATCTTATGAATGAGAGAAACTCTATGAATGTGGAAGAAGGCAGGACACAGGCAGACTAAAGGCCTGGTCACACCAAAGCATGGCCCACAAAATTCATACTTGTCATATTGAAATATGTGGTTCTATAAGCTCAGTGACGTAGTGACTACTGGCAAGGCTAACTGCCGAACAACTGCGGCTGGTAATTTAACTGCCAACACAAGCGCTAATCAGTCACAAAAGCTCTCTAAAAGTTGTTTGTATAGCTATCTAGTTATTTTGGTCACTAATAGGACAATTAGTTAACACTGCATTTATACCATTGACTGTTGTCTCATAACTGTCATGCAAACCATGCCGCTTTTGTGGAGTAGTTTAATCTCTAATAGAGGAGGGTTAAATAAAAGGTGGTAAATAAATGGGGCAAAGCAGCTAATAAGCTATAATAATCTCCTGTTTTGGACTTATTTTTAACATTGTTACAACAGTTTGCTATTGGTCAATGGATTCACATTTCAAAGGTCTCCAAAATTTAAATTCATGCAAACGAGTTGTATGGACTGACTTTGTCCCAACCAGTAAATCCACTGATTGCATTTAATCACTGATATTAACTGCTTTTTAACCACAACTGCAGTGCAAATAATTGAACATTTTTGCAATTGTGTTTATTCTCTAAGTATCACTCTTTTATTTGTTTATTTAAATATGAAGCTACAACCACAAGACATTTAGCTAGACTGGAAGCAGGGGGAAACAGATAGCCTTGCTCTGTTCAAAAGTAACAAAATCTGCCTAACAGCACCATTAAAGCTCACTACTTGGTGTTCTCAGAAAGAAAGCAATTTTTTACCTTGCATAATCTGTGAATTTCTCCACTGGAGTGTTTTTGTTTATTTGCCCCGAACCACCAATATACCAAATATACGTTAGCTGTAAGCTAACAATACAAGCAATGGATGTACCAATGATGTCTGTGCCTTTGTGTTTGTGTTCATCTTAGCCTCTGACTGAACTCAGCAGATTCTTTCTGTTATCTCGCTCCAGTCTCTCCTCTGTACTCTTGTCTCTGTACATTAATGAAGCAGATTCATAAAGGATAGATGTCGATTTTTGGCTAAAGTTTTCAACTCACATGGATGTGTTTTTCAATCTGCTGCCTCATAATATTATTATGTCTGAACAGACAGAAAAAACAACATTGTGGTTTTATGGGGTTGTACAATGAACAAGACTCCTGAAAGTCACTGTGCCTGGCCAAAAGTTGGCTTGTTGTTTACCCCTGTTTCCTGTATTTTTGCTAAGCTAAGTCAAATGTCTCCTGGCTGTTGCAGGTTACAGAGGGTGGTATCAATCTAATTCTTGATAAGAAAGGGAGTCAGAGTATTTCCAAAATGTCTAACTTATTCCTTTAATTGTGAGGATGCAGATAAGACAATATTGAAAGAGTAATTTCAAACTGTAATGGCTTAGTGGATGACCTCTGCCAGTTTGCATTGGAATGCCCAACTCCAAAGGTGACACCCTGCTGCTGATTAATGACACTGTCTACAAAGATACAGTTTCCTGCCAGAGGAATGTCTAGGAGCTTCTAAAAATTACAGTGTGTCTCAGTTGTGACTTCCCTTCAGCAGAGGAGAAGCGGGGGGTCGGTGCTGCTGAGAAGAGGGCTTGGCCAAATGATGAAGGTTATATGGGAGCCAACATAATAGCAAAGGACAGTCTATTTAGTTATGCTGGGGATTTTCAGTGTAAAGCACTCCTGGGAGAGATGACTTTCCGTTGTTTATGAAACACACTGCCAAGCCTGGCAACAGACAATGCACTGCAGAGATGTGATATGTATAATAATGGAAGCAAATAGAGCCTGGACTATTTTTTTTCTCAGCTGTGAAAACAGTACAGGGGAGCTGTTAACCAGGATCCCTCTCTGTTCCAAGGTCAACAGTTTTATTACAAAGTGACAATCGAGATGAAGACTAAAAAGCCCCCCTTTTTAACTCTGTTACATCATTTTGAGAAACATATTTTGGGTGTGAAAAAAAGAACGAAAGGTATTTTTGTCAATTTTTCAGCATCAATATCTATGATACAAGTGAGCTTATGTAACCCTGCATCTCTTTGAAGAACAAAGTTTCTTTTGTAGCGCCTGCGAGATGAAGGTCCCTTAGATCATTCGTTTGCTCTCACTGCTTCACTTCATTTAATGAAAATATCTCTATAGGTTTTCCTCTCCTTCCTTGAATGCCTCTCATATTCAATTCACATATCTATTTGGGCATGTAATGAAATAAAGTCGTTACTGCAATCAAATAAGTTCAACAATGTAATGAGATGCAAAAATGATCTCAATTTGTGTTGTGATTCACCAAATTGAATTAATCATCATGACAAAAAAAATGGACAAGAACCCTGCACTGTATTTACATACAGATGAGTCACATTGTAGCACTATCCTAGATAGGGGTGCACAGGTAAAATGTGTTTCATTGATGTGTCTGTAATCTGATCTTGTAGGGTCCTTAAGGTTGCCCACATATAATTTATATTATCTTCAGGATGAATGAAATGCCAGAAAGTAATTTTGAGCATAATAGGAAGCTGTGGCAGTGAAGGCGGTGTAATCTGCCTTGACACAATGCAACAGATCCAGATATTCTAACTTATATAGAGAATTTGAATCTGGGGCCTGCCCTCGTGTCACATAAGGAAGTGAAATCTGCCGGTTCATGTGTCTAAAAAAACTTAAAAATTGACCACAACACTTTTGCCATGATTTGTCTGTCCCGGGCATTTTTTGGGGGGATTTGAAACAAAAACCTTTTTCCATGCTCATCTAGGGATGTCAAGTTTGAGTTTTTCTGAGTTGCTCTCAGACAGGTGTTGAGCTGTTCAGAGTTTTTAAACATGTCAAAAACAAGTTGCGTTGTGTAGTTGAAGCACCTGGGAGACAAGTCTGAGACAGTCAGTCAGGAGATGATCAGTGTCCAATGAGATCGTAACCACCAACTGGGGATGCATAAAATTAATTTTTGCATGTTTTTATGAAATACTGTGATGAATGTCACCAGTGTCTTCAACTGCAATAATCTTGTGATCTGCACCAGTTGTCTGAGATCAGTACTGTCATTTGTGCACCCCTATGCCAACATGACAGTCTGGTGCAGTGTGAGCAGTACAGTAAATCGTGAGATTTTGGGAGTACTGTGGCAAGAAATTATTTTTATTAAGCTTAGGAAAAGTTAAGAAAAATAAAATAAGTGATTTTTGGTGATATTATTTCTCTATGATTAAAATGTCTAGAGCATTAGCTGGTACCCCATGCATCAACCTCATCCTAATCTCTTTTTGAAAATAACTTTATTTGAAATATGTAATTTTTCTAGTTGTGTGCATTCATAAAAAGGTAATACTCCAGCAACACCTTATCATATGAAATTAATTCATTGGCTTGAGAAAATGAGTCACACAGGTGAAGATACAGTTTAACTGTCTTTGCAGCAAATATTGTATTCTGATATATAAATGCTTTTATTTTAATGAACCAATTTACTTTTGAAACAAGGCATCATTTATGAATGAAAGGCTGTGTCATAGTTAGTCAATGTGAGTATCAGGTATTGATTTAATACTGCACGGGCATTTTCAAGATGATGATTAAGCCACACATTTTCTAATTACCCCCTGGACTGATAGAGGCAAGAACTCAAAGTCAAGACTTGTGAACCAAAGTAAAGAAATGCAGTGATGAAAAAATGAAATGGCAGGTCTTTTGTGGCTCTGTCAACTGTGATCAGACAGGTAGTGTGCGCATTTGTACGTGTGTGATAGGAATATTGGCTATGCAGTACTGTATGATCATGTGTGTGTATGTGTGTTCGTGCATACCTTCAGACAGACAAATGTGATGCAACTTTTGCGAAACCTTTTTCTTGACTTCTTCAAACAAGCCAGAATAGCTTTTCTCACTCTAATACACCATTCACGGGTATTTGATTTGATGATGATTTGCCCTCTCCGCTCGCTTTGACTGACTCCAGCTCTGATGACACTCAATGAAATGTCTGCACTGTTTTTGTGTTTTCACTTTCTGACAGTGTTGAAGGTCTCAGTGCTATGCCCTGTGAGCTCCTGTCTTTCACTTAATTGCAGCCATTTACAGTATTAACCTTATTTCCTCAGTGTTTCATATGCTTTAAATTCATCTCAACAGTTTTGCAAATATACTTATTTTCTTTCTTTGAGAACGTTGATATCATGTCTGTGATTATATTATGGAGCTAGAGCAGGCACAGCTAGGCAACACATCCAAAGCTCCACAAAACACACTGTATCTGGTTTGTTTAACTTTTTCCATTTTTCCATCCAGAGGAATAGATATAAAGGTACAGGTGACATCTCCCATTCTAAGCCCCTAATTTCAGAGAAGTCATCATCTGTCTGACACATTGTATAAAAGAAGGGGGCTTTGTTGATTTCCAGTTGAGAATAATGAGATGGCAAGCCAAGAGAGATGGAAATGCAATAGTGTTTTCCTGATAAACAGATAAATTCTCCTCCGACTTTGCCTCACTAAAAGTGGCAGTGATTGGGTGGGAGTCCAGTGTTCTACCACACACATGCAAGAGAGATTCAAAAATAGAGTTCTAGAAATTGTTCAATGCTTGACTTGCCCAAACATGTGGCCCAAAGTGGTAGGGCTTTGGTTGCATCTGGGACATTTGGGATTTACTGTAGGGTATATATTAGAATGCAGATGGTGAAGAGGTTTTTTTTAGCAAAACTTTGGACCTGCAAGTATCTAAAAAAGTTCGACTTGGGGATATTATTGTCCTTATATGCATAGTCAAATGTAGTAAAATTGTTATCAATAAACAAGTTGTAGAAAAATATAAGACCAATTCTTTGCCACAACTTAAATGCTGAATCTATTTGTGATGGTAAGAAAAGATGGTTAAGTGTTATTGGAGGAAAAGTGCTTACTTGCTCAAGATTTAAATGTCTTCTAAATTGATGCTAGAGTCTATTCTATACATTGGGACTTTCAATGTAGGTACCCAGATTTATAGGATCTGAATTGGTTAGAAGCAATATAGAGGAAGTTGGGTGGTTGGCCTGCAGCTCCCTGAGCCAAGTTGGGCCTTCTTGGTTGGAAAACATGGTAATGCAGGAAGGGAATTTAGGTATGTTTCCTGCTCAGTAATAATGCATGACATTGGGTAAACCTAGTTCACCTTCTGGTTTGGACCTTGCCAGGTATGCCAATCTAATCCAGGTATGAGCACAACCACAAGGTTCACACAGGTATGAGTGCCTGGATTAGATTTATTCCCTTGGTAGAAAGGTGGCACAGTCATTTCATAAGTTACTGCACCCTGTTAAAGAAATAACTTGCTAAGTCTATCTTGGTATGGTGTAGTAATAGGGGTAAAGTTATGTTTAAGGAGTGCTGCAAATGTACATATTACATGTATCCCAAGATATGTAAAGCACTTGAGCTCTATTTTGAATGGAAACTGGTAATATCCCTTGTTCAATGCGAAATATAGGCTTTTTGTAAAATTTAATTTATAACCTGAGAAACTCTTTGAATACTTATAGTAAATGAGGTATGGAGTTTTCTGGATTCAAAATATAAAGGAGCAAATCATCTGCATAGAGTGACAACTTGTGGATAATTTCTCTCCTTATAACTTTGGTAATTCTTTTATTAGAACGCAGAGCAAAGTCAGATAAAAAAGGAGATAAGCAGCAACCTTGTCTTGTCCCTCTTTGGAGAGGGGAAGTAGCTGGAGGTGACATAGTGTGAACAGAGGCTGTAGGTGACTACAAGACTATAAGATTTTGATCCAAGTGCAGAAAGTTGGGCCAAACCCAGACACTGCAATTAGGTAGTCACGCTAAACCATGTCAAAAGTCCTTTCGGCATCTACAGAAATAATAACTTCAAGTTATAGTGTTGAGTGTTATGTGTCTAGAATATTAAATAGGCATTGCATATTAAAGTAAGACTGCTTCTCTGGTATAAAGCCAGTTTGATCTTGGTCAATAATAGTGGTAATGGCAGTCTCTAGGTGTTGAGAGAGGGCTTTGGTTAAAATCTTGTCTGAACAGCACAGTATGCTGATTGGACAGTAGGAGCGACAATCCAGAGGGTCTTTGTCCTTTTTTAACAGTACAGAAAATGTGGCCCGTGTGAGCATCAGGGGTAGCTTCAATTCGATTTCATCCTACATTAGTTTAAGAATGGGGGTAAGTTTTGAGAAAAATACTACATAGATTTCAATGGGGAACCCATCAGGCCCTGGGGCCTTCCTTCTTTGCATTGATTTGATTGCTTTAGTGATCTTGTCAGCAGATATTGGGTTGTCAATAGAGATTTGCTCATCTGGACTATGGCTTGGGATATTTACTTTATCTAAGAAAGATTGCGTAAGTGAAGTATCAACTAGAAATTCAGAGGAGTACAGGGAAGAGTAGTGCTGCTTGAACTGGCTATTAATGATTTTTGGATCAAATTTTATTGTACCTGGGCCTATGCTAATCTCTGAAATTGCACTCCTGGCAGCCGACTGCCTTAGTTGGTGGGCCAACAACTTTGGCTTTTTCCCCATGCTCATGAAAAATCTTGAATCTTGACTTCACCAGCATCTTTTCCTTCTGTATAGTAGAAAGGTTGTCAAATTCAGACTGGAGAAGAAGTCTTTTCCCATAGAGATCAGGATTTGGGGGTGTAGCATATCTGTTATCTACACGCACTGGCCACTTCATTAGGCTCTGCCATTAATTATACACTTATTAAGCTTATACACTTTTAGTTGGGCAGCTCTTCACCAAAAAGCATGGCGTGAGAGACTTTTTCTTGAAAGGTGATGGCCACAATGAAGCTGTTTTCCAGCAGAGGAGTGAGTAAGTGCACCATCTTATTGTTTTGATTGAGAGACCACTAGCAGCAGAAACTACACATTGTACCTTTTCCTATGTTTTAGAATTATTAATTAGTTTGATATTATGGAGATTCAAATTTGTTAATTATAGGTTAGAAATATTATTGCCTTTGATTTAATTGACATTAACCATTGTATTATTTCATGATGGTTCATTGCTAGGATAGTGCTCTCTCAATAGATTTAATTACAGATTAGAAAATTAAGGTTGATTGGTTTTATTCAGTGTTCAGTACTATTGCATTTTAAGTGGTTAATCAATATTGCAGCTCCTAAGTGTTTTCTCACTGGTTCTCATTATGTGTCAACACTGATGACAGAATGAGTGAGTATTAAATTTGTGACCAGGTATAGTCTTCAAATATTCTATAGGAAAATCTCTTCTTTCATTTGAAGGTCAGTTTTTCACTTCACACAGAGGAGTCAATTAGTAATCAATGCACTTCCCTAAAAGTGCGCCAAGCAGGGTGAAAACTATAGGGGAGCCAGGGGGAGCTTGGCTCCTCTTAATAAGACATGAGCTTCCCTGAAAACATGATTTGTGATTTTTTAGGTGGTCTAATATAAAATATTGATATATACAATATGCTATTTTTGCCATGTATTTCTATTTTTCGGCATCTTCAACATCATGGATCATGCCTAAAATTAGGCAATTATTGATGTATGATTTATGATGATGTATGATTCATTGCTAATAAAGATACTGGCATGCATGCTGTTCTTGCCATCAAGTGTTGTGACGAAATATCATAAACTTCGCTCACTTTAACTCCAAGATCAGAAAAAAACAAACTTTCTCAGTTCCACAAAAGAAAACAAGGATGCTTGATTGCAAATTTTGGATTAACCAAAAACTCTAAACCAATGGACTCTGAAGGCAAGCCTCCGTGGTCGCTTCTTTTAAGATAAGTTCTATTCCCAATGAACTGCATTGTTCACTGTTAGCACTGTATGTGATGGGTGTTGATGAGGACTGGATCCCTTGTTGGAAGTCTGTCCTGTTTTTGTTGGTATTTACAATTCTCATGCGTGTGTTGTTACACGCTGTTTTGTTGATACGTGACCCTCACAAATGATGTCTTAAATGTACAGAGAAATTATTGTGCTCATCTGTATACGTACTGATGGGTAACGTTAACTGTTGTTGATGAGGGCTCAATGCCTTGCAGGCAGTGTGGTGTGCTCTCTTTTTGATTTAATGCTCATGCATTTGTGTGTTTATACTGTTTTGCTATTTGACCTATCCATGTCTTATTTGTGCCATTAAACTACACAGTACAATACATCACTCTGCACTATATATTGTGCCCTGCTTTAGTTGGTTGGCCATATTGCACCATACTGTCATGTTTGCTTTTGATACCCATGTGGAGGTTTGATGTGGTCATTAACTGATTATTATACATCAGATGTGCTGACATTAAGCAAGTAGGTCTTCATAGTTGCAGCTTTGAATGTTTCTCTGCAACAAGAGTCACAGACAGTCCTTTCAAGACTTTTTCAAGGACTCTTCTGATTAGTGTAGAGCTCTATGCATCCAACTCTGCAGCCTGCCACCGAATGCACCGAGACTGGGACACCTCCCTGCTGTGTGTCCAGTACACAGCCTCGGCTAGTCTGAGACTGAATTCACTCTCCTGAAGAAGTGCTGAGTGAGAGCGCTTCACTGAAACCGACTGTCACTCTGGCGACCTGAGGATTACTGTGTCTGCTTTGCCTTGCTCGGTGCTTTCTGGGAAGTCCGCCCATCATCAAGGCTTCATCACCACGGAAACAGTAGGAAAACCATCTACCATGCTTTTGTCTCTGAGTTGATGCAAGAATTATTCAGAGCTAAAAAAAAATACACTTTTATTGGCTGTAGTTTGAGTCTTGGCCCCTCAGTGCATTTTTGACTTTTTTTTCATCTTCATTCATTCTATTGGCAATATTTTTTTAATTTAATTTGTCCATTCATTTATGAATCCATTCATTCATTCATTTAGCTGTATATATCTATGCTTAGGTTTTCCCATTCATTTCTATCCCTTGGTAGTTATCTTGATTCATAGAAAGTTGTATTTGTGTATTCCTTTATATCAGAAGATAAGGGTCCCTGTATTCACAGTTCATGACTTTCAGGTATAAGACTGATTAATATGATTTAATTATTTTCCTCCTAATTAATTATTAATTAATTAATTAATTGATACCTCAATGGAGGTGGTGCCCCTATCAACTTAATGAGTGCTTATTCTTAATTTCCAAGTGTGGTAATACTCCCTAGTCTGGAAATAGTGACATTTAACCACGATTGGCCGGGGTGGGTCTCTCCTTTTTGGTTTCAGGCTCCTGTGTAGTCTAGTTTCAGAGTTTTGTAGTAACTCATTAATTGAATGTTCTGAGTGAGTGTTGCCAAAGCCCTCTTCAACACAGGAAATTCGACTGTTCTCCTTGCGCTGTCTTGATTCCAAGTCATTTACTTTTTCTCAGAGCTTATCAACTTCAGATGTCAGAGCAACGACTTTCTCTTTGAGTTCTACCACTCTGTCCGAGTACGTGTTGCTTGCCTTTTCCAGGTCGTTTAGACGGGTGTTATGTGTTGTCATGCTGACGCTATCAATGGAGGCGGTTAGATTTGTGTGCACTGAGGAGATAATATCTTGTTATTCAGTGGAGAGACTCTATTTTCCTGTGCAGTTCACTGGATATGGACTCCACCGTCTTGTCCATGGAATAAATTCTTTTTAGCAGATTTTGCTCAGATCTTCCAATAGCATCCATTAGTGTGATCATCATGTTGGAATCCGCATTTGTCACATTGAGCATGTCCTGTCCAGGCAAGTTTGAGGCTTCCTCACCTGGTCTAGGCTGCAAGTTTTTGGGGATCATGCTGTGGTAAAAAGTTGATAAAGCTTTACAGAAGCAGCAGAATATGTAACTAAACGTTTGTGGTTTGGCACGAATCTGTTAAAGGAGCAGTGGGAATTGGTTTACTTAAAACTATTTTAATAGGATATTCACCATAAGCCGGAACTCGAAAAAATGTGTCTTCAAATGTCACTGCACATTTGAAGTCTGGCAGTTTGTAGTTTTAAGGGGAGTTACATGCTGGAATTACTTCCTGGTGAATAATAGCTGAGTGCAGTGACTGAGCTCAGCTTAAAAAGGTCCTGTTCTCACAGTGCAGTTGCCGGACTGGGTACCATCATGCCAACACAAAGACTTGTACCACCTTTAACTGTCCTGGTAAATCCTCTTTTGATTTTTGACACATCCAACGTTCTCCTCTCCCTGATACTTGGCCATTTTTTCATTAGCTATTTGGTAGAAAGAGGGTGAAGGCTCTGTGAATACAATTTGTGCTCAAGTCACGTCCTTATCCTAGTGAGATTTTTTTAAGTTCATATTTTATAGAAAGATATAAACCTTCAAAATAATCCTTAAATGTAGTTGTTATCTTAGCAGAAAGGAATGAAATGCTGAGTTGCATATAAAAAACACACATTTAAATGTACACTCCTTAAAATCAAGAAGGCCTCATGACCCCCATACTCTGCACAGAAGTCCTGGGCAGATGTAACACACAACTCACAAACTGCAATTTTCACATTTCTGCTCATGTATGAGAAAAACAAATGTTGTTTTAATAAGTCAGCTGTAGTTTTAAAGGTGTTGTTAAGTGTGTTTTTGAACTTAGGACAGAGCTAACAACATCTAAACACCAGCTCCATCTGATATCCATCTTCTCATCTCGCTCACTGAAAGAAAGCAGGAAGAACTATTCCATTTATTTCAGCATGAATTTAAAATTTCCATGATCATTTCACATAATGACCCCTGACCCCTTATGACCCTTTGATGACCCTGTTCCGTCCCCCTCACAAACTGAATCTCTATCCTGTGCATGACATGGAAACACCATTTGTGTTCATCATAAAAACAGCACAGTGGACCTTTACAAACATTTTACTGCACTGCAGAAAGAAACCCATTATAAAGAGTCATGTTTGACTCAATTTTCCACGGCCATTAGGAAACCCAGGTTCAGCATACCGCTGTAGCTATTAATTTACCAGGATGAAAATATCTGGAAGGAATATTTAATGAAGTTTGAGTGACTGAGGGAACTTTCATTACCTCTCTCATATTCATGGATGCATATTACATTTATTGGCTAGGAAAGAACTGTGGCCATGTGACAGAAAAACAACAACAACATCTGATTAGCTTCTCTTCATATCTTCACACTTTAAATAGTTAAAATGAGATTTGGTGGGCATTACAAGCTGCTCGTTAACTCCCAAACGAGAATTTATTTCACTAATTGCGAGTCTAGGAGAATTCAACATTTAGTCCTGTCATGTAATAGGAAAATATTTATGATGAACATATTTTTAAATTAATTAATTTGCACTGAGCAGATTGCTTGATTAGATAACTCCCTGAGTGGTACCAAGTTTTGTTTTTTTTAAATGTACAATTACTTTATTGTGCCACTGACATTAATCTACTACCAATTATAAGTGTGTTTCATTCAGCAATAGCATTTGTGAATAAATATCAGGTTTATGAAATTGCCTTTACTCCCTGGTGTCAAACTACATATCTACAGTCTGTGTTGCAATTACTTTCTGGTCTATCCCCTCCCTCTAGCTTCCGCACACCCCTGTGAGACAGTGACCCAAGGCAACCTGACCCTGAGATTACCTTGTTCCAAACGTTTCCATGTGATTAGTCCCCTATAGACCTCATAAAACAGAATAAGAGCCTGTGAAAAAGACTGCTAGCAGGGTGAAGCTTGTTATTTTCAACTCACACTGAGAGCCAGAAGAGCTTTGAGGACCTCAATCGACCCCAGGAACCGAGCTTTTAAAAATTTTGAGAGACCCTTGTTGAGCCCCCCCCCCCCTACACTCACACATACAGGAACACCAGTGAAATGTCAATGGTCACGTGAAGCATGTCTTGTATTTCTTTTTCTGTGCACACCATACTTTGGCTTTTTTCTCACAGCCCAGACAATGACAAACAACCACCAACTGTTGCTTCTTGAGGATAAGAAACTTTCTGTGCAGGAATTTGTTCAGAGTGATCCTAAAAGCTGGAAAGGTCTGTGCAGGAATACAGATATCTACTTTACCACAATGAATGATTACGTTGTTTTTTAAACCGAGTAATCCTGAGTGCAAATGACCCTGAAGACGAAGTGCACATCCATGAAAAAAGATTTCTGTCTCTCTTTAAAATGTTTCCTCCGCACCTTAATGCGACTGTGCCTGAAAATGCAGACACTGTGCCAGATATTCAGGACACTGGCCTTGCAATCAATATTTCTTATTCTGAGGATAAATGGGCTCAAGTGGCACAGAAGTATCTTGATATTGACACCCCCCCCCCCCCCCCCCCCCCTTCAGCTCAAACTAAGGGAGTGAAATTGCATTTAGGAAGCATGTGTGCATTTTTATACTTGACATATATTTTTATGCAACTCAGTGCCCACATGCTGTGTCATATTTTACTTTTTCTTGAGCTATAGCATGGACTTTCTCTATATTACATATGATTGGCCAGCTTTCAGAAAGCTGATGCAATACTGACATGTCTTAAAACTCAGTCTATTGTGTTTTCCCCACTCACTTGTCAAGAAAGACACTACTATTTTACAATGGAACTTTACACACTGCAGCTGCTGTAGACTCCTAATTTACTGCAGCCTGTGGTTCCCTTAGTCATGTTCTGTGTGCAGTGTCATCATCCTGCTGTATTAGGTTACATACTGTATGTGCTTTTTCCTTGTAAATATTTGCCCTTTGGGATTATAATGAAGACGGAACTAAACAGAACAAGCCTCCTGTATGAATAAATTATGGCATTATCTCATATTACCTAACTGTCTGGTGTTTCCTGCTGATGATGAATGACGTTAATTAAGACAGAATTATAGAGAAATTGTGTGTAACATCATTTGCAATTTATGATGCCCTTTAGTGACTTGACAACGCAAAAGATGGGCCGAACCATTATTCTAGATTAAGGGCTGCATCCGCAGCTTGCCCCTTTAAAATCTCTAAAGCTGCTTTAACCTGTTTCTCGGGTTAGTCTGACAGAGTACATTCCAAGAATTGACTTGATTTAAACTGACAACTCATATATGAATTGTTGGACATAAATTCAAATACAGAGAATTTGGCTCAGAGCATTGCTGTACTTCAGCAGAAGCTGGTACTACTCTAATATTTTTCTCAATGTCAACAAATTATAAGAAAAAAGCTGATATTGCTTATTCCATTGTGCCATGCACCTTCATTTATGTCCAAAAACATTAAAAACATGTGAATGAGTCACAGTGTTGCCCTGGGTGACTGCTGTATTAATCTGCGGCTGAAAATAGTCCCAAACAAATGCACTAATTCCTCTTGTCTGAGTAATGTTTGCTAAAAAACTGCAGTGCCCAGCTGTCTCAGATTACTGTTGAGCCTTAAAAAAGAAAATATATTTGTGACTTGTTTTTAAAGCTGCACCAGTCAATATTTTACATTAAGAATTGGTCAAATGACTATATTTAATGTTAAAAGTCATACTGTAGTGACAAACCCAGAGAAATATCACATAACATTACAGTTCCACTTCACTCAGTACAGGATTTAGTATCTGTTAGCTCTTTTTTTTGCTCTCATCAACCTTATTTCCAGTAGCAGGCAGATGTCTTCAATAAAAAAAGACAAACTCACTGTATACTATCTAACCAGTACCAAAGGTGGAAAAAGTTAGCAACCAACTGGTGGAAATAGAGCATTAATCAGCTTAAGAGATAGACATTTCCCTCAGGAGTTGGTGGAGAGCAGAACTAAAGGAGGGTGAAATGTGAACTTAAATTTGTCAAATACAACTCCAAATGAATGCTAATGTTGCTATATGTCTGCTATAGTAGATGTGCAAACAGGCACCTGTTTGCTGACATGTTTGCCATATGCCAGTGTTTTGTTACAAATTGTTTCTGTTGCCCACAAAAAACCCTAAATGAACGCATATTTAAGTATTTCTGTATAATATCAAATATTAAAAACTACAGAAATAAATGGTTACAATTCAGAAAAAAACATCCTGAAGGTTTAACCCTTCAGGATGCAAGCTCATCTGCGTTAGCATTGGCAGTGGTCTGGTAAAGAAACAATGCCACACCTGTCACATTTCGATTCAAATATTGCTATATCCTGACTGGGGCACTGGTGCATTTTATAGGTGATCACTGTTTTCCAATCTAGTGTTGCTCACTTCAGACCAGAAAAGGCAGAAATCTATCATGTAAAATAAGCAACATTGTTCTAACTTTGGCAGAAATTTATGTGTTCATACAATACCTCATCACTTATAGTTTCCAGAAGAAGCTGATCGAGAAAATTGATTTTGAGGGCCTTTAAACATTTACATCTTCAGTAGTTCTGTAAGAGCTTGAGGCTGAATGCCAGTGACGGGGTAGAGAAACTGGAAAGTATTGAGAGACTTTTAGGACCCAGAGGTCATCTGAGCATTTTTTCGATGTATGTGCTTTAATTCTCTGCATGTAATGTGGATTTCTCTCCCCTTCTCTGGTGATCCTGCAGTGGTGCCTGTGTGTGATGGCCTGCAGGTGAGCTGGGCTAATTGAATGATTGTGACTGAGTAAGTGTGTAGGTTTTTCCAGGGAACTGATTGGTGCCAGCCTCCAAGCTTGCAATTTTAAGGCCAGCTTCCTCCAGCTCCTGCAGGCTTTCCTCTCCACCTCCAACCAACATGTTTCAGTGTGAAATGTTGTATCGAGATTTGTTAACATAATATACCAACCAAGTTTGGTAGGGGTGGGTAACATTTTTGTTTAATTCTGTTTTCTCCCATTTTTGTTCCGCTAGGATTTAGGTTAGTGATGTGTCTTTTTGTTCGAGTAGGTAAGATTAGGTTGCTTAGCTCTAGTTCCCTTTTGTTTGTTATTTTGCTTTTAGTGCACCCTGAAGCTTTAAAGATTTTAACTAAAACCTGTAAAGGGCTGCAAATCCCTTGTTGCTGGTGGTTCTTGGGAGCTGGGAAAAGGGGAGTCTCATTCTCTTCATGTTGTGCCAGGGTTTCCCCTAGGCTGGGTCGTAACAGAGATGGACTAACACATTATTGTTTTTGTCTTTTCATGGGTGACAATAAATAAAATATACAATAACAATGGCCTAATCTTCTAAACTGGCAATTTATATCTAAAATGTTAAAAAAATTAAGAGAGAATTTGGCAACACATTACATTTCTATGCTTTATACCTTGTAACTGAGAATTTAAAATAAAAGCAGATTCACATACAGTATATGCGACCAGCCATACACATCTGTAGAATTTCTTGCACAGATTATGGAAATGGCAACAGACTGTCGTACCCATCTGTCTCACGTCAGGGATCACCTTTTAGCTCAAGTGTCATCTGCAGTTTGCCAACCCGGTGCCGATACTTCCCACACACCTTTGAATGACACCTGCTAACAGATCCTGCTGTTATCTGCACAGAGATAACACAGTGAGGGAAGTGACAATGCCCCTGACTTGCCTGTCAACTTCAGAAACATCAAAGCTCCTGACACCCGTCTCTGGCTCTCTAGCCATGACAGAGCCCAATCCTGTGGGAAAGGAAGAGGCTGAGATTCAATGAGGACGGGAAAAAGATCACAGGTGCATTTTGATTAACATATAAAAAAGGTTCTGAAAACCAATTATCACCTCCAGGATTTCACTTCTGGGTGGATGTCACCTACTATGTTACCTCTAAATCATCATGTTTAATGAGTTAAAAATGTTAAGCTCTTACATTTTAGGATTTGTGATGTGATGGGAATATGATGTGATGTTTGGTGAGAGGGAGTGGATGTTTGTGCACTCCCAGTTTGCCAGCTCTTTAGAAGTACTTTTGCTCTGAGGAACAAAAGTACTTCAGCAGATTGTCAAGTTCACCTGTGTTGCACAGACCACCCCTGCTGTGGCAGGCAGAAAGCTATAAATTGAGGGCGATACTTTGCACAGCCCCAGGAAGCAGGAATGCCATCTTTTATTGTGGCCTGGAATGTGTGGATGATTGGATGCCTACAGGCACACAGACATTGAATGTGAATTAGTTTGAATTATGACAAAGTGTCTGTTTTTATGTATTGTAATGTGAGATACACAGAGACACACAATAACTTCCTTATCTGCTGGGCGAAATATAGCAATGTCAAACACAGCAGCAAGATTTGTGAGCTGCTGTGACCGGAAACAGGCATCTAATGGAATACAACCACCATAAAGCAGACTCATCGCCCTCAGTGATATAATCACTGAGGGCGATGAGTCTGCTTACAGAGAGGAGGTACAAAGGCTTACAGACTGGTGTGCAGAAACCTCTCATTGTACAGCCTCCAGTTTCAGGTTCCTGGGCACCCACATTCAGATGATCATACATGGTCAACCAACATAAACTCTGGTTAAGAAGGTGCAACAGTGGCTCTACTTCCTGAGAACACTCAGGAAAGTCAACCTGTCACAACAGCTGCTGATGTCCTTCTGCTGCTGCTCCCTTGAAAGTGTTCTCACTCATAGGATCTTGGTGGGGAATGGCAATAGCTCTGTGGCTAACAAGAAGGCTCTGCAGAGAGTGATCAAAATAGCCCAGAAAATTACCAACACACATCAGCCTGCCCTGGCTGGACAACTTTGACCAGTTGGCGGTTAATGCTCCTATTCGTAGTGGTGAAACAGAAATCCAGAGTGAGAAGTCTATTTAGTCAAAAATATTATTTCCACATTTATGTCAGGTACATTTATTTAGAATCCAGTCAACAGTTTTGACAGCTGATTGTCATGCCCATCACGACAAACTGCAGCTGTCTAGTCTGCTTTCGTAACTGTCTTTTGGTTTTTACATCATATCTTAAACATGTAATATCAACAGCTGCTGCTACAATTAAGATGAATTAATAATGCAGTGTAAATAATTACCCATGCACACCCACATTGTTTTTAATTACTTCATGGGATGTAAATGACTTGATATGAATTTACATAAGGTGTAATTTCTTTAATATCCTGAATGCACTGCTAGCCTTGTTAACTTTAATATATACAAGTTTTTTTAATAGTTCCTGGGGTGTTTGGTTGAAATGGTTATACGAATGGCTCACCTGGCATTGATTTCCAGCCTTCAAAACATGCCAGTAATGGTACTATTGGGTCAGGCTAAATTTGATTTCTTGGCTTTAAGGAACGATTATTGTATAAACATAGACACTGGACACCTGACTTGTTGGGTACAAAAATGGACATTACATGTCCATTTTGTACCCAAAATGGACATATACATGCCATATACAAAATGATCAAGTTTCAACAAGCTTTGGGGGAAAGTAGAGGAGAAATGCAATTATTCAATGATTATTTGATAATCATTTCAGACATAACAGAAAATATAATTCTGTGGACTTTCAACAGTTATAAATATAAATGTGGAATCCAAAAAAGAATATCACTCCAAATCTTCTTTTTTCCATTTTCTACTCGACCAAAGTTTGGTTCAACATTATCATGCTTCCGTCATAGGTTCAGTAGAGCAAGTTGAGGATTTGTGTCAACAGAGGGTAGGTTAAGTGTCAAATATCATATTAAATATACTATTACAATTACATAACATTTACATTAATATTTACATTTTTTCATTCAGCATATAACAGTATATTACATTGGCACATTCAGAGAATGGGGGTAAAACTGAAATCCTTGCAATTAGTCAGGGTTTCTGACTCCATTTAGAAACCCTTATGCAGCAGGTTTTCTACTGTCCCTCAGTGAGGACAAAAAACAATAAAAATATGAGACAAGACTGGCAGATAATAAAAGTTAACTAGAGCAAATGGTCAGCAAAAGAATACAGCATTTAGCAAAAAGAACCAGTTTACACAGAATTCAAGGGTACAATGATATTGCTTATTGGAATGTTAGCTGTTACAATTTTGATTCAGAAGAAGGAAATATTTATGTAAATGTTTGAATTGTAAGAAGGAGGGAGAATTCCCAATGTGATGTGGCATTTTATTCCAAATTTTAGTGTTGAAACGGACTGCATGACATAGCGTTGTGTCATTTGATGAGCATCAACTGACACCCGTAGTACACATCATGTGTGAGAAAGATGTTCTTAAGGCACAGGCTTACAAAGAGAAGAATGGGCACTGCTGTTGTCATGCAGCATACATAATATGATGTGTGTTGCCCTTAATACTCCAATTTAAGCATAAAGTTGACAGTAATGAAACGAAAAAAGAAAATTAAGGAGAGTATAATGTGGTGTCACTTATTTTGTTAGGTTATACTTGTGTACAGCAACTTGTATGCTTCAAGTTCATTTTATACCTGTAGATTATTTTTAACCTTCACAGCTGTGCATTGAAGAGTTAAAGCCATATGATGACCATTTCCAGGTCTATATTTATATTCTGGGGCTCTACTGGAATATCTTTCACAAATATGCATCATAGCAGCGATTTGACTATGTAGCTGTTCTTACATGGTACATAAATTGGAATGAACCAAAACAGAGATCAGTTGGTAGCAGGGATGTAAAGTATAACTACCACTTACAAAGATTCATCACCACCTCATGACACACAAATTGGAGAACAAATGGTTTAGTATGAACACCTGTGGGCAATAATGTTTTGCTATATTAGTTTGTCACTGTGGCAAATGGCTCACACAGTACACTGGTCTCTCTCAGAAATTGCATTTTTCTTTTTGTTTTGGCTTTTGAAATGTCATGAACAAAAGCCATGCTGGTTTGTGTTGATGCTCCTGAAATAGAACCAAGCTCATAGAAACACAATGAAACAGTACGGAGCTCCCAGGATACCTCAAGTGAACCACTGAAAAAAATGCAGCATTTGAAAACACACATGAATGTCTCCCACTCGTTCCTTAATTGCTTAGATATATGCTTTCCTATGATATGCTATTTAACTTATTACTGAACCTTTTCAATCATTGAAATACTTTATTTACTCGCTTAAAAGTGTTAAGTGCTACTCAATTGAGTGCTGATTCTGATGATTGTTGAGTATATAAAGTTTGGACAACAGCCACTTGCTTGTCGTGTGAGTGTAATTAATCCTGACACTGCCCTCCTCTTGAACTTAGAAGGAGGAGCAGTCTCTGGATTTGGGTGGCACCTGGGACACCAAATGTTCCCAACACTCCAACTGTTGCTGCAGGTTTTTCAAAACCTGTTCAGAATATCCTCATATTCCTTCAGATCAGCATGTTCCTCCCTGTCTAACACCTAAGTGTATTTCCTAAAGGGCACTTTGGGAGTTTATGCTAAAGAATGAAAGCATGCAGTATTTTAAAGGTTTAGGGTGTCAGTTTCCAGTCTCTCAGTGGCTTGGAATCTTTTCATTCAGTACAGGTTTAGCTTCAGAAAGAAAGCAAAGGCATTTTTTCTTCAACAGTTCAAAGTGAGTGCCAAACAAAGTTTTCTTCTTTGTGGAATTTTGTAGCTGCAAATAATGTCATCTTCAGAAGCGATAATACAATGTCTGCCAAGGTCAAGCAACTGTGATTTCTCATATTTTGTAATCTTTATGCCTCTATATCTACTCAAAATTAATTCCATTTAGGCTAAAGGGCAGTAACTCTCGATATAACCACATCATCCTCTCTTCCTCATTTTGCCCAACTCTGGACATTTTGTTAACACAAGAAAAATAGACTTCTATTTGTTGGCTAAAAGTCATGCAATTTCTCAACTGTGATAACAAGTGACGGAGCTTTGTAATGTAAATGAGGAAAAAAAACCCAGCAAGGCTGTTCTGTTCACAAGTCAGTGTCCTTGTCCTTTTCTGGAAATAGAGAATTTAAATGCATGGAAAGCTTAGATCTGCAATTACTTTTTGTGTTCTCTTACCATACCTTAAGGGCCATGACATGCTTCACAGTGGTGTGAGACTGAGTGAATACTGCAATATTAAGAATACCCTTGTCAATGATTGCTTTGCTTTTCTTCAGATTCCAATTCCTGGTTTTCTGATGTGGTGCAGTATGATGAACAATAAAAAAATGACACTACGTGGATACCAAGTTCTCAGAACCACAATCAACTGTAAGGTTCAATCAAGATCACATAAATTAGCAAAGTTGAGATACAGGAAATGTAGGGAGATTGAGAGGGAAATTACATGTATCTAAGGTCTGTTGGCTGCCCACCCATTGGTTCCATGTAATAATTGAGATTATTATGTGGCGACATTCCTAAAAATAGGTCTAATGGAGCAACAAACATTAGTGGTCAGATGACCATACAGGTTGTAATCAGGTTGTCAAATTACCCAACACTTTAAGGAGGTTAAACGAAAAGTGAGCACACTGGTAATTTTACTAAACATTATTTTACTTTACTTTACTATTATTACTTTGTTGACTGTGTTGTCTTGCAGAAAAGAGCAATGAACAGCAATCTCCTGTGTTAAAGTCACTGTTTGTTGCCCCTGCCATCCACCCTGACTTCTTTCCCATGTGAACTTTGTAGGTGTAATAAAGTCACCATTTTTCTTCCTTTGCTCCTGATGGACAATTGTCAAAATTACTCCAGTCGCTAGAGGACACTGTCACTTGAACATTAAGATGTGTTTTTTTGCTGAAACAACTGATTCTGTCATTTTTCTTCAAACAATCTACTTCATTCACCCAAACATGAAGTCTAACAAATCTTCCTGCTCCTAACCAAGTGATCTCAAAAGTCTTCTCACTCACTTTCAGGGTTTTCATACACATCTCACAGACTCTATTCAGCAAATTAAGCCAGCTCAGCAGCCATCACATAACCTGAGTGAGGCAATTGTCATGAAAAGTGGTTGTACTGTGTATGTGGGAAAGATTAAAACTCCTGTCTTATTTCAACAATGGTAAGCATCAATTAGGAATAAATACAATTTAGTGGATGTCCAAGGGATGATCTAGGAGGACATTCACATCAGAGGCCATCTCTACATCTAAAACAAATAAAAGCTTGTCTCTTCTAATGTTGATAGAGTATCAATACACCTGAGGAAAGAGAACAGTTCATGCCTCTAATGCACCAAATCATTCAACACAACAACCCTATTGAAAAAATGAGGTCTGTAATTCACTGGGTGTGTGTGTCTAGAGAGAAGGAGAGGGATGTGTTAATTTAATGATGCCTTCAAGCTGTTTAATGTTGCACATCTGCCCAAAGTCTCAGCTATAACAGTAAAACATGTGTAGGCAACCAACATTGTATCACTGTCAATTTATAATTAATTTGGACATACTCACCTGTTGCAGAGCTCCATAAAACACCAATAATGGTGCGGCTGTGCCCTGCACTTAATCCTGTTTACCAAGGTGAAATTGTTTATATTCCTGACTGAAATGCCTGCTGAATATAAATATCCTAATTCTTCCTCACTGGATTTTTTTGTGAAAAATCTTACCTACAGGTTTTCCTTGTAAAATTCTTTCCTTCACATATTTTCTGTGTTGGTATGATCTCAGTCTGGACGTAGGTGGGAAACATTCACCCTTTAGGATGATACCAGGCAGCGCTCAAATGACCACTCATGGGAGAGTTTATGATGCGTGAACATTCAAGGAGATATTAGATTTTACTAGTGCCACATGGAATATAAATATCTATGATCCACCAAAAACTTCAGAAAGTTTTAAGGTAATGAGTCAGCAAGGGTTTGATAGGAGTTGTTCATTGTTTCTGTCACTATGCAACTATACAACGACTGTAAAACTTGAGCTTGAGCTGTGCGGTTCTTTTCACTCTGCATGATGGTTCTAATGAATAGGAGTTGTCCACCAGGCAATATGAATGACCAATGGAACCAATGTTATGTAATTTGGTCGTCAGTTGGACATTTAAAAAAAGTTACAAACTAATTTGGATTAAATTTAGTTGAAGACTTTGCCTCTAGCACTGGACTAAGACCCCTAGATCCCTGTACACCTCATCAGGGTTTCACTTCTACTAGAAAAAGAATGAGAGGCAGCATCTCCAAATTCAGTCTGGCCACAGAGTTCCCTTAGCCCAGGGCTAAGACTGTTAGATTCCTGTACTCCTTATATACAGTAGGGTTTTACCACTTCTAATAGAAAATGAATGAGAGGCAGTGTCTCTGCTTAACTGTCTTCATTTAGTCTAGCCATACCCCTGGAGTTCCCTTAGACCTGGGCTAACAGTTGTTTTACATTTGCAACCTGGAATGTGAGACATCTCCAGCTGAAACTTTGGGCTAACTAATCCCCATGCCAGAGCAGGGTTGTCCAATGACATACCAATATGTGTGGCTTACAATCAATAAATACATCAAACAAGATAAAGCTAGAGCTATAGGCTCTCTGTAGTCCTGGGTCAAAGTTAGCCCAGGGCTAAGACATGTGAAAAGCACTGTAGGCACTGTAACCTTTGCCATTCTCTCTTCTTTGTACAGTGTGCTCTGACCAGTTGAGCTCCAGGATTAGTAAGAATAATTTTGCCTTGTTTAATATGCAATATATGCCGATTTAGCATCTTTTAGTGTTATCATTTAGTGAATGTTAAGAGCACAGAGCTTATTAAAATTGACAGAGCACAGCAGTTCAACTGACATACAGTGTGGTATTAAAAGATAATGACCATTGGGTTAGCATTAGCAACAGAAGAAATAGGATTGTAAAGAATGCATTAGAAGACACTGCTAACCACTTAAATGAATTTAGCCAGATAAGACACAAATTTACACCTCAGTATTATTTTATAATCCCCAGAGAATTAATTGTTAAGCTCTCTGTTGTGTATAGCTGGATTAAATAAAACTGTCCATTATTCTTTAGCATATAGATGCTACACACTAATTTACAATGCAAGAAAATCCATGTTAATGAAATAATGAAAGAATAATGGCAATGTTTAACAGTTTGGTTACATCCGCAATATATTTTCCTTTGTGAATTTGTGCTTAACAATGCAGTTTTTACAGAGGGATTTGCTCGTGATGTGTTTTGCAGAAAAAATAAAATAGCAAATAAACCAGTAAGTATTATTAACTTAATAGCTCAGGTGACATACATATGTAGTGTTACATTACACAGTAACACCTACTGTAGACACATGGACTGGCAAACAGTGTTAACATGCCCTCTACCCAGAGTGTGCTAGTACAGCCTCCCATGAGCTGGAATACCAATTACCAGGCATCAAAAATAAATGAATGACTGACTGTTATGAATAGAAAATGCGAATGAATGAAAAACGCATGCTGTTTGCATGTACCTTCATACCAAAGAGCACATGCGTTGCATGCTCACACACACACATACACTTAATGAACACTATGAACCTCTGCCTGACGAGAAGACTTCCACATACAGTCATTGTGTAGCTGGGCTTTGTAATAACATTAGAGAGCTGAAACTGAAGTTCATATTCAAGCAAATAAGACTTTGACAGACCTAATTTTACAGTTAGATCACTGACTTAAAAGCTCCCTGATTCAAGATATATCAAAAAGAGCATAATTCAAGTCTAGATAGAATCTATGTACTCTCCATCTTATCTTAAAAAACACATTTTTCTCTTAAGACGATTATGAGTCATGTCTACAGTAGTCTAATGAACGTAAAGGGGTGATAATGCAACAGTGTTTGATATTGTTATATCCAAATCTTTCTTTAGTAGCATGCTGTGTACTTCATACAGATCAGTCTTCATAGTGCCATTGACAGAAAAAACAATTTTGAAGGTAAGACAGTGACGAGAGGTACAATTTGTTATGATCAAAAGAGCAAAAACCTGGACAATCCTCAATCACAGACACTGAATGGCACATCATCTTCTTTTCTTTCTTTTCCCAGTTTTTTGTTGTGATGATTTGATGTGCCTGTATACAAGTGTGTGTGTGTGCATGTGCGTGCATGCATGCGTGCGTGCATGCAGTCTTGGCATGTGATGCCAGCCCAGAAGCTCTATTTTCTGCTAGCATAAATGGATGTCAGTTTTTTTTCTTTGTTTTAAATGTATTTGTTCTATTTTTGAGATGAAGGTGATAAATTATGGTAAGCCATAAAGGTGGTAAAAATTTGTTTAAAAAAATGATGTTTACATCTGCATTGTGTCACATGGACCTCTAACAAAGATTTGTTTAGAAATAGAACATATTTATAATGAATTAGATTTAGGGAACTACATCCTAACTGAGAGGAAAGAATTGTACCTCTTGCCACTTGCCTGAATATGATGTGCATGTGAACAATAATATCCAGGCACATCAAGACCCTTCCTAGCAGAGCTGTGGAGGATGGAGGCTGCTAATGTTTTTTCCTTGTGTGGTCTCTCACCATGAATCTCTTGTCACCTCCCTTGTGTGTAACACGATTTAGACTGTCTGGAGAAAGCCAGCCACCACAATCTGTATGCAGTTTTGTTAAGATCAAGAGCATGCATACACCCACAGGCTGTGTCTTCAGCCCTGCTGATTTTGCCTGAGGTTCATCAACAGGAAGTGCAAGGCATCTGTCATTTGAGTGTACAATTCAAATTCCAATATGACAATATTACCAGCATTCTCTCCCATGCTCTTCTCAGTTCAGTCTCACAGGAGTCATCACTGCTCAGAGACTATATTGATTTCTGAGTATGGCTTAGGAATAGATTACCAGTCTACTGTTGATCATAATTTAAACACGGGGTCATTGATTTCAGGTCGTCTGCACCCGCAGTGCTTGGTCAGTGTCATGGACAATGTACAGTGTGTGACAGGTCACCGGCTTCTCGGCCTGTCAGGGGAAAGAGCGTGGGATAGATATTCTGGCTTCTCCCCAAGTCTCTCACAGGGAGATATGCTCCATCATACTGCAAGAATGGAATAAATGGACTTCACCAGCTATGGGGGAGGATTTATTATGACAATTTGGGTCAGAGTTGGACAATTTAAAAAAAATGATGGTGAAAGTAGCGATGTGGAGTTGAATGTGGGTGTTTGCCAACTTCTGACAAAAACTGCTGACAAAAAAGGTGGAAATAAATGGAAAAGCCTGATAATGTTACAATATTAAACAAATATTAATTGATTCTGAATCATGATCATGTGTAATGCATATGATATTCCAGTATAAACTGAGACTGAGGCATACATTAAAATGTTCTTAACAGCTTATTCATGTTTCATGTTCCTACACTACTGCTTTGGCAAATATTTCATCTTCCTTTCATTGAGGGGATTGCACTACAAAAGCAGGAAAAGGCCCAGGAAGGTAAAAGCCTTTTGATCTGTTGCTAGGACAAAACCTTCAATATATATATATATATATATATATATATATATATATATATATATATATATATATATATATATAAAAATTTAAAAACAATCTTTTTCAAATAGATATAATCTGCAGTTAGCATGGTCAAATTGCATATTTTCATCTAGGAATCTGGAAATGAAATGAAAATACAGTACCTGTCATGAGGTTGGATACACCTCCCTATTCACTTAAATGAGAAAATGTGTCCACACTTGGGACTGGTATTGTACTTCAGTCCCCTGATTGCTCATTTTGTCCTCATGGTATGCTAGCTATTTATACTCACATATGGTATAGGAATGCCCACAAGTAATGGACTTATGGACTAATAGAATAATTTGTGGCTGTTTCTACCATCATTTGTAAATTCATTCCCTTGCTGCCTCAAGTGCTGTTACTAAACGAGAGCACCAATTTGGAACTCTCCATATAACAGAAAAGATTGTGGCTTGCCAGTCTTATGGCAGCTGAAAAAATGATAGCATGCAGATGGAAACCTGGCTGGTTTCATTTTTGGATATAATGTTTCATGTTTCAACAGAATTCTGGTAGGCTGATGAAGTTCAGATCAAATGTATAATCACCTAGTTGGGGTCCTTCTTGGGGGACAGGGTCAAATACAGGTATTTAGTTTTTTTTATACCTAGACCTGTTTTGCTGCATCTATCTCATATGCATTTTCTGATGTAGTGTTTTTTCTCTCTGGCTCAACAAGACAACATTCCCATTTTGCCTTCAAAATTCTGATTGGCTTGGTTGGTTTTCCTACCAGTGCAACAGCTGTCCATGAACAACACCAAATCTATTAGAATCAGTGAAATGTGTACATATGAGCTTCTGATAATTTTACTGTATATATTATTTTTTACAGATACATATTTAGCCACAATATCTCATACTCAATAAGTTTATGTAATAATAATAATCTTACAAAGTGCCTCACAACTCTACAATTGAATTGGGATCCTGGCCCTGGTGCTTCCATGTATTTTAGTAGAACTGGTGAGAAGTTTGATTGCAGCAGCGGCTGATGAATGGTTCAAATTATCCCACACATCAGAATATGTTCTCCTCTGTTTTTTTAGACACAGTAATTATAACAAATGAAGTCCGGGCAGAGTCTGACTCTATACTATTCTTCCACATATGGAGAACAGTTAATTCCTAGTGAAGGGCCCAATTCGAAGACAAATGACTCGACTTTACTTTCCTGTACACATAACGCAAATCTTTGCCAAAGAATTAATGTGATGCAAAGAGCTGCTGACTGGAGGATATTTATCTCTGCAGCACAACACTGAACATAATTTGATTTTGTTTTGTACTTCATGCTATTGTTTCTAATAAAATGTGATCTTATCTGACAAGAAACAAACAGGGCCGTGCCTGCAAAATATCCATATCACAGTAATCTAAGTCATTTACTCTTTGTCAATGAAGATCATGAAAATCTGGTTATGTGCAAATAATATCAGTTATCTGTCAGGTTATTGGGCAAGAAAACTCCACTGTAATTAATATTGATCTAAAAATCTACACACTTTATAGGATTTTAACACTCAATTTTATGAGATGAAAGCAGAGTTGATTAACAACTCAACATCAATAGACATCAAAGTCAACTATATGTACCTGTGTTATACATGAATAAGCTAGATATTGCCACTGTGCTATATTTATGCAACATAAAGACAAAACATTGTTCAAGCTACACATGGTGACCAAAAAAAAACCCAATTAAAACTTTTAGCGACATTAGTGGTGTGGCTCTAATGGAGATCTTGCTTGGACAATCACTGGCATGTTTGAAATTGGCTGACAAGCTCTGAGATGTTCTGAATTAAAATGGTAATATTAATTACTTCCTTCCTAGTGGCAAGGATTTTCCAATTCTCTGTCCATTTTCTCCATCAGTTTTGTTTTCTGTTTAATGAACAGTACAACCTTGCAGGGCCTCTAGTGTGCAATAAGTTCTCCAAATTAAAGGACTAAATACATTGTTTGTAATTGCCAACTAGAATGACCCATTGATGTCATCTGATTTGATGCCCCTGATGTCAAATCAGATGATGATGTCTGATTTTAGAGGGGATGAGATGGGATGAGGTGGAGTGCTTCTGCTGCTGCTTGGCTGACGATGCATCGCTCTCACTCTTGTTTTTGTGTAACAGGCTGCTCAAGCGGCTCACATAGCAACCTGCCCACCGGGAGAAATCCTGATGGCCAGTCCAACTCTGTCTCTATGCCTAAGGTTTGGTTAGGTTTAGGCACAAAAACAATTTGGTTATGATTGATAATGATAAATGTTGTTGTCAAAAGAGATCAAATCCTGCTGTCATTTTTCCTGGGAGGACAGTCTTCTGATGTGGCTGTTGAATTTTAATGTTGTTGACATATGGTCATTGAAAATGAAAAGTGCGGTACAAATTGATTGTAAGATTGATTTTGTGATGTTGCTGTATTACAGTAGATTGTTTATATCACATTCATCTGTGGAATGTGGAAAGTTTCTGTGCTTGTGGCTAAGAGCAAGATTTGTGACATCAGAGATAGTTTAGAAACCAATCATGGGCTAGCATGCAGCTTATACAGTTGAGATTTGGAAACTCAAAGTCTCCAGTGCACATACATTGAGAATGGACTTTCCAGGTCATCTTGTGTCCAACTGTTAAAACTTTTGATATGAAATATATTTGCATATTCATTCTGGATTTTTAACGAGTTAGAAAAAGTAGATGCCATTTTTAGAATTTTTAACCCAGTAATTGAGCTTGTTTTATGGAAAAAAACACGTCAGACACAACTTGTTATTCAAAGCATAGTCTTTTTATGTGTCCTCAAAACATGCCTGGAGGGGGTATTTAATATGGTCACAACACATGTACAGTAGGAGATGTGCTTTATTTGAATGGCTGCCTGTCGAGACGATGCTTCAGCCAGCGTACCAGAGGGAAACAAAAAGATGGTGAAAATGTGGAAGGTTGTGCTGGAAATGTAAATTAATTTTAAAAAAAGTATTGAAACACTGTATGACAAGCCTGGCTTCTTTTTAACATTCCCATCCACTTTTGACAGATTATTAAGAATTCACTATGTCTCTAATAAAAATGAACATTAAGATTATAGAATCAAAAACACGCCTGAAAACAATACATTGGAGTGCTCTGGAGGAGGAAATCATGCTGTCCTTGTTTTTCATCTGAATGTCAGAAACTTAATGGAATATCCATCAAGACTTCACCTGGTCATTCAGGCTCTGTCTGTGCTGCTTCTGCACTCTTCTGTCAAGTTATCTTCCTCTCATAACTCCCTGTCATAGATGGACATGTTAGGGCTTCTTTCAAAAACAAGTCGCTCCTTTGAAGAATTTGACACTGCTTAGCTTTTGCTCCTTTCATCTTCTCCATTGATATGCAGTGTAGCTCAAAGGATCTTGGCTTTATTGGAATAACGTATTCTGCTCTAATTACTCCGTTAGAGATCTGTTATATAAAATTTAAAGCGTCCAGACAATTCGCTCAAAGGCAGTGCTGTGGAGCATTACTGCATCATATACCAGGTCAAAAAAGTGTGTCAAAGTTTGATGTTTATGTGCATGCTTGGATAAAGTGGGATGTTTTTTATATTACCTCTATATATAAGTTATGCTTCTGTGTGGTAAATCTTCCTTGAGGAAATTCTAACTTTTAAGACTGTAAAACTCTTTGGATGAGTTTAAGGACCCATTTGGATAGATGACCAGCTCTGCTTATCTATCTCTCATGTTTGTACATGTTGTTGTACATTCTTGCTCCTCATCTTCCTTTCCCTGCCTTCTCATATATAAAATATCACAGTCACATTCTAACAGACATAGTTAATGTATGAAGTATAATCAGTCTGAGATCTTGTATAGTCCACAATGGCCTTTTTGCTTTTTTTTGAGTTCCTTTAGTTTTACCACTTTTACATTCAAAATATTGTAAATGCATTATAATAGTTAATTCAGAGCAGAGTAGTTGCTGGCTTTGCTAATGTTTTCTTTCACCCTTGGGCCATGAAACTACAAAAAAAGGGACTGACAGTGTTGAACTGTGTTCGCATGAGATACTGCGACACATGGTCTATCAGATGATAGATGTTTTTTTGTTTTTTTTCTATTGTTAGACAGTTTGCCTCCCCAACTAAACAGTGCAGCTAACTGTTTTGCTACATTATTTTTTTGGTTTTGATTTATTAGCTGATGTTAGCTCACTAGCAAACAGTTGTCATCTTGTTAGCCAGATAGCTAAAAGCTAAGTAGCCATTTAGCTGTACTTTATATGTAAGGTAAGCTAGCTACCCTAGCTAAAAGGTAAAAGTTGCTTCATTGTAACCGATAGTCAGTTAGGAAAACAAATAAACTAATTCTACAACACATCACCAATTATTTCATTTGAAAATTAATTGACTTGTATTTAGTGTACCTAATAAAACTGACCAATACATTTGGTTTACCTAATAGGATTCAAAAATCATACATATCAGCAACATGTGTTTGCAGGTTAATTATGCTCCATGTCAGCAGGAAGGTATGTAAGTGAAGAGTGTCTCAGAGTGGATGTAATTGATACTGCATCTTACTGTACCTCTGTTCCTCATCTGTGAATGTCCCATTCTGATTTAATTAAATGTCAGTCAAAATAAAGCAAAGTGTTTAGGGGATGTATTTTATGATGGAGGAGGAAGTGGAAGAGGAGGTGGAGGTGGGGGGGGGGGGGGCTGAGGTCAGGTTTTCATTCTGGCCTTCTAATCAGAGAGTGATTTACACCAGGGAGGCCAGGTGAAAGCAATTAACTTCCTGGTAGGATAGAAAACCAAGAGTTCTCTGTATTCCAAATGACAAAGAAACACGGATTTAAGGACCTTGTACACTATGTGATAGCAGCAGTCTTCCAGCTTCATAGGTCTTTTGCACTGAAGACATTTTGACATGTCACAGTAGGAAAAGTGCAGGTGGATTATTAATGATAGCTGAATTCCATTTAGCTGCTTCAGTTTCAAGATTACTGGGACACCTGAGTAGAACAGACCCATCATTAATGTTATTAGCAACACCTGTCCTTTTCCTACTATAACAAATTTAAATGTCTGCTGTGAAAAAGACCTATGGCAAGTCACACTGTACACTGTGCTTCATTTAATTGTGTAATTGTGACATCATTGCCTTCTTGTGTTATGATTATTATTAAGGATGTTAACTTCTGCAGAGTTGGCATGGTGGCGTAGTAGTTAGCACCGTCACCTTCTGGGTTTGAACCCACCCGCCGGCTGGGGCCTTTCTGTGTGGAGTTTGCATGTTTTGTGTAGATTCTCTCCAGGTACTCCAGCTTCCTGCCACAGACTGAAAACATGCAGGTTAGGTTAATTGCTGACTCTAAATCTCTAAGGTGTGATTGTGAGTGTGAATGGTTGTCTCTATACTAAATGTTAGTCCTGTGATTGACTGATGACCTGTCTACGTTGTACCCCAGCTCTTGCCCAATGTCAGCTGAGATTGGCTCGAGCTCCCCTGTGACCCTCAAGAGAATAAAGGGTAAAGAAAATGGATAGATGGATGGATGGAAGTTCTGGGGGGTGGTGGAGTAGTGAGAGGTTCTGAAATTGACATCCACAGATAAATTGCCCTGTTAATGACATATAATTATTATTATATTAGTATGCAGTATATTGTTATATACATTGAAGTGTTAATACTGATGCATCAGTGCATAAGTTGTATTTTATTGTTGTTGCTAGTCAAGTTTGTAGTAACTTTAAGTACTTTAAGTACAATTAGGTAGTTTAGTGGTTCCCAACCTATGGTCAGGGCCCCCTCAAAGGGTCGCAGGATAAATTTGAGAGGTTATGGAATGATTAATGGGCAGGAGAAAAGGAGAAAAAACAGCAGAAAACAAAAATGTCTGCATCATTTTGAGGAGAAATCAATATCTGGTGGAACTGCTAACAGCTCAGACATCAGAAACATGTGGCAAGGGGTCATAGCTAGACATTTTTTGTAAGGGGTCAAAAAAGGTTTAATCTTCAACAGTGCATTGCATTTTGTAAGCTTATCATATGTTTTTTCATGTTAAATCTTAATTTGAAGAGTACTAATAACTACAGCTGTCAGATAAATGTAGTGGAATAAAAAGTACTTTTTTTCCTGAAATATAGTGGAGTAAAAGTATAAAGTAGCACCCAATGGAAATACTCAAGTAAGGTACAGGTACTAGAGGAGGTCAGAAATATTTTGTCAGAGTCAAAACCTGTGTGAATGTATCTGCATCATGACTTAATTTGATAAACTACCTGTCTTCCGCCAATACAATCAAATACTGGAAAAATAAGAAACAAAACCAAAAATACTACGATTTAACACAGATTTATTTCCTTATAAATTAATTCCTAGTACTTGCTCATAAAATATAAACAATGCATGTTCAATAATATTAACAATAATAGACCTTTTTGGTCATTATACAGTAGACTGATGCACACCCTACACTCTTAGTAAAGCAATCAGAAACAGTACTTCCATATTACCATCTCTTTTCTCTTTACTTACTCACTGTATGACCAACCATATTGTGCGCACATTATTGCCATTGACTTGTCTTTTCTTTATTGTTGTAATTTTATAATTGAACTGACTCAGTGAATTTCTATTTGTAGCTAATGTTTTTGTACCTTTTAACAAATGTTCGCATCTGCCAAAACCACAAGAACCATATGAACACACACTGTATGCATCAATCTGGGATGAAACAACATGGACCGTGTCAGAGCATTTAACTGTTCCCCTTGAATTTCATTGGGCGTTGCCTTGACAACCACTTACTGTGCCAAGGACCTGGGGCATTTTCCTCCAGTATTGTTTACTGTTTTCTCATTCTCACATCCTGGCTCATCAGAGATCTTAGGCAGTCCTGTTGTCTCCAGTTGTCTCATCTCCACACGTGACACTTGGTGGACGAGCCAAGCACTCTTGGAAGAAATTGGCCCTTTTTCTAACTGGGATGCTGGTCGGTGATTTGAACACGCTCTCCACCTCTAGTACCTTGTCATTTCACTTCTAGGCCTGTATGCAAGCACAAAATTACCTCCCCATGCCATTTGGTGGAGTTCATCAGACATGGTATAATGACTCAAGGTTAAGAGCTTGTCAAACAGGTGAGGTGATGGTCAAAGCTTTAGACAGCAGGTTTAAGGGTTCCATTTTCACCAGTATATCTGCAAAACAGAATTTCATATTCACTTTCTGATGAAGAACTGGGATATAGTATTTATCCTGGAGTGTGTGTTTCATATTTCATGTGCAATTCAAAAAGGGGATGATGTTTTTGTGAAGCCTCTGATGGGGCTCCTATTACTGAGTATTACCGTATTAAATATACTACAGATGTACCAGTAGTGTGTATAATGTGAGTAGCATCCCTGCATCCCTGATTCTGCAGTAACTCATTGGGCCTAGATGAGATGAGATGATAGGCCTAGAGCTGTTTCCATTTAAATCTTGGAAAGCAGCAAATAATTTACATCTATCAGGTCAAAACATTACTGTCTACATGCTGCTGGTTGAGTGAAAAATTAATCTGTCAACTCATGTGCTGTATTCATGAGAGAAGCAACAGAATAGTGATGAGAATCTTACTCTTAAAAAAAAAAAAGTTAATGGAAACATTTATGAATAAACAGAAATGGCAAACATCATTCAGGACTTCTGGCATGTTCCACACTGCAATCTTACTGTATAAGCAGAGTTTAATAATTGCAACACATCCCTAAAGCTTTGAAGAAACACAGTCACAGGGGAGCACCCCAAATTCCACCTGAGTCAAAACATGTTACAAAAATTTACAAATGTGTTTAGTTATCTTCACGCCACAGTGGACATCTAATAATTCCACCTTTGTGGTCATTATGTTCTGAAAGTTGAATGAGTCTGACACTTTATGAGCAGCAAGGCTGATGATGTGTTGAATCTGCAGATTAATGCAAGACTACACTCCATCACTACTTGGCAAATTACAAGCGTACCTGATGTTTGGATAATAATCTGAAATAATGAGGACCAACCAGGTTGTTACTCTAAATGTGTCTGCTTAGAGCTGTGATCACTCTGTATTATCAGTTTCGACTGCATTCATTAATTGTTGTTACTTGCACTTTTGAGTGCCACACATCTGATTCACAGTGAGTAGAGATGATTAAGAAAATCAAGGAGGCCACTCACATCCAACTCCAAAAGGCTGGAACATGCTTTTCCAGGTAGCGAGTAATAATGCAAGACTAATGCAATGACTTGATGACACCTGAACAAGCATTCACTGAAAACCATCAGATCAACGCTGTGTGGTGGTAAGTGTACCTTTAAGCTGAGATTATTTTGTTACATACTGAGAAATAATGTTGGATTCATCAATATCCCTTTAGGAGAGAATGACTGTGAGCCACATGATCTCATGAGATGACATATAAGTAGCATACCACTTTTAAAGAAATTTTGTCAATCATTTAATGCTGTTGGTTAGGTTTAGACACAAAAAACACTTGGTTACGTCAGGGAAAGACCACAGTTTGGGTTCAAATGATCAGTAAAATGCGTTAACGACGTGATGGTAAAAATGCGCAGTTAGTGGTCTTAAACAGTGCTCTCCTGCTGCTTTTGCAACTTTTTGTGAACTAACTGTCTAGCTACCCACCCAAACCACCTTGTGAAAAGCAAAAAAAAAAAGAAAGTCATAACACGCAAAATGATTTAAGAAACTGGCTTGTTATTCATGTGCCATTTGGTGATACCAGGCTGCTGTGAGAGCAGCAAAGGTGTGCAAGGGTAGATTGTTAGTATTAAGGCTGACGCATATTTTCTGTCTACAGTTAAAGAATTACATTTTTTCTTTTATATTTTGAATTCCATTAAGGACATGAAAGTGTGTTTTGTTGTTAAATTAAGTTAAATGCCACACCTTTGGCCTGATCTAATCAGTTACCACTTAGCATCTTATGGCTGAGATGATTGTAAAATCCATCTTATGAACCTTCTTAAGCAAGAGGTGTTTCCCAAAAGTATTGTAACTGAAGACGCTCTTAGAAATGATCCTAGAAAGAGTGTTTCCTGTCCACTCATAGGAGTCTAAGAGCATGTTAAGAAGCTCAGGACCTAGGTATAATTAAAGTTTCTATTGTTTTTGTTAATTTTTAAGTCTAGCTTATACTTTTATCATTAACACTGATGTTCTTTGTTTGATGTAAAATGAGTGATGTTTAAATGTAATATTTAAAGCATATTTAATACAGAAATAATGACAGAATGACATTCACAATAAATTACATGCATTTTTATGAAACTTATAGGAACCTCTACTGTTTCATTTTAGGTTTAATATGAGCTTCACGTCTGCCTCAAGCAGCAGTTAAATCAATCAGAGCTTACTTTCTTAAACCGGCTTCCACCCAGGAAGACAAATTGTAAAGAGCAGCAAGCTGAAAGCTGTAAACTGTTAACTGCGTGTTAGGCTTCATTTTCATACTGAACAATTGCAACTATAAAACATTTTCTTTATGTCGTTTACAACACTTATCACTTTATGATATATGTATTTTTAATGTGTAGCATACTTTACAAACTGTTAAACATACAAAGTTACTTTAAAGTGTTTTGTTTTCAACATCATCTTCATCACAGACTGAGGTTAAGAAGCTCTCATTAGTGCGGGCATGTACTCACTCTTAAGTACTGCTGTGGGAAACACGTGCATACATTCAAGAGTGTTGATGGAAATTCTCTAGAAAACAACCTAACATTAGTCATTATTGGGAAACAGGTCTTATTAACAGGATGTGCACATAGCATAATGATGTCATTATCACTATTTACTGTTTTATTCATAGAAGATCACCCACAACATGGCAAATTATCACCAGACTTTTTCAATTGCACACACAGTTTAGCACTTCGTGGGTTTTCACAGTATTAAATCAGGTCTTTATGTACAGTTTGTCATGAAATTTCACCATCAGACAGAGTTGTACTCACACTAATTACAATTCAATGTTAAGTAAAATTCTAATCAGACAGAATTTAGACAAAGAGAAACAAGAGAGAAAGCAACTTACCTTACTCATAAGAAGCCATGGGATTATTTTTGTACATTTTCCAAGAGTAAGTATGACAATAGAGAAATATTAAATTGTAATAATAATAATAATAATTATTATTATAATAATAATAATACATTTTATTTCTATAGTGCCTTTCAAAATCAGGCTTACAAGGTGTTTCACCAACCACAATACCGTAAAATATGAGAAAATATGGAGAAATAAAACAATAAAATAAATTAAAAGAACATCATACACAGACAATAACACAGAGAGATAAAACAATATATAAAAAGAAACAACATCTAAAAAGACATAAAAATATCGAAATGCCAGTGTGTACAGGTGGGTTTTTCAAAGCTTTTTAAGCTGAGGTACTGACTCAGCTGATCTGATACTGAGGGGGAGTTTGTTCCACAGCGTTGGAGCTAAAGTAAAAGCATGATCCCCTTTTGTTTTAAGCCTGGACTGTGGAACTTTTAACAACATTTGATTTTCTGATCTGAGGGGTCTTGGTGTAGAATAAGGGGTTAAAAGTTCTGAAATGTAAGGTGCAACCAGACCATGTAGGGATTTAAGAGTAATCAATAGAATCTTAAAATAAATTCTGTAACGGATGGGGAGCCATTGTAGTTCGGCCAGGACTGGAGTGATGTGTTTCCTACATTGAGTGTTTGTGAGAAGCCTTGCTGCTGCATTCTGCACCAACTAAAGATGGGCAAATGCTGCATTGTATAGGCAAGTATATAATGAATTGCAGTAGTCTAGGTGGGATGAAATAAGGCTGTGGATAAGTTGTTATGTTTTTGGGGATAATTAGTTTGACTTTGGCAATATTTCTGATTTGTAAATAGCCGAATTGAACAAGACTCTCAATGTGCTGACTGAAGTGCACGTACAGATCAAAAACAATTCTCAAGTTCTTAGCTGAGTGTGTCATGTCAGTGGGGGTTGACACTGTTATAGATATGATCAAGACCAATAACTAGGACTTCAGTCTTATCTGTGTTCAGTTGCAGGAAGTTGGAAGCCATCCAGTCCTTAATGACAGCAAGGCAGCAGTGCGGAGAATCCATTTTGTTATGATTTTCACTGCTAAAGAAGGCATTCAACTGTGAATCAATGGTAGGACTCAGGGGTGAATCGGCAAATAACATGGCCAAGGGGCAACAGATACAAACTGAACAATGGAGGGTTAAGGACTGAGCCCTCTGGGACCCCACGTGACATGAGAGCAGTTGAAGGACTTGAGTTGTCAACAGTGACTTTGAATATTCTGTTTGATATGCAAGATGAAAACCAGTTAAGAGCAGCTCTAGGCCAACCCAGCTCTTGAGTCTGTTGAGTAGAATTATATGATCAACTGTATTGAAGACTGCACTCAAGTCCTGTCAGCTGTTACTCTGAGTTACTCTGTCTCTGTACTGTGGTTCTTTCTAAAGCCAGATTGGAATTCATCAAATATATTGTTTCCTTCCATTATTTCTAAAAATTGGCTTAGCAACCACTTTTTCAACAATTTTTGACACCAAAGGTAATTTGGGCATAAGGATGGTAGTTTTGGGGAATGTTGGATCTAGACTAGGCTTCTTAAGGAAAAGATGGATACCGGCCTGCTTAAAATACTCTGGGACCAAGCCAGATAGAATAGTTATTCACAATACTAAGAATGACTCCAAAAACTTCTTTGAACAACTTGGAAGGTAGAATATCAAATTTACAAGTAGTGACATTAGTATTGGACACATTGTCGACCAGATCCCTAAGGGTAATGGGAGTAAACTCATCCCACAGCATGGTGGAGGGCAAGGGCTCAGGTGAAGGTAGGAATGAGCCAGCAGGAGTAATTGATGCTTTGATGTTTTTTTATCTTTTCAGTGAAATATTTTAAGAATTTCTCACAGACCTCTACAGAGGTGGCACAGACTGTAGTTGGAGCAGGGTTTACTAGACTGTTGATGGAATTGAAGAGAAATCTTGATTTATGCATTTAAGAGGGAACTAGACTGGAAAAGTAAGAGTCTCTCACTATTTACCAGGGAATTAAATAAAGATAATAACTCCCTCATATGGAGTTGATGAAGGCTAGACTTTTTCCATTTATGTTCAGCTCTTCTACTTTCTCTTTTTAGTTTTCTAATATTTTCATTTATCCAGGGCCTTGGGTTGGAGGGGTGTCATGACTTAACTTTCATATGGCCTATCTGGTCCAGGGTTCTCAGGCACAGTGTATTAAATTAATTAACCACATAATTTACATCGTTAAACTGAGTAACCATGAGCACTGAAGGTAGAAGCAATGTCTGCAGCTGAGTTATTATTTAAAACGCATGTGTACACTGTTTGCTTAGAACAGGCAATAGCGAAAATGCAGTTTATATCAAATAAAACCATTTTATGATCTGAAATAAAAATCCCTCAGGAAATGGGAGTTCATATCTATACTCATAAAAACTAAATCAAGAATGTGGCCCCGTTCATGTGTAGGAGATGATACATGCTGTTGTAGATGAAAAGAGATGGTGCAAATATACAAATTCAATCAAATCAACAATAGAAAAATAAAATGAGAAAACTCTGATAAAAAAACAAAAAACAAAAACTACTATTGGTTTTAGGACAGCGATAGATTATGCAGTAAATAGGGATAACAAGATTGATTTTGAACATCAGTACAGTGGAGAAACTGGGAGGTTTCTCCACTAAATAATTTTATAGACAACTGCAAGTCCATTTCCCTTACAACTGAGACTAGGGGAGTTGAGGAACGTATAATAAGGGGGACCATAATATGGAAAAAGCCCTTATGTTACCAGATCTAAGCCATATGTCAGTTAAGAAGAAAAAGTCCATTTTACTGGCTGAGAAAATTGTGTTTGAAATTTGTATTGAGATTTGAATTGGTCTGAATTAAATTGAGATTGTGTTTGATTGTGATTTGAAAATTTGAGGTTGAGAAATAATCTTGAAAAGGAGTTGAAAGAGTTGTGTCAAAAGAGTTTCAGAAGGATCCTTCCAGTAAATATGAACTGTAGCATGGAAGGATTTCTGTTGTTCTGTAAAACCACTGGTACTTGTGTAATGTGCTTAGTCTTTATTCCTCCACCTGTTGCACTTGCCAACATATTGTATACTTAAGCCCTGTATTGTGCTTGAAAAATTCCATTCGCAAATCGGTGACCGGTATGAGAAAGAAATGTTGAAGGACTGTACAAAAGCAGTAAAAATTGCACAGACAGATGGCATGAAAGCAAATATTCCCATTTCACTTTTCAATTAATAAAATCTGATACAGGGTCATCACATCATTTGACGTTGGCTGGCTGACAGCTCTACCCACTGACTGACTGTATTGCATGTTTATCTGGTGGCTGCTGTGGCATGCACACCAGTCTTGTTAATCTGTGCTTTTAATGATGTGATATCTTCAAACAGCACACACAGTATCTGACACTCTGCAAAAAATACTTTTCATTTAACAGTGTGACACATTAATCAGCCACACTGTGTGAATATTCATTTTCCCTGAATCTGATGAGCACCTGTTGATAAGATGTCACTCAATACAGGTTCTCAGGTTGTGCTAATGCTCAGTTATTTGTCAGTTACCAAAACCAAACTGAGTGGGAGAACACTTGATAATGCCTCAATCTGGCATTTGTCAACATGTGAACTCCTTTTATTTTCAGTGATTTCAAACATGTTCCAGTAGAAGTTCACCCTTGCTGTCTTTTTAATTGTGACATGCTGAATGCTGACACACATTTATGCGAATAATTAACTATTCCCCTACACAGTGACCACAAATAGTGCAGCGCTTTGGCAGACGACTGACTGACACACATTAGCTGAAAACAGATTCCATGCCTGCATCCTTCCTCCTGAAGTAACTTTATGTTACAGAGCTAGACTTTTACTTGTGTGTTTACTAACAACACAGAAGTTTCTTGAGACTGTAGACAGCTTTCACTCGCAGTTCTCTTGTTTCATATCTTTGTCCTTTTGTTTATGTTGCTTCTTTCAACCTCCCTATCGTTTCGTTTCCAATGTTCAAGAATAGCCCCCCTATATATGGCTTCCAAGTTTAGCTCTGCCAGGCTCATTTGAAAGTCAAATGTTCGCCTTCACTTTTCCCACCACACTTCAAGCGCGGCGCCGTTGCTGAAAACACTTAATCAAGTCTGTGCCACAGTGCAGCAATCAGAGATAACAGGGCAGGAATATGGGTCATCCCATGCTCTGCACTGAGTTTATCGAGTGCCACCAGATGCACGCTAATGAGGGAGACCCCACCTTCACTGTTGTTGTCAACACTATGTTTCTGTCAGGTCTCTTAACTGTGGTAGTTATAAGAAAGTAATAAAAAGAGGAATTGAGTTGGTTGTGGAAAAATAATATAATATTTCATAACTGTATGTCATGACATTACAATGATGGTCAACAATTAAAGAGAATGAATTTTTGAAGGCATACTATGCAAAATTTTGCTTAAAAAACAATTTATAGATTCATACAAAAGTAATCCCTCTCTTGAAGTGTGTGGTGGTGAGTCTACAGAGACTCTGCCCTCTGCCTGTGTTTTCTTATTTTCTTATTATTTTGCTGTGTTCAGGACGTTTCTGGGGGCGTCAACCTTTGGGCAATTGGTTGGTAGCCCCCAGTTAATAACAGTACACAGAGTGTGAGGTAGGGTCTTGTAGCATAAAGACAAGATTACATTGCCATCTTCACCTCTTTCCTCTGCTCTTTGTCTGTCTGTTTAACCAAGGGCAGGGCTGAGCTCTATGCACACACACACAGAGCAGAGAGGCTACAGCGGACAGGATGAAGCTCAACATTCAAACAAAATCCAATGTGGCACCTTCCTACAGGGCTGAGCAGAGGTGTGCGAGGTGTAGACTTATTTATTTGTGCTATAGAACGTAACCGACATGAAAAGATCAAAGAATAACGTTTTATTTCTGCTTCGACCACTGCTGCTCTCTCTCTCTCTCTCTCTCTCTCTACAAACACCAACTGAAAAATCCTGCATAGTATACCTTATATAATATAGACTACACATTATGCCTTGCAGACAAGAACTTGTGTCTGTATTGAATTAGAGTGTTAGAGACATTTTATTCAGTATCTAGTGGTTATGAATGATGAAGGGTCCCATTGATATGAAACTCCACAAAGAATCAGCCAAGATCTGAAAATAGACTAAAAATAAACAGCTTTTTTCTAAATAGTACAAAACAAAACAAGTACTTAAAGCTGCAGTCCTGGATTTCTGGGATATTGTTGTTTTGGTCTTTAGGGGGCAGCGTTGATCTTATCCTCTTATATCCTCTTATGTTTTAGAGAACATTAGCAAATATATTTAAACATCTGAAGTTGTGTTTCAGGCGCCTTTGTGAATGTATGTTAAATATTCATTCTCATTTTAGCTCTGTTTTGGTCTCCACCAATCCCTGAAAGAAATCTCTGGATGCTCCACTGTGCTCATCAAGTACCTAGCTAGATGGTGCTATCACTCTGAGGCAAACTTTGTATGTCTGCTGTTTGGTGTTGAGAGTTGTGGGCTTTAAAAACCAAAACAAAGATGCTAAAAGGCTCCATAAAGATGAAGAGAACTGCAGAGTGGGTGATGTTTCTCTGTCAGTTCTTTTCTATTAGTGACAACTTTCACATTACACATAGTCATGTGATCCAGTGCTACTTCGAAAATAATGATTATTTCAGCTTTAATTAAAACAGTTGTATTAAAGTTCAGACAAACAGCATGCAGCTTGTCTCTTCCATTGTCCACATATTAAAATAACTATATGTAATTGTATGGCATCACCAGGGAATAGCTTTAAACAACTGTAATACTAAAAGGGAAAATAGGATGCAAGGTAGCATATCAAATCTGCTACTGTATTAAGAATTGCTGACATTTTTATCAACTCTTTATTTGCTGCAGCTGATTTTCATTTGTAAGACAAGGTAAGGCTCTTTTATTTATAAAGCACCTTTCATACATAGAGGTTATTCACAGTGCTTCACATAATGCATTTTACCATTATAGGAGAAAAAACATAAAACATTGAAACAGAAATTATTCATGCAGTTATAGGCAGTGGAGAAAAGAAAAAAAAGTTATAAACCTGGATTTGAAGTCAAACTTTGAAGTAAGCCCTATAACTTCTAAAAAAATGTATTGATTGTACTTTTACATTGCAGGAAAGGGGTCTGTAGAAATGCCAAGAACAATAGACTCAAACATAAAGTGCTACCATCTAACATATCTGAATAAGTTCCTGTGATTTTTCTTTCAAGGGCTGTTCGAGAAGGAATGGTTCTCTCTTCCTGCATACTTTCCCTCAACATGCTTCTATCCATGCTTGTTAAACACCATAGGATATCCATTAGGGTGTGCAGGCCTGTAGAGAAGCTTTGGATCTGAATGTGAGCACTACATAAGCAAAAATATCTGCTTCAGGAAGAATGGCAGGCGCTGTCCCCTGCTTCGTCTTTGAGGGTATATCCTGGGGGACTGCTGTGCTCTGATGGAAGCAGAAAAGTGTAATGGACAAAAAGTATTTTACACCATCACTTCTGTTGTTAAAGTGAAAACCTTGGTGTGTGTCATCTTTGACAGCTGGACTGACAGACATATTTTCCCCATTCAGTTTTCTCTATAGCTCTAGCTTTTTGTAAAATGTTAAATCCTAATTTACATAAATAGTTAAACACAAAACAGATTTGATTGATTTGACAAACACATTAGTGTTGTGAGTGTACTGCATACAGTAGTTCCACTCTCCTGAGGCATACGGGAAAATCATTTCTATAATTATCTCCACTGTCATGCAGAATATGTCCACTGTAATCACTTACTTTCTTTTTCATTCCGTCTGATTTTCATTTCTAATTAAAACCCTGCAGTAAAGGATAGTAAAGAAAAATATCTTTTTTTTTTAAAGATAGTCTTCTCTGAAGAAACACCGGAAATGAGGTAAGGGTATCAGGCAAAAGAAACTAATCAACATACCTTTAGAATCCATGTCTTAGTAGGAATGTCAATCATGTTAAGTGTAACAGGAGCACTATGACGTACAAATACATATTTCCTCAAATAAACGATGGTCATGAATTAAAAGTCGAGTTTCCTATAATGGCTGGGGGCGTGGTCCCAAAAAACAGGCTGAGGGAAAAACAAGGGTGGATAAACTCCTGGTGTATAAATTCCAGTTCACATCAGAGTTTTCAGGCAGGAGAGACTTTCTTCTGTCCTTACTGTACCACTAGATTGTTAATTAGCCAGAAGTGCTCCAGTGACTGGTAGCCTATGTGCCTGTGTATGTCTAGCTTCAGCATCAAGCCAGACAAACTGTGAGCCTCTCCTTAACATACAGTATTAAAGATACAACTCAACTTTTGTGTTAAGGGGAAGCAAATCTTATTTTATGTACTGTATGTGGGAATACAAGGAAAATAATGTTTGCATGATAATTGTAATGTATTTTGTGTTAATTTGTGAAACTGACCCACCTAATAGTTAATATCCAATTGCACACACAGCTTTGACATAGGGAGGGAGAGAGAGAGAACGAGAGAGAGAACGAGAGAGAGAACGAGAACAAGAGAGAGAGAAATCTCCTTTAAAGGTGTTTGAATGCTAAATCATAAATATTGTTAAATCATTTTGAAAGGTTATTTAGTGATTTTCACATCAGCACAGGTTGAAAATTGGAAAGGTTGACATTTTTGAGATGGCCTAATTAGTGCACCCAAAAATTCTCCCAAACAGACAAGCAAATGATGCCGTGTGCATCATTACATGTAATGCAGAAAATATTTGTGAGAAAAAGAGGCTTTATTTTTGCCTCTTGTCTGTAAAAGGTTGAGATTTGCACATAAATTGACCATTTTATTTCTCCCACTGCAGTCCTTGCAGCCTTTATTTAATTTGTGGTCATGTTAATGAGTTCTGCTAGTATGGCACAATGTGGGACTACTTATACAATATATTTGAATGCATATTGTCTGTTTGGGCAATAGCCTCATTTCTTGATTAGACTGCTATTCCAGCTGGAGTTAAAGCTTGCAGGTTATGTACATTGTTCGATTATTGCAACTGTTTGGACCTGACTTACAGACTGTGTTCCCTAATAAGATGGCCATAAACACTACATGCAAATGTTCTAAATCTATTTGCCTGGTAAGATTCCCTCTATGTCAGATTTAGGCTTGTTGCAATATTTAGTCTGAACCCAATTTTTTCCCTAGCACTGAAGATCTGTGTGGTGTTGAACCATGGGTACAGGAGGATCGATACAGAATAAGAGTTGTGTCTGCATTTTTGGCAGGAAGTCAAGCATGTTCTCAGGGCCCAGTTGAGTTGGTTCTGCTGACATAATTGATGAGGACACCCCACATACATCCAAATTGGAAGAGACCTCAGAGCAGACCCAGAACACACAGTAGGGATTATATATCCCTTCTGGTCTGGGAATGCTTTGGGATAGAGAAAAGGATGTCTGTGCTACCTTGCCTACTCTGATGCCACTGTGACCCTGACCCAGATAAGTGGTGGAAAATGGATGGATGGATGTGATTTTATATTTTAGAAATGAAGCAATAGATGCCCTGGTAAATTCTTGCTATACTGGGAGGTGTTATGTGTTTTTAGGTCACTGTGTTATCTTACTGAAGGTAAAGAGAATCCAGTGTGTTCAGTATTAAAACAGTGAGGTATGACACAGGGTCCACAAGCTGATAAGTGTACACAACAGACAGCACTATCCCGCAGAGACACAGAGGTGATTTTGTTGTCTCACAAAAGACTGGATAAGGTGACTAATGGAATAGAGTCCTGTAAACTCACTTTTAAACCTTTGATCCCAGTCTGCGAAAACTACAATCAAAGGACAAATGAGGCCGTGCACTCCCACACTGGACAGCTCTTTCAAATCCATTGACCTCCTTTCTCCACATTACAAAAAGAACCACCTAAAAATGTTTGTGCCTGCACAGCACATCTCCTTGTTTTCTATGATCTCACCACAAGCAGCAGCAAAACAAAATGAGTTGTCTCTGCTCTTGGAAGGCCTCTCAAAACAATTATGGAGCATACAATGTTTGTATAATGAGCAACCATAATTTACTCTTGGTATAAACACTCACAACCTTGAGTGAAAGTGAAGGCCTCTGAGACACAAAATGCAACTGAGTTGGTGCATTAACATGGGTTGGCAAGAAATTCCTGTTCCAGTTTCTGCAATTATCTTCTTGGGTCGCTGGTGATTTCGTGGTCTTCCTCTAAGCTCAGTGGAAAGTAACAGCCCCTCTGTGATAAACTATAATTAGAGTATATTCATTCATGCTTGTTAACATTGATCATGAAGTACTCAGGATCAGGATCAGACTGCTGGTCAAACATAAAAGCAGTACACATCATAACATAGTGTAGGTAATGAATCCTTGAGATAACTAAGAGGGTGAACTTGATTCATCAGTCCAAGTTGTCTTACAAAAAGTTCATTCAAAAGCAACACAATATTTACGCTTACAAATATGATAAAGAGAAAATATACCCATTGTTTAGTTAAACTGTTACATGGTGAAAAATCTTTTTTTTTGTTTTTCTTGTTTCCAATCTCGATTATCATCAAGCCCTGAAAGACCTTCAGGGAGCTGACCTGACATCTTGGCACCAACAGGTGGGTCAGCTTGTCATAACAAGCTGAGGCAATTAGGCAAAAGATGTCACTTTTTTATGTTCATGTAAGCGTATCGTCCTGCCTTGTTTTTTCCTCCTCTAAGCATTGTTCCACTTAATGGCAAAAAATCCTGTCTGAATGACAAGTGTGTTGTGTATCAGACTCTATATTGTGCTGTACAAAAGGATCACACTTCCCATGAGAATCTTTTAGCAATTTATCACAAGGCACAAAAGATGGCATCAGCATAACTTCCCTGCAATTTCAGAGAAACAAAGCATTCACAGGGTCTCTCTGTGTGTCTCCGGGAATGAAAAGAGCAAGCAAGAGAGCATGACGCATATTAACATTACACAAAGATTAGTAAAATTCTAATGAAATAAATAAATAATCAAAATACATTTCAGACAAATTACAACAACAAAAAAGCCATGAAGCCACATATCTAGACAAATAAAGCAGGCAGTCTGTCTTGCATGAATGCTCTCTGTGTAATACCATGACCAGCGTCACAAAATCCCCACACCATCCAGCATGTTGGTAACAGAACACTCTGGCATTGCAGTCCTGCAACACACATGCCTTGACAAACCAATTAACACATTCACGTATGAATCTAAATGCAATTATAGCTACAAAAGGCAAATATTTCAATACATGAACTTTGCACTTCTTTGAAATAACATGAAAACATATCAACAACTCTTCACTAACTATAGGTAAAATAAGAAATGTAACATATAATGTAAACATGTAGCCTTCAAAATAAAAGCTTAATCTACATAGGATGTACAGGGATTTATATTATATAGCCCTGTGTATAATTCAGCTCAACAACATACACTATAACATGCGTGCACAAAAACCATCCATATAACATTTCCATGAATGGACTCATCCTGTTTGTATCTGAGTGGTGAGAATGTGCATACCTACATTAGCTCTTTACATTTCTGGAGTGAGCTGAGGGTGATGATAAAATAAGGTCAAGTTGAAACATATAATGAAGTAATCATTTTCATTGATTACCTTTGTGAATTTGATTTTAGTATCTTTTTATTTGCATTAGTGGAATCACTTCATTTCCGTGTATTTAAGTACTTTTCATTGTGTCCATTATTGTGAAGCAGTTTGTAAAATCTTTTTTGATACTCAGTAGGTCCACTGCTTATCCAAGACTGGGGCACAGTGGCATCAGACTGAGTAATGAAACCCAAACATCCTTCACCCCAGTATCACCCTCCGGCTCCTCCTGGAGGATCTCAAAGCATTCCCAGGCCAGGAGAGACAGTAGTCCCTCCAGTGTGTTCTGGGTCTGCCCTGGGGTCTCCTAACAGTTGGATGTGCTTGCAACCCCTCCAGGAGGCATCCTAACTAGGTGCCCAAACCACCTGAGCTGGTTCCTTTCGATGCAAAGGAGCAGCAGCTCTACTCAGAGCCACCCCAGGATGTCAGTGCTCCTCACCCCATCTGTAAGGCTGAGCCTAGACAAACCCCAGAGGAAACACATTTTAGCCACTTATATTCATGATCTCACTCTTTCAGTCACTACCCAAAGCTTGTGACCAGAGGTGAAGGCTGGGATGTAGACTGACCTGCAAAATGGCAGCTTTGCCTTCTTGATCAGCTCTTTCTTCATTTAATTCCATCCATCCATGACTAACTGTGGGAATGCAAAAAAGGCTGATTGAGATTTTAAAAAACACAATCATGATTGGCCATCGCTAGATAAAAACACAGTTTTTATGCCTCTAACCCCAGTAGTTGCCTTTTTAGCTTTAGGCCATCTTTCATTGTGTTTCACTGACAAAGTGAGACCATTAAGCAATTTGGCTGTTGATTAGTTGTGCTACTATCAGTTTTAGGACTTGATGGTGCTCCAGTGATAATTACCCCTGAGAAGAGAAGCATTTCCGAAGCTTCAAAAGACCATAATCAAAGTGAGTTATCTTTGCAAATGCAGCTATTAAAAAGAAGAAGAAAGAAAAAAAACAGAAACTGAACAATACACACACTACAAAGCAGCTGCATTTGTGTTAATTTAACTCTAAGAGGGTTCTTGAAGATCCTTGAAACTTTGTGGAGACAAACAAAATGTTGCTGTGAATGTTTTGTGAAATGATCGGATGGCCTTGCTTACATTTCTTTCATCAAAAAATAGAACCCAAATTCTTCTATGTGGCTCAGCCATCTAAGCCTCCCTACTGTAGTATCAGCACTTCACAACCAGAGGAAAACCTTTTGATCGATATAAGCTTCAAAATTCGGAATTTCACGAGGATTTGATGAGATCAAGTGTATTTTTTACAATACTACTCATCACAAAATCTATTTAATTGGTCAATTTAGATATCAGTGTGTGAACCCAACTAATTATATGCAAATTGTAGTGTGTGCAGCTTTCAGTAACACATGTAATTATATGCACTGGCAATATGAAATATTCAGTGCAAAAGTGTTAAATTCAACCACATCAGACACAAAAAATATAAAGCCCCCCAAACACTGCAGTTTATCACATTCCACAGTATGAAAGTCGTAGGTGGAAACATTAAACTTTGCTAGGTTCACACTCATACAGAGAGCTGACATTCAGCAATGCATTATAATAGAAAGAGTGCCAGACCTCGGACCCATAGAGTATATTTTGAAACGCCACACTGATGATTGATTATAGTTTCTGTATTTTCTCTTTTTTACAATTGACATATCAGGTGGCACATCAGTATGTGCGACAACACCATAGACAAAGAAAGAACAGAAATAAAAAGAATGGTGCCCAGAAATTGAACACAATATATGGCACAAAACAATTACTGCCAAGCTCCCTTAAGATAGAATCTGTGTTTGGCACAGCCTCCCAATGTTTTTTTAGTGTATGAATCCTTCACATCAGTGTATCTACAAGATTAGTACCCTGGTTAGTTCCCATATGGCCTCTGCTTGCAGGATCAGCACCTTGGACAGCAATTGTGCAGACAGTTAATAAACATCCACCTGAACTGTACAGGGGAAAAGGGATGCTGAAGGACGGTTTATTTTATTTTTATATTATTTTTATTTCTTTTTTATCTTTGAACCTTACTGAATGTGTTCAGCAAAGTAACTTAAATTAAAAAAAAAAAATAAAGAAAAAGAAAGAAAATAAAGAAATTTGCCCATTTTTACTAACAAAGTGGAACTTGGTGGCACTAGAAAAAAAGTCACCTAAAACATAAGATTTTATCCTACTGGGATACAAAATATCCACAACCAACATCAGATATTAATTTTTGAAAACTTGCCCTGAACATAGGTGTTGGTGTAGGGTAAATTTGTCCTTGTTGGGATCACAGGGTCACCAAACCCATATCCTCTGGAGACCATGAACATCCATACATTTCATGGTTAGTAGTTTTGGTAATAGTTGTTAGTGGACATAGTGAGACAAAAATTGAATATAGGACATTGGGACAAACATATGGTAGTCTGTGACTAACCAACTTGATAACTCTCTTAGTCATAAATTCAAAAATTGTTAATTTAGATGTAAAAAATGAAAGATGATAAACATAAACTTGTAAGCAAACTGTCACATGTATCATAATAAATTTCCCAGTGATATAGAATGTGGAAATTGATCTCTCTCAGTTTTACAGCTTGGATAGAAACATCAAAATGAAATGTGACAGAAGGGGATGGGGCTCAAAGCAAGATCTTTGAAGCGTTTGGCCTTGCCGTATTGAAATAAGCAAAAAGATGTCTCATGTCAAAGTCTTACATGTCAAAATTGTGAGAAGAATTTGGGAGCCACAGACAGTTTGATTTAATGATGCTGTAGAATCTGTGAGCTGTGTCTATTTCACGGTCATGGTTACAGATTGTGGAAACAGATGAGATACATTCTAATTAACGTTATGAGGAAGTCTTTCTACTAATATTGCAACATTGGAGTTTAAAGGTCACATATTATACCCCATTTCCATAAGTCAACACAGTTCACTGGGGTCTTAATATAATGTCTCTGACATGCTTTTGTCAAAATACCACAAGAATCAAGCACCACAGTAGCTTTCTCACCCCGTCTGAAAAGTCCTGTTCAGACAGAAAACACGTGGCATAACCATATATGTTTGAGCCAGAGTCAGACTCTGAGCCAGAAGAGGCTTCTAAACAAGTTCAAGCATTAAGGATACAATGGGACATTTCTGAATGGTTAGTTATTTGCTTTATGTCACTTTAACATTTCTCTTTGGATGTGGGCACTAAAGTCATAACATGTTGCTGACTGCAGTGGCTGTTTGTGTTGCGGACAAACAACCCACTATGAAGCTGCATTAGGCCTGTGTTTTGGGTGGATATACTTGAGGGTCACATAACGGCTGAATCTGTCAATAGGCTACTTTTGGTAGCTATGCTAGCTTGTCAAATTGTACTATGAGAAAGTAATCATTGCAGAAGCACATAACACCGTACAACACAGCATGTGCTGTAAGATCACATTATAATAGCTTGTACAGCCAGTATTGGTCAGCTGGCAGTAAATGCTAGCAGATTAGCTCGCTCATGGTAGTGCTAGTGAGGCTACTTCTATCAGTCACCTGGGTCCGATGCTCAAGAGACTTCTGCCTCAAGCATACTACATTAATGTTGACCATCCTTGTTTTTTATCCATCTATCACAAGTCTCTGAAGTAGTGAAGTAAAGTAATAAATTGCTGGAGGGCCCCTTTAATGTATTAGATGGACAGTATAGAAATAGATTATCGCTCAGCACTAGTTTAAGTTTCTAGGAATGCTTTGCTTCTTTTTTTGAACCTTTGGGATTCAGTTTAACAATATGATTCCAAGATGATGGTTTGAAGAAGTAAAGTGCAAACAACCACATTTATACCACATTGCAAGCCTACAGGGTTTTCATAGTCAATAGACAGACATTGTGTCCAGAATCCACGTTTCTTAAGAAGGACATGTTGCATAATCTTTGCATCAGTTTGACACCTGACATCTGTCCTATGTATTGTATAAATATGTGTGATGCATATGTATAAAATTTGAATGTGTGTTGATGCCAAAACAAAACAATTTTCTGACGATAAGGATGAAGTGCATACTGTATAGATTGGTATCTATGAATTCTATCTATGAACACACCAAGAGTTCAGGTGGACTATCTTTAAATTAAACCATTTTTTTTTTTCAGATTCAATTCAATCTCTGTGTGCTTTTACAGTATAATTTTTGTCTGTTCTGTTTGGTTAGAGGCTTGTTATAGATAAGGGTTAATGAATAAATGAAAAAAGTAGCACAGAGTAAAATTGGTGCTCACACAGACTCTTCTCATCATCACACCATCATAAACCAATTTGTGGGTCCAGACAAAGTCAATTGAAAAAGCAGTTATAGGTGGAAGGTGAGGAAATAGATAGACATGGAGGGCAGGTTTTTTTTTTCTTGGTATACTTTTTTAAAAATTGTATTTATTTATTTTATGGCAAAGTCTGGAGATTAATTGAGTCTGAATTACTGCAGATAGCAGCTTTAATTGATAAATTCCCCAGAAATTATGAAAGAAGGAAACAACCAGTCACCACTTTTTCTCCAAATTTAATCCGACATTTTTAACCAAGACGATTAAACAACTATTCTATGTGTTAGTATATCCTGTAAAGGTGACTGTACTGACTGTAACACTGCATACATTCAACAGAAGAGGGACTGTTTGCAGATATAAGCCTCACTGACAAGTTCTGTGTAATCTGTCCTGCAAAAAGGCAAAGGATTTATCATATCTTCCTTCATATCAGACTTCCATTTTTGTAGATTTTGATGGAGTTAACAATTCTATTATATAAATAGAACAAATGTGTGCTGTAAATAAAAGCACAATACTGCAAAATAATGGACTCCCAACCAAGTAAGAGCCTGGTACTCACTGTAGCCTGCTGAGCCATCATCATGCCCCCACCTGCATGACTAGGCTAATGTGATCATAATTGGCTTTGAATGTTCCTCTCCAGCCACTACGCACCAAGCATGCCTATTGGTTGTATTTATTTTTAAAGAAAAAGCAGCTTATCCACAATTTGAATGGATAATTAAATTGCTGGTAATTATGTATTGATCTGGAGCTTATGTCTTGTCAGAGGTCGGATGTTTAATCGGCAGGGACTGTCAGTCACTGATGAGGAGAAAAGAGAGGTGGTGAAGAGAGAGAGGAGGAAAGGGCTGAGAGAAAAAGGCAGAAAACTAGGGAGCAAAGAGGATGAGAGGAAGAGAAACAGACTATAGAGAAGAAGACAGCAAAAAAGTAATTGCCTTAATCGTTGTTATTTTCAAGTATTTTTTGTCCTCTAATCATTTTTTGTTCCATTCTGGATATCAGTCCAAACAGCTTTCAAACTGATCATATTTTTTTCTTAATGGAGCTCTAGGTTCTTCCTGTGTTCATATGGATTTATATAGGTGCTCTAATAAAACCAGTGTTACAGTTCCCCTCTGTAGAATGTGTTTGCTCTTTGTTACTTCATTTGAATGTTTAACCTTCACTGTGCTGAATGATAAATGTAAATTTGAGTTTAACGCGTCAACATATGAACATGATATGCAACATCAAAGCCAATCATTGTCCAGTATAGAACTTACATAAGTGTGGTGTTGAAACTTGAAGCCTCCAGTGCACAGACACTGAGAATAGACTTTTCAGAGAAGTAGGAGACATCTTGTTTACAGCAGTTAAACTTCTGAAATGAAAACATTTGCATGTTTATGGATTTTTCAATGAGGGAGAAGGAAAGATTTTTAAAGTAGGTCATTGGATTTTTGTTTTGGAAAAATCATATCAGACACAAATTATTATTCCAAGCAAATAATTTTTCTGTCTCAAAAATGTCTGTATGAGATCTTTAAGGTTTAACAGAAAAGAAGCTATGTGGATCAAGATAGAAGTAGCTGTTGTTTGCACCACATAAGCTAGGGGGTCGTGCTTGATGAATGGATGGGTCAACAAAGCATGTGAGTTTGACACGGGAGACTACTGTTTGTCTGTTGTTTCCTACCATCAGTCAGTGAAAGCAGACACTCCTAGTAATGAATCCAAAGATAACTATCACTCAACTCTGCATTTCCTTTGAACTCTAGGAGTGTTATATAGCATATTTAGCAACTCATTGTTTTGGTTTTATGGCCTGCGACTTAACTGTTTTGGTCTCTTTTTCTTCAGAAGCATGCAGGTGTTTTCAGCACAGCTCTGGTAAACCCACTGTGCACCACTGGCCAATTACCAAACAACAAAGTTAGCTAGCATAGAGTAGCATTTAGCAGCTTAAGAGCCAGGGAGTTGGTGGAGACCCAACAGAGCTTAAAGGAGAGTGAATGTTATGAATATTCAGGTTCACATCAGGAGGCCAAACATGTCTAAAATGAAAGCAAATGATGCAGTATGTGAAACTAGGCAGCTGCTTGCTAATGTTTGCCAACTTTATAAGGTAAGGGTTGTCAATGTTGTGTTTACAGCTTGTTTCACAGCCCCCAAGCCCCCAACTTTAACCATGTAACATATGCCTTGGACACAACTGGAGCTGAAATGATTAGTCAATTAATTGATTTGTCAATCGATATCTGCAACTACTTCGATAATCCATTGCAAGTTGCTACTGCTGACACAACTACTGTTTGTTTCTGGTTTTCCTAGCTTTTTTTAAAACCATGGCCATGATCCTAAGCAAACCTAGCCTCTGAATTGCTGCCCACAAATAAATTATGATGTGAAACGACATGGGAATTCAGTCTGATTATCAGGCTAAACCAAACCTCAACTGTATGTGAAGGCAGATCACTTAACGGTCATACAAGTAATTTCTCTGACGGTGAAATGTAATGTTTTTGGAAGGCATATTGCTCTGCATATAGGGGCACCAGAAAAGAGGAGGCTCACATGGGCCATTTTGGAAAGCAATGACAAATGACATATTTTATAATTGAATTTTGAGGACTTTATTGATGGATGTTTCTAACAGTCATATGTCTGTATGGATGATAAGAGACAATAATTTCACCTGCCACTATTACTGCTGAGGGCCTCAAATGTAAATTATGACACAGCCCTGCATATTTCCTTATCTGAGGAGCACACATGTTGATGAAGGTTTGCTGGTTTTCCACGGAACATGTGCATTTTAATAATGAGGTTTATTTCCTCTGCACCACAGCAGTTCATTAGCCATTACATTTTCTACATGCCTGACTACTATATTTCATATACAAGGATATTTGCCACTTACAATAAAGCTATCACACAATGCCCTGTCAGCATTCAGACCTGAGAAGGTAATTGCCAACTGCAGGAAGCAAATGAAATTTCTTCCAAAAGATGCTGAAAACATACTGTTGTACTTTGCTGCAAATCAGGACAGCTACTGAAAATCTGCTTAGGTGGACAAATGTTTAAAGGGGCTGTGTGCAAGCATCTTAGTTTAAAACATTTTTTAAAAATTATCAATAGAATGTGAAGGAAAAAGTTTTGTTATGTTAAAGATGTCTATGTGTTGTGTTGCAGAGATATCTATTGAAGTTAGCATGTTAACCAGCTAGCCCCAGCCCATCCTGTCTCATAATACCTTGTTGTACCTCAAGAGGCGATAGTGAGTCACTGTAGCATTCTGTTTGGCCTCAGTCCAACATGAGCTGATATCTTTTCAAATCTGACCTCTTCTAGGCTAGATTTGTTCAAGCAAACCTTAGCTCAGTGTTAGCACTGGATTAATATTACTATCAGTCAAACTCTCAGTTACTTAGTTTTCTAGCAAATAGAGCACTAATAAAACACTATAGATTTGGCACTAATGTAACGAAATGTAATGGACACCCCAACTTCCTGGTGATGTGCTGCACCTGACTGGTTTGGAGTGTGGAGTATGAATTTGACAGGTTCCAATTCTTGCATATAGCACCTTTAATGTCTAATATTCATGGACACAGTGATAATCTGACAGAAGCTTGAAAAATAGCTTTCACTTGCAGACACTTTGTATTCTGTCCTATGGTTTCTCTCCAAGCTATGACTAAGGTTAACTTTGTTGCTTTTACTCAGTGTTCTTTCAGCTGGATGATCCACTGTGACATATATTGAGGGAGCAATAATCTTAACCCTAAATCCCAAAGTCTTTTGTATGAAAATCTATCAACTAAATAATGCATGTAACTTGCAACTTTTGATCACACAGGGCTGTGTAGAAAATGCTTACTCTTAAAACAAAAGCAGGTGTGAAATTATCTCAGATGTTGGCATTTCTCCATTTTCATGCATACACTTTAATTTCAGAACCTTTTTGGATGCTTAAAGTTGGGTTCAATTGGTGGCTTTTCTTTCAGTTACACTTCCATGCAAAGTTTCGATACGCAACAAAGAGAATATACACCTCCCCTAAAAATGTGTTATGTTGTCTAAAGGGGATGGAGTTAGAAGCTAAAACCAGAATGACACATGCAGAGTTGTTTTTGTAAGATAAACTACATGAATAACAAAAGTAAACAATGAAAAATATTTCCTGCCGCAACAAGGAAAGAAAGTTGTGGACAGTTTTTTTTTTTTTACAGAAGTTGATGAGGGGGAAACTCCTGTTAGACAGCTATTACTCAATGTGTTTACTTGATGGCTTTTAAATGAATAATACAAATGTCTGTGAGGTTTTGTGATCAATACTGAGAGGATCAGTTTGACTTGTGGTTAAAATGGAGTGACTTGGTGATAGCTGATCCAAGACTGAAAACTTTAGATGGAAAATGCATCATATTTTTATTTCATTCATGATTCCCAATGGCAGAGACAATTTCTTTTATGGTGAGCATTTTCACTAAGACATCTGCGTTGTCTGGTGTCTGGTCCATCTGATGGCAAACAGAAGGAATTCCATGCATGCTAACATCAGAAATATCCAGAATGAGGGGTTTTAATGCGCTTAACTCATACATGCAAACACTAGGAATTACATATATGTTTCAAATATGATGAGAGCTTATGTGTTTTTAACCTGTGCTCAGACATGTTTAGTTAATTTTTAATTACTTACATGCTAACTTTGTTTGAGCTAGCATGTAAAGTTTACCCTTTAAAGTTACATTGATTCTAAATGCAGAAAATGTCCCTATAACCTATCGTGACATTGAGGCTTTTCTGCTTCCGAGCTGTGTGCCCATTCTGCGTGGGTAGCTTTTATCACCACCACTCTGATCTGGTGGCATTGGTTGAGCTTTTTGCTCTCAGCGAAGAGACAGAGGGTGACTGAAATCTGAATCTAGAAAGTGAGAGCAACAGCTGGGATAGATACAGACTATGTGTTAACTAACAGATGGACTCTATCTACATTTCAACTGTACATTTGTAAATCAGTTTTACAGCTGTGATTGTTCACACACTAAATATGGCACCCTGTACACTTACAGATACAATATTTCCTTTGCTGTGACCTGTTTATTCATATAGTCTCTAAATAACTATTTCTGCTGTATACAGTGATGTCCCTGTTACTAAGAGTTGCTGCTCTGCTGACTATGGTCTCGACCTGCTCTGTATGAAAAGTGTCATGAGATAACTTTTGTTGTCATTTGGCACTATGTAAATCAATGAATTGATTCTTTTCTATCATGGTGAATGACATGCCTTTCCTTGTTCTGAGAATATTTTCACTTTCTCTTTTTCATGCAACACACCGAAAAGATTAACTTCAGGTGAAAGCTACTACCCTGTGTTGATTTCCCTTATTAAATCTATGCCAATCACAAAGGATAACATTTAGAGAGAAATAGAGTGAAACAGATCATATCAAATGATACACCTCTCATAGGTTTTCAGAAAAACATAAAACCCCAAGAAATACTTCAGGGACAGTTATCATTTCTTCAGAAACATTTGCATGCTGCTGTGGGTCTCTGTCTCTCACTCCAAAAGCAAATGAACCCATTTTCCCCAGGGATCACGTGGTCAGTGATCGGTAAATAAATCAACTGTCATGAGAAGACGGATGTCTCTCTGTCTACTCAGGGTGGCATATTGACTGATTGACTGATTTATACACTGACTGTCATCTGGTCGGTTAATTCATCATTTTGTGTCAATGACACCGACTGCATTGCTTCAGTAATTGCTTATATGGATGAAAGAGCATGTGTGAAAGATTTATCATCAGCATATGATAATAAATGTGATGAGTTTACTCTTTTAGAGAGAAAATTGAATGGATGCTACTGGTGTTCCTTGACTTGAAAAAGGGAATAGTCTAGAAGTGTAGGTGAGAAACCTGTTGCCACTAACATATAATGGATTATTCCATTTCAGGCTTACCCCATGCAGGAAATTGATTAGAGGAGGTGGTGAATGCTTAAAGCTGATTCAAAAGGCCACAATTCGATTCAGCTGCAATTAGGATTTGACATTTTTACTTTTTAAAAAGGATGACTAAAATAAATAAGTGATTTCTTCAATTTTTCAATTTCAATTTCAAATATTGAATCAGAAATGCCACAGAAAAGTGATATACTGGATAGATTCTTAGCTAGTCCTTAAGGAGAATGAGTTCTTTTTGCTAAAATTCTGCTTGTTTAAATAAAACGGCACGTGAATCATTAACCAGGAGGAGTTGGGTCCAGTCGGAAGCAGCAGTAGCTGCTAACACTTGCATTACTTTGCAGTGCACACATCACCTTCTCATATGAGTAGTGAGGTTTTTTTGTCCCACTGGCTTACTGTATTTTATGAAACAATGTGAAGATTTCAGGCTGTGCTGTACACAGTCTCCACGTCTCTGTCAGTGTGGGAATGTGGATGGCTCAAAGCAGGTATGTGACTGGAAAACATAGCAAGCTAGCTCATCGACACATGCTTGTGCACTACGGAAATAGATTTTAAATCCATTATTTTCAATTATTTATTTTTTTAGCAATTTCATACAGACTTTGGGTTGTGTGGTTGTGCATCTACAGTATATACTCTCTGATTGTTGTATCAATTTTCTGGTACATCAATTACTGTTTACACCCCCACATTTTATCCTGACATTGTATTTTACTCCCGTACATTTATTTTACAGCTACTCAATTGTTGCTAGTTACTTTTACTTTTACTGACTCTGCAAGGCCCCTCTTAGACAAAGTTGAGACAATTTTGCTGCTAATATATATGTACTTTTTCTCATTAAGATTTTGAATGCAGGGCATTTATTTGGAATGGAGTATTTCTGTGTTGAGGTATTACTGCTTTTACTGAAAGGTCCTTGATACTTCTTCCATCACTGCTGGAGGTGTGATCGATCAATCAGTCATTGCTGTGTGATTTAGCGCTATTATCTTTGAAGCTCAATAGTATTATATTTCATGGCGTGATAATGTCCTTTCACAAGAGTGTGGACGTCCACTTCTTTCAAATGAAAATAGTATAGATGCAACAGTTTGAAGTTCATTGGACGCCAATTTAAGATCAGATCATTAATTAAAGGAAAACTTGGTCCTTTACAGTATGAGACATATGAAGGTCAGTGTATGAAATGACAGTGCAAGCTAACAAACACATTAATTAGACACTGTAATCCTTGACAACTGGGATTCTCCATCATTACAGATAGATAAGAATTACATCATCTTCCCATCATTCATGACCTTGTGACCATGATATGGTTGCAGTGAACAAATCAATCACTCCAAGCTAATTTTACACACTTCATGAAAGGTCATCTAACTGATTGTGCTGGTAACATGATTAACTGGTGACCAAATCTGACATACCTTAATTCATTGATTTTTTTTTTTTTTTTTTACAAATATGTAGTTAAGTGATTTATTCAGGTACATCTTTCCCACAAAGGCCAGTATGTCAGCAGGTCACAAACACTGATACCCTGACAGTCAATCTGCTGTGTGCTGTAGACATAAGATCAATAGAAATGGAGTGACGAAGTGAACTCTTTCCACTTCACCTTTGATGGATTGCAACAGAGTAACGTAGGATCAGGGCCATGCATCTTCACCATAATGTTGTCATGCTGCCGTAAAAACAGGCCAAGTACTGTCTGCGGTGGAACAAGGAAATCCTTCCCCATTTTCTACTGACAAGCTGTGGGGATTGAGAAGCAAATCATCAGGAGCACACTGTTCTTCTGTGGCAACTGACAAAAACATGAGAGTACCTCATAGCTTTTCTCTGAGAGAGTGGTAGAAAGCTGCAGGTTTGGGGTGTTTCAGCCTCACTCTCTGGACTCAATGTTCTGTTTCGATAACTTATTTCATTCAACACAATTGACCATAAGAAAAAGTAAATTGTAAACCAATAGGAGATGAAGGACAATGACTAAAAGATCATACTATAAAAGAAAGTCTATAAAAGTGACTTTTAAAAAGTGCATTGAAAGGTTACATTGTAGGCACTTTGCTATTCTTATCCCGTGCAAAATCCCAAAAGTTCAAGGGTGGGAAAGGTCAGAGTCTGTAAATCCCTTCACTGCGGGTATCTACTGAACGTACAAGGAAAATTAATTCAATATGAGCTATAGCAGGAAAAAAGGAAATAAAAGCGCAGTAGGATACAGCGGAGAATTACTGAGTCTCATAACAAAGAATACAGTGACAACAGGTGACAAACAAAAATGGAGTGAAGAGAGAAGGAGATTCTACAAATTGCAACACTTAAATAATGCCTTTGATTAATGGATGGCTCATATTCAGTTAGCAGTTGGATATTCATATGAGCAAAGTTTGCAGTGTAATTATCAAAAATAAAATAAATAGTTGACAAAAAGATTGTTTTGTTGACTGTTGTTTCCAAGGTAAAGGACAAACTTTCAATTTCAAATTTTAACAACTGGGCAAACTCCATCTGCTGAGGAAGCTCCAGAGCAGCTATTGTTTCCAAGGTCAAGAATGAACTTTTAATCTTACAGTAAGTCTTTTTTGATGTTTTAAAATCTTCCCAATTTTCTAAGCAATGTTTCTGAATATGAAGTTGTTCTTTCATGTAAAAATTGCACCATGTAATTCAAAGTATAAGGCTAGCATTATTCTTCCTTTTTTTCTTATTGCCAATAAGTCTCTTTAACGGTCAAAACATACAATGTGTTAGTCTGTCTTTCAATACTTTCTGACTTCCCTACCTTGACTGATGCTCTGTGCAATAAGCCCATTTATTTTCATAGAGGGAATAAATTTTTAAAAACAGATCACTGTAACATAGTTTCATTTTTATAAGCTAATGTAATTTCCTAAGACAGCTAGGTGGTATGGTTTTTTTCGGCAAACATTACACAGGCAGGAGGGAATTGTGCCTTTTCAGCTATTTTCAGCTTTGGATTTGATTTGCTACAGAGTATTTATTTTAGATTTTTTAAAGGACAGTGTGTGTGTGTGTGTGTGTGTGTGTGTGTGTGTGTGTGTGTGTGTGACTGACTTAAAATAAAGTACAGTGTGTGTGTGTTTATGGTAATGAACATATACACTGTAGGATAACATATATCAGGCCTTGAATACATAGACTTGTTAGTGGGATCAGTTTATTGCTAGTTTTGATCCATCTTTATGTTTACTGACCTCATTCTTTGGCTTTTTAAGTTACATGAGTGGCAATGGAGCATGGTTGTTTATTCTGAAGTAAGCTGCCTTCACAATAATATTCCCATCTGACTTAAGCATAAACAAAAGGCCAAGTTTGAAGGTCACCCCCTCTCTCTGATCTGCTTCATCTCTGCCGTCCAACTTCTGCATCCGTCCTCCATTTGTATCCCACTCAACCAACTAAAAATCATAATCACTGCTGTCTCAGCTGCCCACTTACTGATACTGCATTTATCTGTTTCATTTCCCCTTCTTTTTATTTCCTTGCCTTTGTTGCCATGGCTTTGTCATGTCTGCTGTTGAGTACATGTAAGGCAATTTATTGCCTATTGTCTTATTTATTGTCTGGTTTTGTTGTGTTTTGTTTTCGTGCCCTTTAACATTTTTTTCTCAAAAGCACAATTCTGTTTATTTTGATCCTGCATCTGTCTGTACAATTGTATTTTGACAGTTCAGTCTTGAGATGTGCTTTAACTAAACAAGACAGCCCTTGTCTCCAGTTCCATCTGCACAGGCACACTTACAGCCTACTTACAGCACTTCCACTGTAACTTAACTGTAGCTAAAAGCCTGGTTTGGAATCATTATTATAATGACTCTTCTGTAGCTCAACAGCTATGCACAAGAGTCTCAACATCCGTTGCTACGTGTCAAAGTGAAATAAGAGGTGATGTGTTTTATGAGGCTTTTCACCATCCATCAAGTCTCATAAAGCATTTTGAAATGAGCACAAACTGTGTTGTGTTCCTCCACCAGCAACTCCACTAAGTGAAAGCAGCTTGGATTGGACAAGTAAAATAACTTAAAATCAGCAGTGTTGAAACTACCTATGCACCATAATTGTGATCTACAGTGTATGAACAGCTGTAGCTATATCTTTTCCACTTCTTCTTCCTCTTCCTTTTCTTCTTCTTCTTCTTCTTCTTCTTCTTCTTCTTCTTCTTCTTCTTCTAAAAAAAGCTTTATTCCCTTTAGGATTATTTGAACTAATTGAAACTAATGAGACATTTTAGCCTCCAGAATGTTGCTTTAAGTGGATTTGAAAAGAGGATCTAAACACAGATCAATGGCACAGTGGGCAAAAGACGCGCAGCAGCCATGTCTCCTACTGTCTGCATCAATAGCAAACAAAGGGAAAGCAAAGAAAGGGAAGGAGCGGGGAGGGAGAGGCTTTCATGGGTACTCCACCTACAGAGTCAAACAGCTACAAGATAGCTGCCAAAGATCCTTTTCTGCTCAAGAACACCAACAGGAGTAAAATCCAGCCTTGTGCCAACTCCTGAAGCTACATCAGCATATTAAATGTGACTGGAGTCAACTAAAATCAGAATCAACTACAATTAACAGGAAAACCTCTTTAATATATATATATATATATATATATATATTGCTGAACAGGACAAATTTGCCCCAGTCACTTAGGATCGTCCACTTAATATTTATAATAATATTAATATATATACCTTAAATTAGCTTACAATGGCCAGTGAGTGTTCATAAAGTTATGGTTATGAAAAAAAGTTTTCTGGTAATGACAAAAAAAAAAAATCTTAAAAGAGTGTTCTACCATATCAGAATATATTCTGTGTCATATCATATCAAAATTGATGCAGCAGTAGCAGAGTTATCATCTTTTTTATTCAGTCTAAATTACCCCCAATGCAACTCAACCACTGACAGTTTGGTGTGAGATTTAGGTTTGGCATTGCCAGTAGCGGCTAATGTAGCCTGAAGCAGCTAGCCTCAAGTAGAGATGAGGAGAAGGCAATTTATCAGATTTCACACACACTCCTTCTGGAGCCACAAAAAAGCTTTATACTACTTTTTTTAACATATGCAGTAGTACTCCCCAAAACCTGGAAACACACTTTGATGTGTAAAATGTGTAAAATTTGTAGAGTTCCCCTTTAAGTCAAGGTCCACTTATTATTTTTTTCTTAGCTTTCACCTGCATCTGACTGTCTCCCTTGGTGGATGAAGTTTAACTGCAGTTATACCCATAACTTTTACTTGTCTCCATAACAACAGAACAAACCCCCTCTGCTAAGGAAGATGACCAGATATGATTGAGAGTTCAGATAAAACAAAGTAAGCAGACCTTTAGCTATTCTTTTTGTCAAAACACTGTTTCCAAGACCAAGCAAAAACTTAAACCCTCATATAAAAGGGGTTTATGATATGGGTACATAGGTTTTCAGGATTTTATGATGTAAGAAGATGGAAAACATAAGCTAAGCAGACACATAAAGTTGCATGTATCGACTCTGTTGAGTTTCAGTAAACCTGCTAACTTTTCCAGAGAGTGTAACTGTAACAAATAGCTATTTAAATGCATTTTGTAGTTTTAAACTTGCTAATCATACTCACTTTTCTGAATAATTTTCTCCAATGTTCAAACCAGTGCTGTCAATCAAATCTGGTGAAACCACACCCGATTGTTGCTTATGTAGACATAATTTTTTATGTTATAGAGACATGCTTGAGATTTGAACTTTTTCTGAGTTGTAAAAAAGCTGAAAAAATATTATTGTGCAGCTGATTGAAATGAAGTGGGTAAATTCATGAAAACCTTGCCACAATATCAGTTTGGTGTCTTGCTGTGTTAACTACAATTATGACATAAGGATATCATTATTACTATGCGATCTGACAAAAATAGAAGAGAGATCTATCATTTCCTGCACATTTTACTAGGATGATGCTATATTTTACTCTGGGGGGATACAAAAATATTAAGTGATGGCAAAGTTATTATGTATTCTGGTATAAGTCAGTATGATGCACTACATTCACTGAGGGAATACATAAATACTTACTAATATGTACATAAGAGGGGAGTAATGATTAGGTTGAGAGCTATTTAGAGGATGATTCAGTTAATCAGGGATGATTCATTAAGTGTTCAGTGTGCACAGTCAGACATGTAAGAACTCATCATTAAGCAATGACAGTGTGTGCTCAAGTAACTGATCATTATCTAATGTATAGACCCAGTGTTTGGTTCAGTTAGCCTATTTGTAGGGACTATTCATTATCAATTCTTTCCCTGTTCATTCACTGCTCAGGATTTATTGTCAAGTCTTTCATCAAGGTGGTGAACTCCCCTGCTTTTTGAAGGTCAAACAGGATGCAACCAGCAGCTTTGGGATTAAATAAACTGCTATAGATTGCCTCCTGCATCGGGGAACAACGCACACAATAACTTCATTTTAAAGGAGTGGCAATTACTATATAAGCAAGGATGCACACAGCCTGATAGGCTACTTTGTTGCTGTGAACGCTAAACACTGCTAAGCACACACTAATCCGTGGTCGGTCCTTAATCCCCTGCAGACAACACGGTACTCGCTGCGGACCGTGCCAAAGTGGCCCTTTACGCATAATCATCGCCTACGATCTTGCTCCAGTGTCTGTTTGCGTAAAGGCACAACAGTGCTGACTAACCTGGCTGCCTCTGCACCCTCTACCTCTCCTCCCGGTGGGCTCTGTGATACTTCATGGTGTTTGTGCCATCTAGGGTTACCCGCCGCTCCATTGCAGTCTTTCTAGCTCGGAGTCTTCGCACCGAGGGGGTCGCACCTCTCCACCTGCTCGCTATTGGACAGATAAATAACTTCAGAATGATTTAAAACAATCACAATACAACTTTCTTTGGATCTACTAAAACTTTCGGTTTTGGATGAGTGTTTTGGAGCGAGGAGACAAAGAGAAGCAAACAATTACAAGGACATATTGTGTTTTCACTGACAAGTAACTATACTGCACCGCGGGGAGAAAATAGAAAAACGCCGTGCCATGTAGCAGCACCCTCTTAAAAACCCGCCTGGAAATATACAGACGAAGCCCACACACAACGAGCTAGTTATTTTTACTTGAAGGGGGAAACTACAAATATGCTGTGAAGCTCCTTGTCTCAGCTCGGCTGCCGGCAAGCGCAGGTTCCAGAGCATCTACTGGCGAAAAATTTGTCAAGGAGAAGTGTGAGAGGAGAAGCGATATGCGGCTGGGTAGGCAGCTGGTTTCGCAGTTCGCCTCCTGGAATTAGTACATGAATGGGAAGGGAGCGGCTGTAGCCCCGAACTAGGGAAGCAGAATATATTGTAGAGCCTGCGGTGGCACACAATGGATACTTGTCCGTCTGTAAAGGTAAGAAATTGTCCTATACGTGCAAGAGTTCTGACTGCCATGCACTCGTAGATGAGATTTTTAGTTCATTATGTTGCTTTTTTCTTCCATGTGTGCTGGATCTTTTAATGACATTTCACCTTCAACTCGGTTGGCTGCGCATTCTAACGCGCCGATTTGAACGCAAAAAATAATGTTTTCACCGGTCACCGCCAACAAGCTGTGGATTTGCCATACCTGATGGAAGGTAGTGTGTTAATGGGCTGTTGGAAGGTGGCTCATAGGCTACTCCTGGACAATTACAGGTATCCACAGAAAGTAATCCGATCGGTGAAAATCTTTAGATCTAACGGTTGTCTTTATTTAATTTAATGCTTTTTAAAAGGTTTTCTATGTGGGAAAGGTTGTTGCGTTGCATGGAAATCAAGAAAGCTGCGAGCTTGTATAGTTGTGCCCGCGCATACTAATTCAGGGTGTGTATCAACGTGCGCGTTTTGTGGGTTTTGCCTATGTATGTGTGTGTGTGTGTGTGTGTTTGTGTGTGAAAGAAAGAAAGAAAGAAAGAAAGAAAGAAAGGAGAGGAGGGAGAGATTAGCCTACTCTTTCCTAAATGTTCCCTTGTGCTGACAGTAAACGTTTATTAAACTCATACTCCCTTTAAGTTGCACGAATGGACTGCTGTTTGTGTGAGCGTCTCTATGTATGTGTGAGTGTGGGCGCGCGCGTGCGTGTGTCTGTGTGTGAGAAAGAGGGTTATATCACATGTCCCCTCTGTGCTTACAGTTGATTGCTTTATTAAACTTGCAGTCCCTTCACGTCCTGGGAAAATATTGGCTTGTGCTGTGTGTGTGCGCGCATATACCTGTATGTGTGTGTGTGTGTGTCTGGTTAAGGGATCGATGGCCGCCATGAGGCACCATGGGCAGCAGTGTTACGCCACCACCCACTGTAATCACCACCCTCTTGTGGATTAGAAGTGGTAGCATGGCACTTGCGATCATCGCAATAAAAAAAAAAAATCCGAGTCCGGAGGTTAGAAAGTGCCGCTCGGTCAGTTAAGGCTTTTCAGCACCTCGGACAGCGCAGACAAGCGAAGCTGCAGTAGGAGGGAACATTTTGACTCCCACAATGGGGCATTTATCGACATTTAAATGGCTGTTATTCTCCAGAAATCACACTATGAAGGATTTGTCTCCAGAATACAGAATTTTATTCATGATTTTTTTTTCTTGACGCAAAATGACTCACTGATAAGTGCACTCTGTATCCAAGCTGTACTATTTATTGCCATAGCCTCTGTAATTTATTCCAGCAGATATCACTTTCCAAGTCTACAATCAAAGCTTCAGAATAAACCAAAAGTGACCTATCTAAAACAGGAATGAAAGGCCTTATTCATTCAGTATTCAGTATTTTTTCACAGCACACTTCCAACACTACACAAAATACAGACTGTAATATGGGAAAGAATGATACACATTCCATCATTGACAAGGGGCGAGGAAATAAACATTCTTATCTTCCACAACCACTTCCCTAAATTGACAAATAAGGCAGGTGCTCTGCCACCATTTTCATTAACAGTTTAAGACGTGCACACAGAACAAAACACACAAACAATGACAAGAGAATGCACAAAACATTAAGTTCATATCATCCAGTTATGTTATGCTATATGATTTCTTAAACTGAACAATAGTTTATAACAAACATTTTAAGGGGCATTCCACTGATTGTACACATCCAGTTAGTTTATGTTGAGGACTCCTCATCCTGTGGAAACAGTTGTGTTTTGTCTGCTGTGGCTCTGGAGTGAACTACGAGAAAAGAACCCTGATGATGTCATAGTGATGTCATCAAGGTTATTTCTAGACTTTTAACAGAAAGACTGTGTTACAAAATTGGGTGTGGTGTTTGAAATACATGGACATATATGCTAAAGACAGGGTCTAATGAAAGATGCTGAAAGAGGCTTTTTCTTGAGACTAGAAGTCAGGATACCTCAGGCTCTGCTGCCTTCCATTTTCATTGTATTTTATTAATTTATTTGTCAGGGACAGTGCAAAAACATACAATAACATGATACAGATGTGTTGTATATAGGATTTCTAGCCAAGGCTCATTTGCGACCCCTGTCCCTTGTTAGGCTTTTCCACTTAAAAAAAAGTCGTAATATATTATCATCAACCAAAAGTACATTAAATTGAGCACATAGTAAAGAGACATCCTCATACATGTGATGTGACCATACAAAAATTACAATAGTTACATCACATTACAATCAATGTGTGTGTGTATATATGTGTGTGTGTTTTGGCTTGTGACCTGCTAAAAGTGCCTTACTGTCAGGGAACAACATGAGCAGGAACTGTTGAATTCATTTTTATTCTGTTTGTATTCATCATCATTTAAGTCTTTAGTTTCTCATTGCTAACAGTCACAACAGAACTGTCAATGGTGCTCATCTGATATGTTGATATCACCAGCAGTTATTGTCTGTCAATGCCTGATGCCAGAATGATGCTGGAGGGTTAATGCCTTCTGTCGAGACCGCTCTGTGAAATTGATAGGCCTGCTTTGACAGATGAGATAACCTGCAATCGCAGGCAAATGCAATTTACGGGTACGGCAGATGGATGCTGAGGATGCACTCAGAAGTAGGCCAGTTTTACCTTGGGGAGAAGCTCGACATGCACAGAAGGCTCCCAGAGAATGTTAGAAAGTTGTTGTTTTGCAAAGGAAATTATGAGAGAGAGGTGGGTGGAATGGGATGGAAGCGCTTCTGTTTTTATTAAACTCCACGCTGAAATAATAGAGAGGGGGATCAATTCCTGTTCAGTTCTGGTTCACATGGAAGGCAATTGAAGTTCAGAAATTAAGTGGAAAATAACTTGGGATTTAGCCTTAAACCCTCTGTGGTGTCTCTGCACAATTCTCATCTCCTAGCTGAATTTTAAGTCCACTGTGTGAGGGAAAGTGGAGCTTGGTTCCTTGCCAGAAAACTCTCCTGTGTTGCCTTGTTCACCCACCTTCACCAGCAAGATGAGCTGGAAAAGACAACAAATATACTGTATAAATAAATAAATACAAAACAGGAGCAAGGAGGAACCAACATGCAGGCAGTCAGATGTGTTTGATCTGCTGTAAAATAATGAATATACAATAAAGCACTTCTTGGGAATGGAGCGCAGCTGCAGGGCATTTTGGTGTGCTTCTTCACCTCAAATTGCTATGCATTAGAGGGAGACATTTCCCTAATGAATTTAATCATCGCTCCCGTTGTCACTGAGTTGGTCTTTGTTTGTATTTGTGCTTGGTGACTACAGCCCAGCTGCTGTTGTACAGCATATGTGCAGAGTGAAGCTGACACTTCATGTAGTGTTTAGAAACATCAGCTGCTTGGGTGGAGCCCCAAGATTTGTAGAAATGAACTTGTGTTAAGGATGGTTTTACTAAATAATCGAGAATGGTACAGTTGCTCTAGAGACCTTGTTTTTCCCTTTTTTCTTTTAATCAGCACAGAAAACACATCCCTACCCCTGACAAATCTCCTACCCCAGCTCCCACACAGATATTCACACATATTTTTCTTATGATCTTAAGTGAAATAAACAGCTCTGTCAGTCAAATTATTTTTTTAAAGCTATGTAATATATCAAAAGATTAATTTAATTTGTTTTGCTGTCATGAGGGCATAAGATATCGTCTGACACTACCACTATGATGAGGAGAGACTGGTACATCAGGACCTAGAATGCATCAGTTTAGATTTAAAGGAAAATACTGCCTTTTTTGTTTGCATGTTTTGGCCCATTTACTACATATAGCTGCCCTTTTTCCAGAGAATACCACTTTTGCAGCTTTCCAGCTAGCCATTATTTTTTTTTGCCTTATACATATATTATGAGATAAAACTAACAGACATGCAACTTGCTTGAGTCAGGTGCATCACAGGCAACAATTACAATGTTGAATGGTTATTGCATGTTAATGCAGTTGAGAGATGTCTGGGTAATTTCGAAAAGTCATCCATGCGGGGCATTCGAGTGCTACTGGGAAATTCTTATTGTTTTGAATCCGTTAATTTAGTTATTTAATCTGTTCAGATCTCCCGACCATTCCAATGGACATAATTTTTCTGGCATGTCTAGATCTAATATAACTGTCACCTGACTCCACCCAAATGGACAAACTTATTTGATTGGATGTCTATAAGCCAATCACAGTGATTGACATTATCTAAAGTGGACTGCGGTAGAGCCACACACCCTTCAACCTTCACCTTTCAACAAGTGTTAGTCACAATTTAATCTATTAATCATATTGTTGAAATACATAGTCCAGGTAGTAAACATGTGATATTATATTATTTATGCATGTCAAAATATCATGAAAGATTTAAAGCTTTTACTCAGGATTTTTTTTCAAAAAGATCTGTTGGAGTGGTCACTGGAAGTGAAATAGAAAAATGAATAGAGAAATACTGTTTTGACTTCTTCTGACTGTTCTGGTTTGATTTTATAATGATATAATCAGCTTATAATGCATCCTATTGATTATGCACACAAAATATTTAACCCAACCCATCAACTAATTCCATTACCAATTCAGTTAATCATTCATTCAATCAATAATTTTGCATACAAAATATATATGCAATTTGTTTTAAAGCATCACTTTATTCATTGATATGAGTTAGCTTTTCATGAAAAACTCATGTTTTATTGTTGAAATAAGGTCTCTTAAGACTCTTTACTGTCATTTTTACTATCAGGTGGTTTCTCACGTTTAGATTACACATAAAGAATAACACAAAGTATTTTAATCAATTTAATTTGATTGCCAATGATTTCTGAGTGCATTTAGAATAGAAATACCCCATTACAATATATATTTTTTTGTGTTAGGAACATAATTCTATTCTGAACGAGTTAAGAAGGCTGCTCTTTAAAGTCTCAAATGTGGACCTGGAGCCTCCCACCAGCACTTGAATATGAAAATCCACTTTACTCTCATGTGCATTACCTCACAGCCTTCCCAACGCTAAATAAATACAGGAATAATTAAAGCCAACTTTATGTGATGATAACTTGTCCACACTAAGTTTAAGCTTTTGCACTCTATTTTGGAAATGGTCTTGTAGTATAGGTGATTTGTGTGTGGACATAGAACAAGATACAAGCTTTATTCATTTTGTCTAGGCAAGGAACACTTGTAATTAATAAATTAATTGGGCATAAAAGTTTAAAGCATTCATTACATTTATGAACTGCCAAAAGGCTTTTAAACCGGGGAGAAACAGTAGTAGTGTGGCTTGTGTGTTGCTTGGCCCACCACTTTGGTACAGACTGAAATATTTCAACATTTATTGAATGGATTGCCATGAAATTATGTACAGATGTTCATGGTCCCCAAAGGATGAATCCTAATGACTTTGATGGTCCCCTGACTTTTCTTCTAACAGCAACACGAGGTTGACATTTCTGGGTTTTAGTGAAATGTCTTAACAACTGTCGGATGGATAGTCATGAACTGTCACACATCCATGCTTCCTTCAGGATTAACTGTAATAACTCTGATTATCCATTAAAGATCTCCTCCAGACAAGTACTGTAACAATAATAATTGGAACAATAATGTGTGTCTGATATGGAACTATAATTACCCCATGAAATCCTTAAAACAACATCTCCTCCTTCTCCCTCATTAAAAATTCTAGAATCTGTGAGTATGCAAATATTTTCATTTCAGAAGTTTAACTGCTTTACAAGAGATGTCTCCTTCTTCACTATAAAGTCAATTCTCAGTATTTGTGCACTGGAAGCTTCAAGTTTCCACATCACACTTATGTAAGTTGAATGTTCGACCACAACTGGCTTCCTAACTGATTGTGATGTCAAAAATCATGCTCAGAAGCCTGCCCCTTAAAATCAGATTTTCAGTGAGCTCAGAGGAACTTTCCACTTTCAATAGATAAAATGTGAAAACAGCCTTCTAGTTTCAAACACTGCACATACATCGTTCTGCATGGTGAAGCTTCAAATGTAGGAACAAGAAGAAAAACATGTTTTGAGTGGAGAGAGACGTCAAAAAAATGCAAGCATGCTAATGTGCTGAACTGAGATGGTGAACATGGAAAACATTATGTCTGTTGACATGTTAGTATTCCCATTGCATTGTACTTGAATTATTTTAACAATGGGGTGTTATATTTGAAAATTACCACAACAACCAAAACAATTTAATCGAACCAATCTATTGATACATACATTACACGTTTATAATTATATAACATTTCATTGTATTAGTATGTATTAATATGTGAAACCTTTGCATAGTGTAGTGTCCTGGGTGTGACACAGTGAGTGGCTTCATGCCTCAAGAGATGCTTGAGTTTTGACCCTCTACATGCACCTTGTAAGGAGGTGAAGTTGAGCCAGAAATCCCTACTGCAGAACATTGGGTGTTAAAAGGTTAAAAACATGGTGATATACATTAGATTAATGATGATGAAACCATGTTATTACAGCAGTTGACTGTACAAGCACAGTTTTTAGATTTCTGTAATCTAAAATATTCCTCTGCTTTTTCCATTCCATATGTCAAATGTCACTGATGAGCTCTCATAATTTGAATATAACTCTCTAACAAAATAAAATAAATTCTGCACGCAAATCCTTCTTTGGTCCTTTGCATTCAGCTAGCAGCTTAACTTTTTACAAAGAAGGATTTTGGCGGGTGTCAGTTCACCTGCCTGAGCTGTGTCCTTGTGTCTACGTTGCTCTGATTGTGCCGTGATGTGGCTTTTCCTGGTAGTCGCAGCAGGAAGCACTTGACTCTGGAGTATATCAAAGTGAGCCGCAGACTCCGAAGGCAGGGCTATTGTGAAGCTCAGAGAGAACCTTGGGGAGTTTACATAGGCGACAGCTCCCTTCCTTTGTGAAACACTAGTCGGAACATTAAGATGTTACTGCTGACTGACAAATATGACCATGGGGACACAGATATACAGCAGCAGCCACGGATGTGAAACTTGAGAACACTTCAAGTCGGAGGGAAGACATTTTCTGTTGCAATAATTATGGAGCCAGTAGGGACGACAGAATGTCTAGAGCACAACTCAAACTTTTGTTATAATCATGAATAAACACTTTAAATTACACTGTAAGTCAGATTACACAGGCTAAATTCATCTTATTTTCTCCCCTTTATGTTCCGTGTTCTTTCTTTTGTTTGATTTCCAGATTCAATAGGCCTGCAAACACTGAGAGCTGGCATTCTAATTTTGCTGTGACCCTTTCTTCTCTCCCACATGAATTCTCTGTTGTTGTTGTTGTTGTTTTTGTTGCACTTTTGAATACAGTGGGCCCCCGTTATTTAATGGCAGGTTCATTCATCATAGTCAGCAGCTCCAGCCCACTCAAGCTACAATATTTCAACAAACTTTAACAATATGAAAGCCTAAGAGTTTAGGCTTTTGCTGCACACAGAGCATTCAGCCTGAGAGGAAAGGGCAGTCATGTGATGTTCAATGGCTCACACAGAAGGGATATAACACACATATGACAGATTTGACTGCCTTATTTACAACGATGATACAATTTGTCTAAATATTTGATTGGAATTGGAAACAAAATACATTACTTTATTGGAATAAGAAGAATACAGTATATTGTTGTGCTGTTTGCTACATGTCCTTGTCTGTCCCACAGTGCATTGCTAGTGTCTCCAAATTAAACACCCTAGTTGGCTGTTACTTTCTCACAGCAAACTTGTGGTTCCTGTTACAGTGATTTACAGTTCGCAGGCATCATGGATCACAGCTTCCCAGGAAAAAGGTGACATGTCATGACGTCAGCGTCTGCCCAACATGCTAACTAGCCCTGAGGCATGCCACAGTTTTAGATTAAAGAGTAACTTAATACCAGACTGAAAACCAGTGATTTACTGCTTTTACTGGTTGCAAGTTTCAAGCCTGGCACTTGTAAACACACCCATCAGTGATGCCACAATGTACTGACACGCCCCCTGAAGTTCACTTCTACATCATTGCAGCAAAGTCAGAAGTTTAAGCACAGTATCTTTAGTTTGTGTTAAGTTGATCTTAAAGCATAATTCCTTGTGACATTGTAAAAGGAAACTTGACAATACAATCCCAACACGAGGTTGTTACTTTGTCCAAAGATGGTCACATGATCTTCATCTTCATCAGCTCATACACAACTGTCCAGGTTGGTGTTATTTCACTTATTTCATCAAGTAACACTGCCCAGCAAGCAACCATTTGGTGATTCTGAGATCAAAGGATGTCCAGACATTTAGCTTGAAACTTGATTGAAAATGAACGTTATTTAGATATCTGGTTTGCATACAGTATAACCAGTGTTTGGACAGCATTTCAGTTACTATATCTTGATGTGAATCAGGTTACAACTACATGTTGAAACAACTTAACCTAAAATATAAAACAAACAACGTAAAAAAATCTTCAAGACAGGTAGATATACAATTTTAAAGCCAAATAATCTAAAACAATAAGTACAATTGAATAAAAGTTGAAAATGGAGCCTAAAAGAAGAAAGACGAAAACATCTTTAACTATAATATCCACTGAATATACAAAGTACAGCGATAATGCCCAGTAATATTGCATGGCTAGATGATGATATATATTGTATTGTACTGCTTCATAGGACTGGCATGGATTCATCAGAATGACACCAAATTGTCTATACACTTTTCGATCATAATAAACTTAAAAATAATATATATTTGGTTGATAATATTCTTGAGCAGACAGCTTAAACACTTCAAGCAGTTCCATTACTCCATACAAAGAAGTTATTTACACACAAACATACATTTCCAAGCTCACAAATCCACACTTACAGTACTTTAACATGCATTAATGTGACTTCTACAGCACAGCTAGCAGGTAATCTTCATTCTACAAACATATACTTAACACAGATTCTCTCACATAACCACTTTTTTTTCTCCCACTGCGGCGTGAAAAAACACAGCCATTGTTGAAGTTATCACTGAGAGCATGACAGCAGCTCAGTTAGGCTGACTCCCCTTACTTACTGATGTGCGGCGGGCCCCAAGGTTAGCAACAAAAACTGTTTAGCTCCAGAGATCTAAAATGGAGAGCTCGTCGAGCCGCTGTAGAGTGATAACATTCAGGCTCTGCTGGGGATGTTGCCACTGTGAAGAAGCTGTAATTTAGAGAGGGGTTGGAAAAGCTTATCTTCCTAAGCCCCTGAGCAAAATAAAGAAATAGTGGGGAGCAAAAAAAAAACAAAAACAGAAGACAGACGCAATGAGTCACTGCCGTTGGCAAACAGGAGTAACAACACTGTGTGGATGAAGGTTCTATGGTCAAAAAGAGAACAGTCTCGCTTATTATTCATGGAATTTTATGTTAAGACAGTGAGAGTCATCCAAAATGTGTCCAAAAGGTCAATTGCCACTACACGTAGGCGACTGTCTTTACTCTGCAGAACCAGCTGCCTTGGGGTTGTCGCAGTGGGAAATGAAAAAGGTAGACAAGAAATGAGATACTCTGCTTGTCTTGCTATGACAAAGCCGTTGGGCTCACTGGATGCTGAAAGCCCTCACTGTGCTGGAAGTGCAACACTTTTTTCCATGTTACCCCCCTGCCTCACTTTGATTTTATCCTTTTCAAATCCACCTTAAACCTCATTTGACATTTGCTTGGCCATGTCCTTGAGCAGTTCTGGATTTCTGTTGTTCTTTTGACTGGAAGTCTCAGGAGATATTAGCATTTCTTTTCATGCAGGATTGCCAATACCATCAACAAGTAAAATTCACATGGGTGCAACTTTAAGTGCTCATTATAATTGGCTCTGAAGATTTCAGTTTCTGAGTTGTCCATGCTCTGTTATAAATTGCCGTCATTAGGCAGAAAATGTCCCAATTCTGCTTTAAAGTTGAAGTTCCCTCTCAGCAGCATCTTTGATAAATTGATAGCAGGTCTTTTAATCTCACTGTGCTCCTTTCGGGTCCTCCCAGATGATTGCTATGTTGATGGGTTCTTTGCAAAGGACTGTCCTTGTCTCACAGCAGCGAGTTTACATCTCTTACTCAGCACGAGCCTACAGTATGCACTGAGTGATCCCTCGGCACTGCTTTTGAACGTCAACCTTTCTTTTACTTGTTTATTAGGCATTCAAGGTGAGAGAAATTGCAGAGGATTAGGCTTTGAAATGTTTTTCACCATATGACACACACACATCAATGCAGTTTGATTTTTTCTGTTGTGGTTGAAGTTTAAAGACACCCTCCTGCCTTTGTCCTTGACATGATTCACATGGTTAAAGGTGCAATATACAGTTTGATCACAGACTGTGTAGCAGTTATTTCTACTTTTGTTACTAACTTCGCACTGATTATGATAAAAAGGGACACCATCTCCTTTAATCAGGAGGAAATCATTGAATCAATTATCCAGTCTCATGAATTGAAGCCATAACTGGCACATTGACCTATAGAACTCTGCTTTAAAGAAACCTTCAAAGACAACAACTTGGAGATAAATTAACATTTATTTATGATTAAATGAGTTAACAAATGAATAAATGAAGTGATATGAACAGACAATGGGAAAATCAAATAGGATGAATGAATGCAATGACATTTTAAATGGCAAGTTGAAATGGATAACTTAGCAATGGTGAAGGATGTTGATATGTGACAATGTTCAACTGTCCAGAATAGTTGAACGCTAACGTAAAACTAATCAAAGTGAGATTGAGAGAATAAAGGACACTGACTTGATAATCAGAAGCATGTGACCAGCAAGAAAGTATTTTTAGCCTATTTTGGTAGAGGCGTCCTCAGGTGCACGGGTGATGACTCTGTCTGTCTTCAGCTGACTCAGATAATGGCTTCACTTCTCCTAAAATGACTCGAGGGTGAGTCAGTGTCCTCAGCCAATTCAAACAATAGCTCAGCTGATGGTGTTTCCTCATGGCTTACCCTGTGATGATGCTTCGCTTGGGAGCAATGGGGGTGCCAACAAAGACAGGGTCATCAGTGGACTTTTTCAGTTGATCTGGCTGGGTTGTTTTGAACAGAGTTGTAGTTGAAGAAATGCTTTGAAACCCTTTCTTACAACAGCAAGTGTTGTTGTCAGAATCTTGGAAGATTGTGGTCTGCTGTGGAGTGGGTCACTTAGACTCGGAATCTACTGAGTAGAAACTGAACTTCTTCTCCAGTATAACTGAAAATTAGCTTTGTTGGCCAAGCGAAACTGTCCAAAGTTACTAAGATGAAAAGTTTAAGGTTGAAGTTGGCTTCCATGTAAGTTATACTCTTACACGCAACTAATGCAAAGAAACAAATGCAGTCAAAATGTAAACTAAGAGACACATGTTACCAGAGTAAATGCTCAGCGAGAAACAAAAGATGGTGGAAACATACAGGGACATGATATGCATCTCCTGAGTGTTCAAAAGTGGAGGCTGAGATTTTGGCGTTGATCAGCTTTATCCATTCAGGGCCGACACAGGCATCTTTTTTGCACAGGGCCAATTTTCTGCACACCTAAATACTTTGTCTAGAAGACATCATGTAGTAATGTTTAACATTAACGTGACTGCATTTCGCATTTCCACTAATTCATGTACAAGTGATGATAAGACCTGAATTACCTGGTAGCATATATGACTCAATATTCAATGAAAAGCAGTTCATGTTTAGCAGTAGTTAATCTGGTTACACAATGAGATATAAAATATTGTATGGTTTTCTTTTTTCACTGACTCTGTTCCGTATTAACATTGTCCTTTACTATTTCTATCAAAATTAATTCTTCATACAAAAGGTTAAAGAGCAGTTCAGTTTCAACAGACCTTCTTTCCCATGGTTTAAACATTAAGGTTTCCCCATTGAACAATATACCACTTTAACCACTGGACATAGAAATGTTTAATATTATAATAAAAATAAAGGTTAGAACAGCACAATAAAAGTAAATGCAGATACGTAAACATGCAGACTATTTGTGTTCAAGCATTCTATTTCTGCTAGACCACTGGAGGGTAGTGTGGTGACACAGCAATTCAAGGCACTTACTCACATTAAAAATAAATTTGGTCAATCTTTACAGTAGAGAGACCAAAGTTAGAACCTTCTGATATAAAAACACTTCCTGATCCACGTTATCTGGCTTACAAAGTGATTAAATTCTTAATTCACTTTATCCAAACTTAGCTGAAAGAAAGGGACTAAAATAATGAAATCACTTCAGAGGAATGCAGTCACTTTTATGGCAGGGTCTGTTCTTCATCCATATCAAAGACTCCCTCCGGAGACAGAGAGAGAAGGAGAAAGTGTTGGATGTGTTTGGGTGTATCTATGTGTTTTCACAGAGAGAGTGGAGAAAAGAAAGTGAGATGGGACAGACAATAGGAACTAGTGACAGGATTGCAAGGAACATGTACTGTCTCCACTTAAAGTCCTTTTTCCAGGAAAAGTTCCTAGTCCTTTTTTGTCTGAATTTCTTCTGATGTTCACTTAATTTGGGGATGAAACGATAAAGGAACGTGTGAGATTTTCCAGGCGGGTGTCATAAATTCAACTTCATGACACAGCCGGGGTCCTTGAGGTTATTTGAGCCTCAGTGTGATAGAACTGCAATATATCAAACCTGACACCTTTACTGGGGATGTGAAAAGTCAGTTTATCTTAAAGGGGTTTTCAGAAAGACAAAATTCCAAACCTTCCTATTGACAAAGGGAAGATAACAGTGGAGCCAACAGGGCCCCCCACAGCTGTAAGCACGGCATCTTATAGTGCGTGTTCTCATATGTATGTCTGTGTATCCTTTTGTGTACATACCAAGATCCTCATATTTTCCTGAAACTGGGGTTTTCTAAGGTTGAAAATATCTCTACAAATATTGGCTGGTTAGCCATTCAATTTATGGTTCTCTGGGATCCATGGATTCAATAGGGGTCATCTAATGATCATCCAGTGATCCCAAGACTGTTAGTGCCACCAGCAGGTTGACACTTTTGGTTCAGAGTCAAATGATTTAACTATCCGATAGGTTGCCATGAAATATAGTACAGATATATATGCTCTGCACACGATACATTATAATAACTTTGATCATATCGTAAAATCTTGGCTTCACATAATGACCTTTCTGCTTGTATCGTCCGTCAACTTTTATATTTACTTTACTATGATGGCTCAGGATAAAAAACAAACATTGGTCCTTAACTTCACATCCAAATTCGATTTGGACTCTGTGGGCTCATCTATTTTTGTGATGGTGCAGTGACCATGATGCAGTGCAAGCAGTGTCCCAACAGTTTGATATTGTCGTGACCATGAATTCCTTTGTCTGTCTGGTAGTTTTGTACCCAGCGCAGCATGCATAGGTGGGGGTTTATTTCAAATGAGACAGTGCTCTGGTTTTAGAAGTTGTGCCAAGGATAGAGATCTCAAACCAGATCTGTTTCTGGCTCAAAGTCACTCCACTGGAAATTTTGCTTATCTGCCAATTTTGATATGATGTGACCAGTTATGATGTAAAATATAGCAGAACTGGGACTGAAATAGGACTGGATTGATGTGGTCATATGCAGGCCTCCAGCAAACTATTCTTGTTTTTTTTTATTTTTTATTGTCATTGTACTAATTAACTGTAAAAAAAAACACCATCTGTCTTTGGCTGCAGATATGTGGTGTGGTGTGTTCATGTCACGCCGCTCCGCACCATTCAGACAACAATATGACTTCCTGGAGACGCACATCTCCAAATATGAGCTATTGCTGTCATGATTATCTGTGATTGACTCAGATGTTACAGAACTATGAGACCAGGACTGTGACTGGCTGAGAGTGTGTTTAATAATCAGACTATCTATATTCTGATCTACTGATCACTTCACTTCAGCCAAGTTCTTTTGCACTTTCATGAACTCACACAGTCTGTGCACTATCTACAACTTTGTTGCTGGTTATTGTCATTGCACCATTACAACAAGGCCCCAGGTTCACATCAACTGAAATGCAGAACTGAAATTAGCCCAATGTTGCTCTTTTTTCAACTTTCAAAATAACCCGGTCTGCATATTCTGGCTTCTTGCTGATGAACTACTCAAGAAATTACTGTAGCATTTTCTCTCCAGGACATTCAGTGAAGTGTTTGATGCTATTACAGTATTTCCAGTTATTAAATGTGAATTAAGATAAATAAGATTAGAATTACAATGAAGAAGTAGTCTACGCTTACACAGATCCCATTCAGATATTAGTTCATATTGTTCCTATATAATAAATACATTCATTTTGTTGGCATCCTTTCCTTCAACTGTAACTAAGATGGGTTGCACTGCATGGCTTGTGTTCCACATGATTACATGAAGTGGTGTAATTGTGGTGTAATTAGTTATAATAAGCTGCTGGCAAGCATATCCTGGGATGCAGGGAAAACTGCCAAAAATAGGAAAATTATGTGAGCGCTAAAATAAAATGTAGTGCTGTATGCCTCTGATGATCGCTCTGTGCATCTGCAAATTCCAACACAAAACAGCAGGTCTCACAGACTCTATAAAAAAAAGATCAACTCCCAGCAAAAACCATTCAGTGATGGAACTGAATGTGTGATAGTGACTGCCCGCTGTATCCCCGCTAATCCCATCTGATGAACCAACAGTTGTGATCTGTCTCAGCCAGTATGCACGCTTTGCATTGATGATTGCGAATTGTTTTTGTGAATTGAGATATTGAGTTTTGCTCCCAACAGATGATCTGTGCCAGAAAAATAAAACGATATCTTAGTATTATGTTTTCTCTTTTTGCTGGTGAAGTGAACATAAAAAAAAGCCTCAGGTGTTGAGCCCATATAATCCCTCAGCAGGCTATTCTTTGGATGTCAACAATGGCAACAAAGCCTCAATTTGTTGCTTGTATGAAGTGTGTGAATAGTGGCACAAAGAGACAGGTAGGGCTTCTAACACACACTAAAGGCAACGATAATGCAAAGAAATTGTTTTAACAAATATTTAATGAGGATTGCATCCAGACTTCTTTTGGTGCAGGAGTTTAACAAGAGTTATTGTCAGTGTTTTAAACTACTGCCATGCTGTGGCCACAGAGAGTCAATGTCTGCTATCTGAGATCCCAGCTTTAATAGCCACTGATAACCTCTGGTGCTAAATGCTCATTGCTGTAGTGTTTTATAGCAATTCTTAAAGGTCACTTCTCAGTTGGAGTGGACAGAAAAGTTACCATGACTTGTGTTTTTCTTGCTGCTCACATTAAGGACTCAGTTTTGTTGAAATCTCAGCATTTCCTGTAAGAAAATAAAACATCATAGGTTTGGACAAACATAAAAGCTATTATGACCTGGATATGATTTATGTGGTGGAGAGGTGTAAAAATGCACTGCATAATTTTAATATGAAAATATGAAAGTCTGCTGTGTGTGGCCTTGCTATAGGACTTATAACATTTTGCACTTGTACAAATTCGCCCTTTCCTCCCTTGTTCAAAATAAACCCGGGTCCTCTATCTGCAGTTGCCAGATCACAGCCTAAAACACTATTACCAGCAGCAGCAGGAGGCCTCTTGCTGCCCCTGCAGAGATTTGTGAGTACAACACATTGTAGACCACCAGTCGATTAGTTTTTTTCTTTTTTTTTCTTTCTTTTTTTTTTTTTTTTACTAAAATGTAACCACTCTAACCATTTATCTGAAAACTCCAAATAAAAAGGAGTTTCAATCATCGGCTAAACAAAAGCAGTTAACAATAGCTGCCATGCTCCTGAGCCTGAGGATTTGGAAAATGGTAATGATACAGTAAGATGTGAAGTCTTGAGACTCACACAAACTAGTCTTTGTAAGAATGATGATTCAGCTGAGCACATCCCGAACAATTAGAGAGGAAATGTCAGATTGAGAGTAAAAGAAGTGAGGAAATGTGCATACTCTTGAATAAAGAAACTTATTTTATATTCTGGGCGTATGAATGCGGTTTGTATGAGTGTGGGCATCCATCATACTGCTATTTGGAATAAGTGTTTTACTCATACTTACCATGATCCATTGCATATGATTTTTTTTTAAAAGCCCTGAGCACTGTATAGTATTGAGCTATTCTTCATGAAATAACCCTCTGAACACACCAGCAGATAATCAGTGAACAATGCCCTACTGGACCCGAGCTGAGCACCGCTTTGTCCGAATGATTCAGCCTCACTGAAAGGCAAATTATCCTAGAAACTGTTGCTCCATTCTTCTGCTTGAGTAAATAGCTTCTCCTCTAGCTTGCAACAATAGCTGTCTCACTGACAGACACTCAGCATACTGGCAAAACAAAAAAATGTGTCAGTCATTCTTCCTCTCCCATCTATCATGCAGCTCATTTTAGGGGAACAATTTTTCGCTTGCATGCTCTCTTCTGCATGGTACTGCATGTGGCGTGGCCCTGTGGCGTCAACTACTCCTTGCAAACAAGACACCCGCTGATCTTAGTCAAGCGCCAATCCCAGCCTGTGTAGTCTTTCATCCACCAGTGATGCTTAAGAGCCCCCATGCATCAGTTGCAACAGTACACAAAGTTGTCTCAGAAGCAGAGCCACTGTAGGGGGAGGAAGGAGGAGGATACTGGGTGATCGATTGAAGTTCCTCTCTAGTGATGCTAGCAACATTGTTTTTACATTTTTTTTAAAAATACACCCCACAAACAAATTTGAGTTACATTGAAGTGGAAGCAACAGAACTTGAGGAGGAACTCTTTGGGAGTCACACTGTGAAAACAGTAGAATAATGTCTGCTGTGACTCTGGAGGAGTTTGTTTTTTTAAGTCTGAGTAGATAACCCTGATGATCTCCAGCTCGGGCCTGGAGACTGCACATTTTTAAAGAGTACTTAAAGGTGCCCTGTGGAGTTTTCTTAAAAACAAACAAAAGTTATGTTTACATTGAGAGTTACTCACCAAAATGTATTATGTGTATCCCCGAGGTCTAAAAAACATGTTTAATGCATTTCCTTCCTCACAGAACATTTGCAAAGCCGACATTTTAGGTGTTTTTAATTCCAACACGAGACAACAGAATGGGGACCCGGTCATGAAAATCTTCTCCATACTGCTACTACTAGAGTTCAGGAACTTCACTGACTACATCTTTAATTTAATACCAGGCTGAAAAGCAGTTAAACTGACCTCTCTGGTTGAAAATTTCAAGTCTTGAGGTCAGAAGTGAGCTTTGTGGCACCTGTAACCATGCCCAACAGTGATGTCATGGTGTACTGACACCCTGGTGTACATTTCAACATCAAAGCACCAAAATGAGAAGTTAAAACTAGGAAAATCAAAATTTTCAGCAACTGTTACTCTTTTTTTTCACTAGGCAGAGAACGTCAAATAAAAGATGCTAATCAGTTGCAATGGGAAGCTTATCACCCAGCATTTTTCGGAACTTGACCCATACTGAGGACAGTTTATCTTGGCATCTACCACTTTGATTTTCACCATTCTCTTTAAAACTGTCTTTAGTGAGTCCCCCAAAATTTATGTAAGTACACTACTAAACTAAAGGCCTTTAAAGGCCCTTAAAACCTGTTTTCTCAGATGACCTCACCATTAGCAACTCGCTCATACATGAACACAAAACCTTCTGCCAAAGTTTAAACAGTCTTTCAATTGAAAATGTTCTTTCTGTGCTGTTTTGTCTGCATTTTCCCCAATGGATTGAAGTCAGTGGGGCTCAGTGCATTGTTTACAGGTAGCATTAGCCACCAGCAGTGACCCTCCATCCCCAATCACAGCGCCTGCTGTGCTATTTTCTGCTTTCTTTCTTTCATTCATTATCTGAAGTTCTAGCTGTTGATGTTATCCAGCTGGGGTGTTTTTTCACAAAAGTCACAAAATATTTTGTGTTTTTTGAATCCATCCATAATTAATGCTTAAGAGATAGGTGATTAGCAAAAGTTGCATGTGCTTGAATTAATCTCCCTGTGACCCCTTACCCATGTACATGTCATGTCATATGCAATACTCCATTTTGATTGCCTTCCCTAATGGTTAACATGTATAAAAGCCAAATTGAAACATGCTTTCAAAGTAAGTGATGTGATGTCAGTCTGTACAACAAAGGGTGATTTTTCCCAACCATTTACTGCACTGACAGCACAAACTAACACTAAATGTGCATTGTCTGTGTTTGTATAGATGGATAGAAGAAAGAAAATAATCTTCTTCTACTGGTAACAAGTTAACTTAAATAAATGAGCTGCCCCTCCACCACTGCCTGAACCATACTTTCAGTAGCAGTTTGACTGCTGGAGAAAATTATAGCCTACATCACTTTTATAGTTTACAGTGTGTGGAGTGATAACATCATTAGAAGAGCTTTTCCCAGAGAACAGAGCTTTTCACAAGCTACAACAGAACCATAAGACCAAATGTTGCACAGCAGAGCCACAGCAAACCCAGGCAGCATCATGGATGACAGTGACATGGTTGAAGATTGCTTGCAATAAAGCTGTTGATGTACTTTCATGGCCGTGGCAGTGACAGCCTTGCAGTAGCTGTCTACAGCCGCTTCATCCACCACGTCTCTCGGTCCTGACAAGGTTGCAAAGAGAGCCGTTACTGACTAATAAACATTGTAGAGTGTCAGCTCTGCCCAGACCGGACCACAAAATAAACACACAGCATCTTTGTACTCAGGCCTGAATTGATAGCTGTGGTAGTTTGGCTTCTGACAAGGCTGATGTTCAGCTATCTCAAAGAACCCCTTCTTTCACCGACTCTCCCCCAGCGGCTGCTCTGACACCCTTTAACGTGCTTAATACCCCTGGCATTTATGAATGGTTAGAATGACCTTTTAGGTTGGGCTGCAAGTGTTTCAAAATGTTTATTCAGAAGCAGAAAATGTTTGTTGGGGAGAAAGAATCCGAGAGGCAATCTAAAAGGTTCCAGTTATAATCAAAAAGCCTGCTATATGAGCTACAGTTCACACTCTTGAGATGATATTGCAACAGCTCTTGAAGGGGCAAGGAACACATTATACATTCAATAAAGAATTACTACCACAGCACTGGATGTGAGACCGTATTATCATATAAGCGTTATTGCGTTACATAACTATAAACCATAGCATCAGCCAACAGATTTTAAATTACCAGGCAAGTATATTTCCTCTCAATTAGTCTGATATGCTTGTGTAAACATTGTGTCTGGGTGATAATGTGTTCTTTATAATGACTGCGATAATGGCTATTTGAAAAAAAAAAAAAAGTAAGTAGTTTTTTTGATATTCAAGTGAACAAGTCCAAAGAGAAACAAAGAGATCTCCTGCTGCATCAAATGAGGAGTCAGATTATGATTAGAAGTCAAATGAGTTTTCACAGGGGCAGGATGAGCTCAATTACCTGCATTAATGGAACAAACTGGTGATGGTTGAGATGGAAAAGGAGATGGATTAAAGTTGGCCTTTGGCAGGTGCCGAGCAAATGATCTCTTTCAAAGGAAGCACCTAAAGCCTGGATCACTTTGTTCTGTTTGGATAAATGAGGAGACGCAAAAAAAATATTTGCATCCATGACTGTGACTATGTTGCTGTTTACGGAACAGATAAATGCAAATATGTGGGTGGGTACACTTCTGTGTATGTATCGTCACACTCTGTGTCTTTGTGTAGCATATATGGTTATTTAGATATTTAGATTTAAATTTTAAAATTTAACTGAATTGAGCAGAATTTAACATTCATAAGCAGTATATACACCATTAATGAATTGTTTATAACACTATATCAGGCATATTCAAATACAAGTCTTAGAGGCCACTTAATATATTTTCTCTGCATCAAAGGTCCAGTAAGTGTGCATTACATGATGATATTTCAGTATAAAAACTCTATAAGAACTCTGTACATGAACAGCATTTGAGCATAAAATGGTGTGATGGCCATAAGGAGACAGGAGTCTTGAAATTCAGCTGGCTCAGGTTTGTGGTGCTGTGGTTCTGTGTTTTTGGGATAGTTTTGTTCAAAACAAGCATGTTTAGTGTCATTTTAGTTTCCCAATGGCCACTGTTTCATGCACATCAAGAACAGTGAAGTACTTCACTCGGGCAATATGAATGCCTGTTTCTCAGTCCAGTAATCCTTAAATGCATGTTTTTCAACCTTTCTTTTTGACTGGACTTGCCACGGACCAGCCTTATATTCATGAATGTCTGTCCATCACTTACTGACAGACTCACTGAGTGATGAAGTTACACCATTGTGTAACAAGTGAACTGGTGCAAACAGTTTCAATTATGTCCTCAGGGGGTGTTTATACTAGAATCCCAAACGCAGCTCATTCTCAGTGGGACTGAGCATGAATGCAGTTCTGAAATAGGTTTTAAGAACACACATTAACTGTCCAAAGAGTCTCACACAGAGGCTCTGACACGGTGGCTAGCAGCCAGTTTGCATGGCTACCGTCGTTAGCATAGCCATGCCGTGCTGTATGTAGCCCATACAAACAGCAATATAAAAATAAGGTGTAGCTGTGGTGTTTCCAGTTTAACAGCACTGTGATGAGCCATTGACAGGGGTGTTTATGATGTTTGTGTGCTCTGAAAGATATCAGAGTGCAGGGATAGAGTCACACAGCTGATTGACTTTTAGACTAGCATGCTAATCCTACATAAACATATATAGATGGCATAATATTTTTAAAACCATCTGCAGATAGAAACAGATGAAAGAGCAGGGGGAGTTAACAGATAATTAGTAATGAATTAATTTAAGTTCTCTTTCAAATCAAACATCCCAAGATATCAGTGGAAACTAGGCTATTGCTGGGACCAATACAGCAAATTGCAGATGTACATTTAATATCCAGGAATACACATTATAGACACTACCACTGACTATCCCTTTAACACCTATATGCTAGGTTTTGATCTGATCTTGTTTTGGCTAACTATTTTTTTAAATTTTTTTTTAGACATTTTACTTCATCAGCCGAAGCACCTACATTCCACAACAACCTTATTAACTGTGATGACTAGTGGGCGGCTGAATGATGACAGCTGAGGTGACATGATAGCGATGTGTCACTCAGAAGTGGTCCCGGTCAGGTTGCTGTTCAGTTTTGTTCCTGGTCTGGATTAAATTGTTAATAAGTTGATGCTCTGCCTATCGAGAAGGAATGCGCGACATTGTAGTTGTAATCAAATATACTGTGAGTGTATTTGTTAACAACTATAACAACTCCTACAGGCACTCATAACTGTAGGCTGCTGTATAGACAGATAATGAATGACAGCATAGTAAAACACAGTTGTAATAATCTATAATATGTCTTCATAGAAGGAGTTATACTTGTTGACTAATGTATATTAATAAACACAAAATGTCCTTATATCTGCTTAAAATTACACTTCGTCAGAGACACTTATATCAAGTAATGCCTGTTTATAGCAGACGGTTATACAGGCTCTGCTGTTTGTGGGGAGCTCTCAAAGAATCCTGGCAGTGTTGAGGATTCTGTTTAGAGAGCTAATCCCCTTAATATACATACATGGACATTAAATCTTAGTTAAAAATCAATATGAAATACCACATAAGGAGGATGTCAGGATGGTGGTGGGAGCTGCAGCAGCAAAGTCTATTCGCAAGAGCATAATTAGCAGAGTGACCTGTAACGATGTCAGGTTAAAATGGCCAGTCACATGGCTGTGGATGAGTCAGTGATTATGAAGCATAAAACAAAAAGCCTACCACACAGAATCATTTGAGTGTTTATAAGGAAGCATATGACCATTTCTATAGGACTGATCATATAATGTTTATTGCCTAGTGACAGAGGAAAATATTGCATGTTGTTTTGGTGGTGTGACTCAGTGACTCTGCTCTGCAATCATCACTGTTGCTCTGATTTGGAAATGGAGGTCTGTTGATAAAGCTACTTGTTGAGACATATGCATTAGTTTACAGATTATGCACTCTGCGTTGTTTACATAATTTTAAAAAAGCCACCCAGCTGAAGAGCTAAACTGTCATTTTTGCATGAAAAGTAATTAATAGAAATCACTGGAGGTGAAAAGCTGTCAGTCAAACTAAATCTGTGACAGTTGTGTGGAAGCCTTAATGAGGCTTAGAGAAGGCATCTTTGTTTCAGTATACATGATATTCTTCTGTGTACAAACACACAACACTTAGATGCTAGAAATGCCACCCTGCAGGTATTTTTTCCTGAGAAACAGGAGCACATTTTGACAAGAATTCCTTGGATGTCAATTCCCAGTATTCAACCTTGAGTACACTGTATTCAGTAGAGAGTTGTTTAAGCCATGTGATCCATAAAACCAGTTTTTCTGAGTGCAGTGAGTTGCTGTTACAGACAAACATGAAAGATGTTAGTAACAGTAACATTTATGAGTTTAATAATCAGCATACCAGTCAACAAACTTTTCTAGATACAGTAGTGTGATATGGCTAGTTAGCTAAACAAGCTAATTTTAAGGATCATACTGGTGTAATTTTGACCTCTCCTCTGTTTAGTTGACATCAGTAGAGACATCACTAGCGGAACAAAACCCTGAATGACTGAGGGAGCTGAGAGGTGCACAACAGCCCTGAAACATGCCAGAGGTTAGACATGTTAAGCTGTTGTCAGGGGAGAGCAGAGTATCTAGGTGCACCAGCTTATATCTTGCTGCTATTTCCTGCCAGAATGCCCACCTAATTCATAATGAATGAATCCTTGTGAACATGATGTGAATGTTCACTTTAACTGAGATTACTAACATACTCTACTGTAACCTGTCTGAACAGTTGGAATGCATATAGCATCTTTCACTTTATGTATTTAATTGCAAAGAATGTACAGTATTTCATTCACTGCATTCTATAGGCCAACAAAATGTCTCTGATTTGTTGGATGTGCTTTGCAGGAATAGGTAAAGCAGTTACATGAATAGTGCAATGCCAAATATCTTTAAAGAATTCATATGTTTGATGTCATTAAATGTATTTAAATGGAGTGCAGTGCAGTATTACAGCGATTTCAGTGAAAGTAAATGTTGGCAGAACATACCTGTCACTTTGTGTGTCAAGGTGGAGACAAGATGGGTTAGGTTAAAAGACCCACTTCAACACTCAGAAATACCCAACCATGAATACATAATGGCAGATGAAAGGAGACACACTATCTATCCCATATAAAATTCTGTTACATGTGTGTGTGCACATTTAGATGTTAGAACCTAACAAAATAGGTAATGTTAAGTGCAGATACATACATATATATACACACACACATAACTTAAAGGAACAGTTTGACATTTTAAGATGCTTATTAGCTTTCCATGAGAAGATTAGTCTATAACTTAGCATAAAGACTGGAAAAAGGAAGAAAAGCTAGCCTGGTTAAGTCCAAAGGTTAAAAAAGAAACAAAAGACACATCATATCTCATTTGTTTAATTTGTACATAAATTGAAATGTAAAAACAAGTTGTGGTTTTAGGGGGTAAGTGTCGTGCTGGAAGTAATCCTCAATTGGGTACAGTGACTTCCTGGACTCTCGTGATAAGGTTGCCAGGCAACAGTGTCAATAAAATTCCTGTAAATTGTGTTAAATTCCTTAAACTGGCATACCAGATGAGTAGCACTTAATGTGTGACGATATTTAATTCTTCTCTGCGGTACAGAAGAAGAAGAATAAAGATCATAAGTGCAAACAAATTATAATCATTTAGGAAGTTCTTTCACCTGGGGTTATTTTTGATCTTTGCTAAATCAAACAAGCATTTTAATTTAATAGTAGGTCTAGACTTGATAATATTAACAACTTCCTTTTTTATTATTTTCACCTGAATTATTTGAAAATTAGATCAACTTTAACTCAACCAACGTCAGCTTTGATGCAACCAATGTCATTACTTCTACCAGTTTTGTCTAAATAAAAGGTCCTGGAAGTATTGCATGTGTTACTATGTACTTGGTGAATCCAATACATTATGAGAACACTGTGTCCCATATTCCTTACACATCGAGAGGACAACAGTTGCAATCTCAGAAGCCAGTTTGGAGGACTGCCAGGTCACTACTGGAGCCATCATGACCCCACCCTTTACTGTATGTTAGATACTGATTTCATGCATTGCTATTTATAACTGAATGCTCCATCCACAGGCACAAAAAACAGATAATATTTGCACTATTCATCATTTAAATGTAGTTGAATTAAGGGACTGTACACAAATTATTAGAGTGGGAGAGAAGGACAGAAAAGGGGGACGGTTATATAATTTTTCCTTTTGGCTGAGTTTGGGTCTTTTTTGGGAAAACAGAGATGGTTCATTTTATTTTTTAACTACCCAAATTTTAATTTTTGTCTGTCTGTGTTTCAAGGCTTAATTTTTCCCATCATATTATCATAACAAATAACAATAAGAAAAAAACAACCAACAGCAAACAACCTTAAATGTGTCATAAAAAGGTTGCCCTATCCTATCATATAAATTCAGCCTTTAATTATATTTGCCAGAAATTTTGAAATTGGTAATTCGGCTAATTTCCACATTGGTGGCTGATGTGAAGATAATTCTATAAAAATAAGTCTCCGTCTCGTTAAAAATGTGTTTTTCTTCTTGTTCGCACAGTTTGATAGTTGAGCTTTAGTGTGCAGAACAATGTATGTGCAGAGTTTGACAATGAAGGACTGTTTTCACATTCATCTGCTGAAAATGGAAAGTTTCTCTGTGCTCATTGAAAATTCAATTTTAAAGGGAGGGCCTATGAAAATGATTTGTGACATCACAACTAATTTGGAAACTAAGTCTGGTCCAACATTCAGCTTACACAAGTGTGTTGTGGAAACCTGAAGCCTCCAGTGTGTATACAGTAAGAATGGACTTTACAGTGAGGTAGGAGACATCTTGTGTCAAGCAGTTAAACTTTTGAGATGAAATATATTTGCATATTCATAAATTCTGGATTTTTTAATGAGGGAGAAGAAGGAACTCCTAATTTTAAGGATTTTAACAAGATAATTAAATGGGTAGGATATGTATAGTATTTTATATCTATCTTAAAACATGTCTGGAGGGGTTCTTTAAGATTTAAATTAAATTACATAAATTAAAATAGTTTATACTTTGTTTATCTTAGTTATTGATGTTGGAATGATATATACTATATAGTATTATATATATAATGCTATATTCTGAGATATTATGGGGAGGATGTTTTCCAGATTGAAAAACTGAAATATAAAATTTAACTCCCTGCTACTTTCCAGTAACTTTCATACAGTCCCTAATTCAAATGAATGATAAGCGATAAATAGAAAGAAAAAAAACAGACCATGAATGAGGCTGGTGATCACACATACATTGAGACACACGGGTGTACCTGATTTGCTTCACTGCAGAAAACAATCAACCCGATAGCTGCATATGGTTACATGGTAATATCATAACAACTTAATTTAATCATAGATTTGAAATTGCTGCAGGCCCACAAGCCCAATATGAGGAATATGTTCACATGGCAGTGGTAATAATATATAATGGCATGAAAGTATGTGAAATGTCTCAGTTATTCAGAAACAGCTTCACTACTTGAATTCAAAGTAATCTCCAGCACTTTTGAGTTAAAGTAAATGCATCCCTGGTAACTGAACTCTTTAAATGTCAGTCATCCTGGCTCACTAGTTGTAAGACTGCTGCAGTGTGTGAGTGCTGTGCAAAGCAGCATGCCCACTCAGAATGGAGAACATTGATTTTTTCCCTTTGGATAACAAGGCTTGACCGACTTGGGTGCTTGCCTGAGTTCGATCGCTTCCCTTCTCTGCTAGTTGTCTATACAGATCTCAGACGGACGCATCAAAACTCTAAATGTCTTCATGCAGCTGAGGATGTATTTAGATAGAGCCCCCAAAACACATTTTGACTTAGTACACGTCTTCAGACAGGTTGAATAATAATAAAGTGTCTGATGACAAAGCAGATGTTCAAACAGGGAGACAGGCCAAGGGAGTGAAAACTGGGAGAGAAATTTCACCCATAATCAAGCAGAAGCTTTCATTGATTAAATGCAGCCTTTTCCAACCAAACGAGGTTCTGGAAGTTTTTGACACATGTAGAAAGGCAGTGGCTGTGGCAGCTGAGAATACTTAATTGCAACATCTCAAGAGAGAAATTTCACTGCTGTATGACATGCAGTCATACTGTAGCTGGAGGGGCTGTGTATCTTCCATTTATTGGATTTCCTGTCCTGAAACAAGAATCCGACAAAGAAAAACAGAGTCAGTTTCATTAAATCTTGTCCACACAATTGAATTATATGTCATTTTTCTTATTAAGTACTTTTAGAAAGCCAGTCAATTGCAAAAATCCAATCTTCATCAGAAAAAATGACAAAATTGGGGTAATTCGGCATCAAATTGAGTTGATGAGATACTTTTCAAATATCTTAATCCGATGGATAAATCTTTTTGTGTGTGTCTTATTGGTGCTACATAGGAGGACAGAAAAGATATGACATACACAGACATCTCGAGCCTACCAGAAGTTTAAGAATAGAGATAATACCAAACAATCACACATGTGCTGAGATTAATGCGTATGGAGGGGTGTTCTGACATAAATTACTGCAAATTTTGTGCAGATCACAACCTTTTCAGGAGAGGACATGTGTCCAACACAAGCCTGTATCACAAATAAAATTCAGCACTAGTATTAGTAACTTTATTAAGCCTAATACTGGTGACCTTGGAAAACCAAATCTGGCTATCAACTGGCACAGTTAAGTAGGTTTTCCAATCTAGCTGTGTGAGTGCAAATACGTGATGAAGAGTTGTATATTAGAGCATAAATATATTACAGCAGCAGAGAAAGCAATATTCTGATGGACCATTTGGGCTATGGCCTGTGTCAGAAAAATAAATTCAATGCTCAGTGCACTGCTAAACATACTGGAATGACAAAAAACAGTCACATGCAGACAAATAAAACGGCTTTAGGTGAGTTATTGTCTTTTTTTCCAGAAAAATGATGGAAAACTCTGATTTGCCCTACTGTTTTTTTTTTTTTTTTCAATTTACACTTTCTATATGGAGTGGTTGTACTTCAGCAGACCTGTAGTGATCTGTTAGAGGTTTCAAACACATGTCAAGGGAAGGGAAGAATAAAGGAAGATAGGAAAGTGACAGCATAGCTAAATCCCCATACACATAAATGCATTATACCTAAAGATAGTATATGAACCAGACTGCTGCCTGTCTCTCAGCACTCCCACAGCAGAGAAACCAAGCATGTCAACAGTATAGTGTATAGTGGATTGCTTGACAACAACAGCAGAGTGGTGTCATCTGTCTGTTTTCCCAGCTTGCCCAGCACTGAAATCCACTGCCAGTTTCTGCAGCCTGCATGTAGGCTGTTATAAATAATAGAAAACTCTGTGGATTGGGAATACATGTACCAAAAACAATGGAGGAACCACACTGTTTTGGCTGTACCAAGTTAACATCATGTCATTACACATTAATGAGGACCAGGGCTCATAACCTGCCCTCATTCTTTGAAAGCTGTTTTATTTTTTTATGAGCAGTGGCCAGAGTTTTTGACATCGGCAGTCTGTGAAGAGATTTTCCTGAAGTTCTGAATTGACTGGAAGCTTTGTCAGAAAGCACTTGATATCACAATAAAAGTGTCAGCTTACAAGCATGCAACTTTTATAGCTGAAGCCCAGCTTTGAACAGAAAATATAGTTTACAGTGCACTTTAAGTTCAGAGAGAGAGGAAAAATTCATTGAATCCTGGTTTTTAATTACCGTCATATTATAAAACAGTGTAGAATCTACATTGTGAATGATTTATATGATTTTAACAAGGCTTACTTTGCTCATTCTAATAAGGTGACCTAAAAATAACTTACTGTTGAAATAATTGTAGGCTTATTAAGAAACCTCTCCTGTAATTGCATCGCTCCACAACCAGCTTGTAAAGATTTTAGCACTGTTTGCATCACATAAAGTCTTCTCTGTCTGTACAAGGACAACTTATTAAACAAATGAATGAATACTGACCTCAGGAGCACAGCTGATGCGTCATGAATTAGCCACCTCTACTTTGCCTAGTCATTACACTCTCATTATAAGGCTAACTGTCTGGTGTTTACTGTCGGTAGGACTGTCTTGACACTGACTGCATTGTTTACAAAGATGTTCTAGGCCTATTTTTTTCTTTCATGTTTAGGGGTGAAATAACTGAAATGTGTAAAACAGTCTTTGCCATGGGTTCATATAGTATCATGAGACACATACAAGCAAAAGTTTAAAAAAAAAATTATGTCAAATAACTGGATGTGAACATGTTCATTTTTGACTGAGGAAACTGGGTGTGGCTAGTTTGACAGAAAAAAAGTTTTAGTAAATGTCCACTTACAAGCTTTTATTCTCTTTTGGAGTTCTCAACCACATCTCACATTCTTTAGATGACTGAACAAGACAGTTGAAATATAAGTGGACCAAGTGGACTTTGAGTTAAGATATTTTTTCTCAAAATTGCCTTTATGTTACAGTACCATGGAACAGAAATTGGATTTCTTTTTGTAAGAAAATATATTGAGTAATTATCAGTGATTATAGATAGCAATATGGTGAGGAAAGAGCTACTGCTTGATGAGGATAGGCTGCTCTGTTTTTTCTTGTTATGCTTTTGGTATCTCAACTTTTGAATAGTTGCATATGACAAAAATCTTGGTATCACAATCCCTGAACTTCTGAGAGCATTGTGACTATAGGTCTCTTGAGAGTCCTATGTACAGTTTTTTGGTTCAGCTCAAACACGTTCATGTTTATTTACTATTTAATTTTTTATGTGCATTCATCAAAATTTTTGACCCTAACTGAAAAACTACAATGATGGTAGTGGCTCACAGAACATCTGCTCAAATATTTATTAGTGGAAGTCACTCAGGGATGGATTTTTTTGTACATTAACCCAAAACACTAGCAGTAAACAAAAGATTGAAAAAAGAAAGCAAATCAATTAATGTATCGATATTATTGGCTGTCATTATTTTTTCAGGGTCTTACTAAATGTATGATCTAATGTAAATGTAATACAAAAATATACAACAATCCAACAAATCCATGAAATATTATCCAAATTAAATACAATTATGCAGACTGTCACTGTATTCAACTCTCAGTTATGGGTGGGAGTAAATGTCTGACTTTGTACAGTATAGGTCTGTGGGGTGTTTCAACTCTCAGTCTCAGTTAGTTGTGGTGGTAACTTGGTGGTAATATATATACATACATACATAATGCAATTATTACATAATGATTATCATAAGAGGATACAGAATTGTCAATGCAGTTGAAAGGGAAAGTTCAATTCCAGCTGTATAGCTGTTTCCACTCTAACTAGCTTTCACCCTCTGAAATCCTGGCTGAGCTGACACTGATTGACAGCAGTTGACAGCAGACTCAACTACTGCTGGAACCTCTTTTATTCCTTAAATAAAAAAAATGAACTGCTGTTGTTTTTTTTTAATTCCCTTTGAGAGTTGGAGGAATCAAGGGATTTTCCCAGGAGAAACAACAAAATGGAAGCATGACTGACTATGTTGCCTGTACTTCAGCATAAATCCACTTTTGTTAATTTGGCACATTTTAACCCCCTAGATTATGCAACCCTGACAGAAATTGTCCTACACCTTAGAACTACTACCTGACACCTTGATACTCTGTCTACAAGCTTTTTCAAAAATGTTTTAACTGCATAGCATCAGATGTACTACATATAGTTAATAGTTCTCTTCAGCCAGGCCTTTTTCCAAGGGGCCTGAAGACCATAGTTATTAAAATGCTTTTAAAAAGTCTAATCTGGATGCCTCATTAGTAAATAATAACTGGCTCATATCAAACTTACTTTTTTTAAGGAAAGATAATCGAGAACGTTGTTTTTCAGCAACTCAGCGCTTTCTTGGTGCATACCAATTTCTTCAGTATTTTTCAGGCTGGCCTTCGACCTCACCACAGCACGAAACTGAATTTGTGAAAGTCTTAAATGACATTCATCTGAGCAGAGACTCATCAAAAATGACTCTCAGTGTGGCATCTGACACAGTTGACCATAAGATACTGCATGACAGACTGGAACAGTGGTTGGGATTCTCTGGCACTGTGCTAAATTGGTTCAAATCATATTTACAAGATAGGGACTACTTGTACTTGTACTGTATCAATTGGCAATTATGAATCTAAGCAAACAAAAATCACATGCAGAGGTCCTCAAGGGTCCATTCTTGGGCTGCTTCTATTCAATATCTACATTCTCCCCCTTGCTCAGATTATGGAACATTATAACATCTCCTACCATACTCATGCAGATGACACACAATTCTACATAACAGTGTCACTACATGACTACAGTCCCTTACATTTTCTGAGTAAGTACACTGAACAAATCAATGAGTTAAACAAATCAATGAGTGGATGTGCCAGAAGTTTCTACAAATGAACAGAAATTATTGTTTTTGGCTTCAAAGATTATATGTCAGAACTCACCTTGACTCCATGACACTTAAACCTACAAATCAACCTAGAAATGTTGGTGAAGTTATGGACTTGGACCTAAATTTCAACAGTCACACAAAGACAATTACGAAATCAGCCTACTACCATCTTAAAACATAGCAAGAATTAAAGGATTTTTATCTAAACAAGGTCTAGAAAAACTAATCAATATGTTTATTGTCAGCAGGCTAGAGTATTGTAACAGTGTCTTCATAGGTCTTAGCAAAAAAAATCAGTCAGACAGCTACAGCCCATCCAGAATATTGCTGCCAGAGTCCTCTCTGACAACAAGAAAATGGAGCACATTACACTGTTCCTTAAATCACTGCACTTTCTTCCTGTGTATCAAAGGATAGATTTGAAAATCCTGTTACTAGTCTGTAAACCACTAAATGGTTTTGAGACCAAATACATATCTGATTTGCTTGTATGTTATGAAGCATAAATCATCTGGTCATCTGGGACAGGTTTACTTAGTGTTCCCAGGATCAAAACCAAGCAAGGTTAAACAGCTTTTAGTTTCTATGCTCCCCACCTGTGGAACAAGCTTTCTGAATACCTGAGGTCAGCTAAAACTGTCAGCGCATTTAAATCAGGACTTAAAACATAATTTTTTTACTGCAGCTTTCCAATAACTATTAACTGTTTATTAGCTTGTTTTTGTTCTTATCATCTTTTAAATTCAATTTTAATGTTTTTTTGTCTTGTTGCTTTTAATGTCCTTAAAATATGATCTTAATGTCTTCTTAATGTCTTGTTTTCAATGTATTTCTATGCCCTTGTGTTTTTTTTCCTTGTGTCTGAATGGTGCTATATTAATAAAATCGCTTTATCTGGCCTTGCCCTTACAATAGACAATTTTTAAGTAAGGCCTCTTACAAGTGTTTCCATTACCTTCTGATGGCACAGCCTATGATAATGGACTGCCATTGCCCAAAGACAGTCTGTTAACCAGAACTACTTAAGAATAGATGGAACATGACAGCGAGGGAATCATCCAAAACCTTTGTAGTGTATATGTAGTATTGTCTGTACATAATGTATGAATGTAATCTTATACAAATAAGAGAGAAAAACATATGTCCATATTCACAATCTTTTCTCCCAGGAACGTACTGAGATTTCCAGTCCATCTCATAAAGTCATATCACCGGAAGATAAATTCTTATAACTTTAGTGATTTCCTCAAGTGCCACCAGCAGGTCAAGATTTACACTCTTTCAGTGAAATATTTCATACCAAAGACGACATAATAGTAATAATAAAAGGGAGAGGATGGTCTTTTCTCATAGTTTCAGGGTCTCTAGACACAACAAGGACACATATTTATGTTGAAAAGAAATGAAAAGTGTATACTATGTGACCTTTAAAATCAATTCTAAATTGAACAGGGAGCCAATGGACAAAAGCCAGGATTAGGGTGATGTGATGTTGTATGTTAGACCCAGTAAAAACGTAGCTACTGCATTCTGAACAAGATGGAGGTGAATGACTTTTGGTTTATGCCAAATTGGAGGGAGTTACAGTCCCCCCTGGGCACTTATACAGACAGTCCAGCCTGCATCACCCTCTCCCTCTCAGGAGCCAATTCAGGAGAGGTTGGCCCAATGTGGGCAGCCTATCAAGCCCGCCATCTGGGTCAGAGCCCCCCAAACTTGGGGAATGGACCAGGGCTGGAACATCTTGCAGCATCAGGAAGAACCAGAGCAGGCAGTGGGTGTTGTTTCAACTGGTTAATAGATCCATTTTTGCTCTCCAGAACTGGTTCCAAATCTGCTGCACCGCCTTGGGGTTCATTCAACCTAGCACTGACCTCATCAACAGATGCTGTGGGGATCCCATTAACACAGGTCCTCCTGCATTGACGGGGGAACTTTCACCATGCAGTGCTTGTGCCTCTTGGAATCCAAGTGCAGGCTGGCAAACCACCATTGCAGCCCCAGTACATGGTAGATGGCACATGGAAGTAGAGCCCCCACCACCATGAGCCCCAGCACCTGCATGATAGCACTGCAGCCCCCTGCAGCATCACAGTCTGAGGACTGCCTCTGGGTTGCTGACAGAATGGCCCGCAGACTGAACAATTTGAGCATGACTCACAGATATTCTGGGGGGGCACTCTTCTGTCATTTGATGGTGAAACCTAACTAGGTTAGGTGCAGCACCAACTTGGCTGTGTGGAAAATGGCCCATACTCAGGACTTGGCCATGACAATGAGGTAATCTAAGCTAAAGAAGACCCTCATGCCCTGGTTGTATAGTGGCTGCAATGTCGTGCCCACACACTTACTGAATGTGCAGGGAGCCAGTGTTTCAATGCCACCTCGACATGAAAATGAGCTTCTTTCAGCATCCAGGAAGCTGTGGTACTCTGATTGGCTGTCTCCACCGCCAAACCTTCCACACATACATACAATTTGACTACAGAATGTTGTCAGATCATAGTGTCATTATGTTTTGTTCAGGCTCTACCCCTCCCAAAGATTCCAGCGTGGTAATTTTGAACCTCTGGAAGCATAGAAACGTGGAAGCAGGCTTCACCACGTCACCACGTGACAACCCATGCTCAGATTTTAGCCATCATCATTTGACAGTGCATTGGTATAAATAAAAGCCATAAGACAGTGTTGTTACACACCCTTTGCAGGCCTTTGTCTCGTTATGACTCAGGCCTCAGGTCTCAGTTTTCAGTGTTTGACTTGTTGCTTCTCCTGTGGCTCTGCAAGAGTGTTTGCAGTGCACTATGGTCGAAAGAGTTCAGACATTACATCAGCAGCCAGAGAGGTACCATATGTGGCAGCCTTTCACTAGAGATGGACCTCAGGTGTGTGTTCTGTGCTCATCTAGACATACAAGCAAAACAAGCGTTTCCATTTCCTTTTTATCCATGTTACATTCTTCTGAATGCTGTATTCATTTTTGTTCTGTGACAAAGCCTCATTCATTTCAGCTCTTGGATGATGCCATTAGGGACCAGGACAATTATCAGCCCCATATTGTGCTAATACTCATCTATAAGATTCGCATAAATTTCATTTTAATTCATTGCATATGAAGTGGATGAAGATTTAAAGCTGGTAGACCAAATTTTCACAGCAACATTTATATAATATTGATGCTTCTTGTAGATTATTTTTTAATGGAACCAGTATTATAATGCTAATTTTGGGGACCTCTTGTCTTTACATCTAGAACTAACAGCAGGTCAGTATTTTCACTGAACCTGTGAAAAATCTCAATATCTATTGAATGAACTGGTGCATTCGTAGTTCCCAGAGGATATATCCCAGTGACTTTGGTGATCCCCTGACTTTTCCTGTAATGCCACCATGAGGTGTTAAATATTAAAGTGAAAACAAGAAGCTCTGAAAATGTTCACACACATTTCATTGGGGTCTTGTACAGTATGGTGGAGGGATTTTTGGACCATTTTGATCATCTCCTTTTTTCTGTTTAACATTTAGAGATAATGGTATAAGCCAAAGTCCAAATCTGTTGGGTGTTTAGCATGGAGGTTGAGACAGATGAATAAGAGCTGAGACAAAGAGACTGAATACTTTCAGAGCCTTAACTGCCGCGCAATCTCTGGGCTCAGGTATAAAAAAGATTCGTTCACACAGGTAGTTGCAATTTTAAACAAAGTTTGGTTTGGTTATTGCTTGCCTACAGACAGTCAATGTAATAGAAGAGCTAGAGCTTGCATTGCTCACATACAATGGTGAGTAAAAATAGTCTCTATCTGTCTAGACTGTTCTTGAAAAGACTCCATGTAGCCACACAGCCTCTATGGCGGTTAAGAGCACTGGCATCATGCTGCTTTTTATTTTTCATTGTTCCATGGTGAATGGGAGACCTCAAGGGCAGATACACTGTGCATTTTATTCAACTATTGCAGACAATCTGGCTCGTTTAGAGTCGTTTATGTGCTCTCTTATAGTCAGCAGATGTCTAATTGAGGTTAAAGGAATTAAGGATGAATAAACTAAGCCCTAGGGGAAAACACACATCTCTGGACTGGGATTTGTCTGCTAGGCGTAGCTTGTTGGATCTCTGCAAGAGCTCACTGGTGTATGTTTAATTCAGGAGTGATCACATTTGCTTGTGGAATGCAAGTGAGAAGTGAAAGGAAAGCTTTCGGCTTTCTGCTGCCAGTTTATTCCACTGCAGAGGTCAAGTCAAGGTTTCAGAGTCCCACAGTAGGCGATGCAGGATTAGAGATGCGTTTGCTTTTGCAACAAAGGAATGAGCTTGTAAGCTAACAGTGTCACTAGATGATTGTGTAACATGTGAGTCAGACTCACTAGCAAATTAAATGTACCCTGTTCACTATTTACATTCTGTGTTTCTCTGCAAAATGATTTCTCTGTAGGCTTAATAAACATGTCAAACATATTTTCCTCATAAAACATTTGTAAAGCAGTTAATAGTAGTTACAAAGGTTTTATAACCTCCGGGGTTGCACCAGCTAATTATGAACTATAAGTTAGTGTGTAAAGTCTTTCTTAAGTTCTTAGTGACTATACTAACTAGTTTCAAAGTAGTTATTTACTAAATCCGATTTCACCATTAAAACTTAAGATATGACATATCTAGTAAACACTTTAGTAATGTGCTAATTGGTTGCAAGGACAGCAGCATCATCCAATAAGAAACAGAAAGTCACTGTAGCATCGAATAATGAATGCATTATGAGAACTGGATACTGCACTCAAATATGTCAAAGATTTGTCTCTTTCTAGTCTCTACTGGTCTAGTCCCTACTTTCAGTAAAGAGGAGTGTAAAGGAACATAATTTAAAATTTTGAAATGGCATCATTACTAATCCAAGTAATGCTTTGTTACTTTGTTTTAAGGGTTGACTTGTTTGATGTCTCACCGATAGTTTGATGGAGGGATGGTATCACTTTGGTCCGCATTTAGTTGACAGACTGGTCTGGTATGTGCTAACTTGGTGCGGGGGCTGGAGGTCAGAGGTTGTGATCAGCCACCATCAAAAGAGGAGAAAACATTGTGGTTTTGTGATCAACATTGTTAATTTCACATGTTAACTGTTACATTGAAAATTATTAAAAAATTAGCACAACATTACTGATGTGTTCAATTTAAAGGAATGTCAGTAAAGTAAAACTCAGGGAAGAAAGGGATGGCAGGGAAGAGATAACAATATACAAGGGAGATGCAAGACCAAGCACATGACGAATTGAAGGCTGCAGCTAGTTTGAGGGAAACATTGAAAAAATACTGAATACCTCACACTACTCTGCAAAATTATATATATACTCTTCTGCACATTTCTCAAATACTAGTGGTCCAAAAGACATATCAAAGTGTAGACTGTCCAATGTATATTCCCCTAAACAATGAGCACATAAACACACTTGTCTGGCTCTTAACAACAGAGGAGTAATCGCTGACGTGTGGAAAAGTGTACAGAACATGGTTAGTCTAATGTGATTACTTTTTAAGGAGTTATATATACTGTGTAAAGTAACATGCCCTGAGCTGACAACACTGTTTAACACATAAGGAGCATTAGGTCCATTATTCCAACATCCAATTCAGCAGTCAAATACAGTCATGGTTGAATCAGTCAGTACAAATTTATATTCAGAGGATTGGAATAATATGCAGGTAGTTTGCAGTTTAACAAGTAATGAGATGTTCAAAGCTGGAGGAGCTGATCGAAGGTACTGCTGGATACCAATGGCATCTTATACAGCAGTCTCAGGTCAGACTCAGGTTATTGTCTGAGGTCCTGCAGACCCTTTTTATACAGTGCACTGACTGACTGTTTTTGTATTTTTCATTGATCATAGATGTAGGGCATCAGGGCAGATTTGGCACTGAGTCTGTATTTGAGTTGTAAAGATCTAAGACATGACCTGTGACCTGATATTGGCTGACCCATGGTGTACTCTGCCTCTTGTCCAGTGTGTGCTGCATGAGAGAGGCTCCAGTCCTTCATGACCCTGCATGAGATGAGCAGTTCTGGATAATGGATGGTTCATTTCAGGAGTAATTTAAAAGAAGCCAGTGTAGAAGCAACCTTTATCTCCTCAGGCATCTTGTTCCCCTGATACACCCAGGCTTGATCAATCTTCATTGTCAGGCTGAATTTACAAAGTGTGCTACGCCTAAGGTTCTTAGGCTGCAGTTGAGGATCAGTTGTAGCTAGGTTGTAGTCCAGCACCATAGTTTTGGTTGACCAGTAAAATTAACTGTGAAACATACAGTACATCAAAAATTTTATAGAAACACAAGTTTGAAGGGCCAAATGGGAAAATGCTGGACATATGCACTGTATAAACACATCTGCCTATAACGTATTGACTAAAAGAGCTTTGACCATTTACCAAGGGGATCAAGTAAAATGTTTGAAAGTCAAGAATGACTCCCAGAAGTGATATAGTTTATCGTTAAGGACTTCAAAGGCAGTGTCACCATTCCAAACTAACTAAAATGTCTCAAACAGTTTTCTGAAAACCTTGGGTGAAAAGGACAGTTTTGAAATTGGCCCTATTCCTTAAAGGAGCTACGCTACCTAGGGTTTCCCAGGGAATAACACAGAGGTTGACTCATGATTCTGAAACAGCGCTACAAGGAGGCTCCCAAATGCTATTGACTTCCAAATGAATGGATATTTGCCAATATTTTTGGCATTAAAAAACAGGATTTTTTGTAGCCTGGCGGGGGCTCTCACTGGCCTGGCGGCATGCCAGTCCTGCACAATTATAACGGAAACACTGTACCATGATTTTCTATGATGCATTTGAAACTGACACACATTGGATTTAATACATTTATAAAGGGCATATAAGAGTAAAGGCCAACTTTCCACAAATTTAATACCAGATTCACACAAATGTCAAGGCTACAGCTTTCAGCCAGGGGGAGTGGAAAACATCCAGAAGCACAGTGAAAATTATCATCAAATTATCTGACTTTGGATGATAAATCTCTGTAGACAAATGGTAAATAAAGGCCTACTGTGTTTTTTCATGCACAACTTTAGTACATCCTGTTCTGCCATGTCTTCACATTGTTTTGCAACTAGCTAAGAATATGCCTCTATCCACATAAATGGTGTATTTGTATGGTTTTTAATGGAGATTTTGCACACATGCACTGATTTAATGATAGTGGAAGCCTTGCGTGGTTAAACCTTCATTCATTGATTGTTTTTGGCCATGTGGGGGCAAGTGCAACAAGCTGTAAACACAGCATTGAAAATTTAATTATCACCTTATAACATTGTTATGGTTAAGACCTGGCTCTTTAGCTTCCAGATGCTCTGCTATGTTCACCAGCCAGTTGCTAACTTTGTAGCTTTTTTGGAGCTGGAGAATCAGATTTTTTTCAGTTTTACTTTCAACTTCCTCTTGTTTCTAGGAACCATGTTGATGAGAGCTATGAGTGTGAACCAAATGGTAAGGTGGTGGTCCAGGCCAGCAAAACAAAACATTGAGCTGACAGACATTAAAACACTTTGTTGAGCTGATGGGAACTGAAGAGTTGGGTGATAATTCTTTGTGGATATGTCACTATGCACAACCCCTCTCACTTTACATGCAGTTGTTTGATCCTTTGTCAATAAGAAAATATTGCTGTGTACTTTAACTTATCCGGGTTATGTTACATGCTATTCTCCCTTGTGCTTTTTTTTCATTCACTTTTTCAAAAAAATGTTGCAATTCACAGCACTCAAAGTTGGAAATTTAAAGCCAACAGTGGTCTCCTGCAGTAAAGTTCACTTTTTGCCAGTTAAGTAAGTATCCAGCCATTCCCCCAACCCACCTCCTTGTAATAATCAAGTCACCTTATATTGATGTCATCTGAACTGCGTCACTTCTCCAGGTCATAATTACTATGGCTGTTGATGGCATAAATGTAACTATAGATCGTTTTCACATGCTGAATTTTAGACCTATACTGTTGATTTTCTTGTGAAGACAAGCTAAGAATTCTACATTAGTTTCCTGACTGGAAAAAAATCATAGACCCCCTCTATCTCTTGGGTATGTTTCTCCTGTGTTTCAAATTGATATTTAGACCTTAAGCCTCTACACTCTTTTCAAAGAGGAAAAAAGTCAATCATTGATCAACTATTTACTTTAAGTGAGTCCAAGAATGGTATAAATTAAATTAATTTCCCCTCGTCCCAGGATGTCTGCTGAGGCTAAACAGTGTGACTGTAGGAAGTGTAGCAAGAGACACTGTTCACGTGGGTGGTGTACTTATGGTTTGCCAAATAATCTTGCACTTCACTGAGTGAGAAGTGAGTGGAAGCGCTGTGTCGAGTGGCTTGTAAAAGCCAGGATTTTGTGTTCAACTAAAAGATCTACTCTATAATTTAATAATATTGGTACTGAGTATTTCTGAGCATGTGTACAGCTTTAGGAAATGTTGAATCACATCTAAACTTCTCACGATAATTTTCTATTTAAGGAGATTTATTTTTGTTTTTAATTCTGGAGGCAGCAGCATTTATATTCTGTGCTTGAGAAATTATGTTATTTCTTAGGACAGAAAACTCAAAAATAAACCCTCTAAATACAAGAGAAAATATAGAGGCCCACATTGAAGATAAGCATCAATTACCTTGACTATAAGGCTGCATACTGTCACTCATTTCCTAGAGTGAAGCAACTGTTGAAGGGTCCAGTCTGCCAAGCCCATACATAAGCAATGGCTTCTGCACTGACGAAAGGTCAGGAGATAGAAGGAAACAGTCTGCAGAAGGAGCCTGATTTGAAGGGCAGTCACTGCTGGGTTCAGTTGGCTTCGGCTGTCTTTCAAAGAAAACTGGTAAAGGAAAAATACAGACAATGCAGCCAAAGGCAAATAGCAACTGGGCAGAAAGGCTAAAGTAATTACTTGTTCATGAATGTGTTTACTTATATATTGAGGCATTCTTTCATCATTATCAGGCCAAATCTCATCTCTTAATATGTGTTGTTGAGAAATAAACAACAATACATGGAAAAAAGAAAATCATGAAGCAAAAAAACTGCTAGGAGCTAAATGGATATTGTCCACCAACATGATCTATCAGAGCACACATCCACCTTTTCATAAACTCATCTGACTTTATATCCATTCACTTAGCCAGTATGTAAAAAAAGACTTCTCCTTTCTTTCCTGTTTCTTAATTGGGGTAATCAGTGCCACTGTGTCTGACATTCAGATTGTACCTTGCACATCCCTTTTTTAAATTAGGGGTGATATTACCTTGGATTTTCAGCACTTTTTAGGCACTAAATATTCAAATTGTGTTTCTCCTCTTTTACTAAAGGGCAGCAATAAGGTTTTGCACTGCTGGAATAAAAGGAGGGAACAGCATCTGATCTGATTTATCACTGCGAACTGACCACTGTGACAGACCAAATTATGCCTGAAATTTAAGGTCTGAGAAAAACAGGTGTAAATTTTGTGGCACTGTTTTAGCAGACGTACATAGGGAGAGAGAGACCATAGCATACAAACTGACAGCAATGCATGCATGTTGTTTAAAATTGTTTGTTGTTGTTGTGTATATATTTTTCAACTTTACCTTTCTGTTACCCTTTTCCTGATTTTGTCTGGCTCACACCAGCTCCACATCAGTATTATTGAAACACCCAGTAACATATACTACGTATGCCATTAAATTATTCTTTAATTCTGTTTACATAGGAAAAATCCAGTCATCTTAAAGAGTTATACCAAAAACTGGCAAAACTCATTCAGTCACTGATCTTTTTGTTAGGCTGACAACATCAACTATTTAACTAATATATTTTGCAAACCAGATGAACTGTAGTCATAGTAAATAGCCCACTGATTTAAAAAATTGCAGTGACACATAATTTTGCACAGTCTGGAACAAAGTGGAAGACTGATCAACCGGTCAAGGCACAAGAATGGTTGAAAAGAAAACCTCTAAATGTCTAAAAATAATGGCTGGCAGATAAGAGCACACTGTGTTTACTTAAGGCACATTACACATTTCTCTGTCATTCCCCTCTGTGATTTGAAGGGGAAATCATGTGAAAATATATAGGGGAGCTTTAATTCACATTTGTTCAATTGCCAATGTAAAACACTGTCACCTTGCAAACAAATGCAGCAGATCAGCAGGGTCTCCTGCAGATGACAGATTGTTATTCAGGTCATGCCAGCAATAATATGTTCTTACTGTGTCGTATTTGTGTCAGACCGGTGTATATTATTCTCTTTCTTCTTCTTTGCATGAGAAGGTGGATGTTTAAAGAGCACCAAGTAATTGTACAGTGAATAGTAAAAGACAAAAGGTGGTGGGAATGTGGTGCAGGCATTGAGTGCCTGCTGTTGTACTACAATTATGCGTCATGTGTTAAGTCTGCTCTTAACACACCACACATATACTAAATCGAATGGAAATCATTGTGGGTTTGATAGTCAGTAGAGAAAAGAGGCCACTATCATTGGAAACATGCCACCACACCTACTGTACCCTGCTTACTCTAAACAGGTTAGGATGGCAGTGAAATGCACTTGAGCTGCTTAGTATGTGTGGTAGTGCATTTGCTGATTAGCTTCATGCATGCTACTGGAGGAGGCTGACTGGCATTGTGTACATACACAGAAGAGAGAGCGTGGGATAGCATGGGACTTAGCTTAGGTTTTACCTCCAGTGGTTGGAGGAATTTAAAATATCGCTTACAAAGAAAGACAGACACGCGACAAAGGCCACATAATGGATGTAGGATCATACATGGAATATTCTCCAGTGGAAGTTCATTCATTTACCATGAGAGAATCCATTATGGCTGAATCATATCATCACAGATGCACTGAATCGTGGTGACAGGTTGCATGCAAACTGACTTATACTCAAGGAAATTTATGTGAAAAGAACATTTTGTTGGTGACTCAGGTATAAACGCTCATAATGTAGCACACACTGACTAGTTTCACATTAAACTTAGATGCGAATGGTTAGCAGCAAATACATTAGAGATAAAATATGATCCAGGAGCAATGTAGGTACATGGTATATGTGCTTTTACCCACGATGCCTCAGGCCTTGTGGAAGCATTTTTCTGTTGTTCATAAAAAAAACTGTAGGAAACACAAACAACTGCCTGTGGACACACTACAGCAACTATAGCAATAGTAGCTTTGTAGCCTTTACATATGCTAAAAGGGACAGTTGAAAAATGCACAATGAAGAGGACAGTTAGTTATTGCAACTCTTAAACATCAGTATTGTAATGTGTGACACACTGCCTTTATTACATGCACACTTGTATGTTAGAGGTTAAGAGCAAGGTTGTGATTTACTGTTACAGTCTCATCAATGCAGTGTCACTGTAATAGGAAAGGGCTAACCTTGAGTGGTTCAGATTCAAGGGATAACAGTGAAAAGTCCTCACTCTCTGTGTGTTTATTTGTATCTGTGAGAGCATTCGTGTGCATGGAAATTAATGAGCTTCTTTAAACAAGGAACCTAATAACAACCGTGAAAATAATTACGTGCCGCAAAACACTGATGTGTGAAATAACAATGATGAGCATGCTGTGTGCAAGCTTATGCTGTTATCAGGTTCCTACTTGTCTCTGTTAGCCTCCACTGGGCAGCTGGAAGGACACAGTGTCACACATGATGGCAAAAACAAAGCCCTGACCCTTGCAACCCCCCACTGGAGTGGCGGAGTAACAGTCTCCATCCACAGAAAGAAATATCAGATTGCAACTGACCTGGGCCCTGCTACTTGAAATCCCAGTGTCCACCATAAGGGGCTTTACCACAGACTAGAGGCGGGTGAATAGGGATAATTTAATGAAACATTAGACAAGAGCACTCCACAGTCTTTTAACAAATTGCTCCTCTGACTGCCAAGCCTGGCTCAATTTAGGTTGCCTGAAGGAAGAGCCAAGTGAAAAGATGAGAAAAAAAAGGGGAAGAAAGAGCAGTTATTCACCTGCAGCGCTCAGAGGTTGGATATGATAGTACCTGAAAAACAACTGTAAAATAGAAGATGAGGCAGTCCTGTAATGTCTAAGACTGCCATTATCAAGTCAACTTGCGGATTTGTGAGAACTTTCCGCAGGACGGATTAGGTGTGATGGGAAACTGTTGACTTTCGACCAGAGAGAGCAGAAGGAACACTTTCTCTTATCCACAGGCACCTATGGGTAAAAACAGGTGGCTGCTGGGTACTGGCACCTTTCATTGGCAATGCTAGGTGAGTAAAAGCTGGCCTTATTAAGATGTTGGCAGGACTGAGAGAAGCATTTTCATGGCATCACAAAGTAGATTCACCCCTCATTACCGCTTTGTGCTACATAGTGTCCTTAAGCTTGGGATTTAAAGCCAGCCACTGAGTAAAGCCTTGAATTAGCTTAATGAGAAGAGCCAGGCACATGACTTAAAGCTCACGTGGAGAGAAAGTCACAAACAGGAACTTACAGCCAGTATGATTATTGTGTCTATGTATAGTGAATGGTTGTTTATGGATTGTGTGTGCGGCTATGAGGGGGTTCTTACATGCAAGAGAGTGTGCTATGTTCATGTTTGCATGCACATGTCCATATCCGTCTCTACAGTGATATACAGTACTTTTGTGGGATAATGTAACTTTAATTGGGACTCTATTGGGCATATGGGATCGTGTCTCAGTAATGAGGGCAGAGAAAGGCACACAACAATAAAACGTACATGTCAACTGTACGTTGTTTGCTTTACTCAGTTCCAGTGGATGTAAGTTAAAGATGTAGCATTGCCTCACATACAGTTATACATTTATTAAGGCGAGTATATTTGAGACTGTCAAAGTGAAATGATAAAACATTTTCGACAACTACTGCTCTGTAATAGTAGAAACATTCATTTTGCATTAAGTCCCAAGTTGCTAAAATACCCATATACATTAAGCTAACGAATCCCTTATTAAATTGTTTTATCTTCAAAAACATTTAGATAGCCATTTAGCTAGTTAGTAAATATGTCATGTATCTGGAAATCCTTAAGTGTTGCAATGCACAGACTTGGGGAGTAATCGAATACATAGAACAGCGTTTAGTATTTATAATAAAAAAAAAAGGTAACTGTATTCCATTACAGGTTTAGAAAAAACAAATAAACATGTAATCAGATTACTAATACACTGCATATTTTTTTTTTTTTTTTTTTTTTAGCAGAAATGATTTAAAATAAAGAATGATATACTACCATGCACTGTAATAGTCCCACATGTAGGCAGAGCAGGAACAAGAGGGCCACCACAAGGTACCACAAGGTGCATGCAGGTGCACATAGCAGGCACGTGTACACACACTTCACACACAGTGAACTTAGGTTGGCAGAATAGGCAGGGATGATTATTACACACTGTGGTAAGACTAAAACAAATAAATGAAAAGAAAGCTTGAGCATACAACAGCTTGTAGTGCACACAACGGCTCTCCACCGAGATGACTGTGTGTGCGCAACGTGCCCAGAGCTGACAGCGGGTCACTGGTTGCTGAGCATGTTTAATACTGAATGAGTTATGAGATATTCAGTTCTATCACGCAGATAGAACCAAATAAAAGGACACAGTGAAGCCCATGATGCTGCTGCGCATATGTCTACCACTCCATTCTTCTGAGAAGAGCTGTGGAGGAGGATAAAGCTCTTGTAGAGTGGGCACGAATACCCAGCAGGGGGTCGCCGCAACATAAAATATGCCTGTGTGATTGATTTACACAGCCAGTTGGCCAAGCAATGTTTCATCAGAAGCTTTACCTGAGAATGTTCTCTGTAATGCACATAAGGTATTGTGTACTTGCATTGTAGTTCTATAGGCTACTGCCTGTATTTGCTTGATGAAAAGAACGTTTTTCTTTAAAAATTCACTGAGCAGAGGACTCATTTTTTGATGTTAAAAATCTTGGTTTCCCCTTTTTCTTTGCTAAGGTTGCATTGTTCTGTTGTCTTACAGAATACACTTAAGTAAAAATCATCTTATTGACATTTCTTTTCTTGTGTTTATTTGCATATTTGGTATTGATATAATCCAAAAGTAACAGAAATTAATCAAGTTACGTTACTTTAACATTGTGATACTTACTGACTGAAGTTTTTTTTAACAAGTAATTGGTAATTGTATCAGAATACATGTTTAAAGTAACCCTCCCAACCCTGGCAATGCATGAGGTTGATTTTTTGGCTCTTAAAGCAACCTTTGTTCCCTGCGGTTGTTTAAACCTAAATGCAATAAATTGGATATGGCATTTTAAAGGATTCTGATCTGGTTAGCTCCAGTGGTATTTTAGCAGGATAAATAGGTTATCTGGGTGTAATTAAAGGAAAACTTATTACAACTGATGTTTTACTTTTATAGTCCTAGGCTCTATCAGTTATGATGTTGATGAGATCATGAAACATGGGGCTACCCAAGAGCTCCAGTGGGTTTAGAAATATGAAATAATTTAGTCAAACTTATTTAGTCAAACTTCAGTTTCAGTTTGAACATCCTGGTTCAGCTTTGACTTACTGCATACACACACACACACACACACACACACACATATGCATATATATCTACATACACACATACAAATAAATAAATAAATATTTTCAGTGAAATGGATCCAATACAGTATGTAACCCTGTGAAGACGTGAATATGCTATACTGAGAATTGCAGTTTTACCCCCGTAGCATAATTGCTAGTCAATTATTGTTAAATTAACAAACAAAAAATGATTTGTATTAAAATTACACATTGTGTTTTCCACTTAAACAGTATGTGCATACACTCTATAGAGCAGTCTCCTCTGTTGAATAACTATGGTATTATTTACAACATACACTGAGCAAGTTTCATAATCACACATGTTGATTATGTGTTTTAGCGCTATGTTCCTTGATGGTGTGGTATACAAAATGCAAATTGTATTGACTGAAAATAGATGAGATGTGTTCCACTGTGATTTCATTAATGCTATAAATGACTATCTCAAACAAATAGGGGATTTGAGTAAATGAGTTTTGCTACAGCCATCTCCAGTAACTGTAAGGAAAGACTGCTAATGATTAGCAGTCAGCATCAGGCAACAGGGAATATGTGTTTGTTGTGTGTCTTTGTGTGCATCTGCAGGAGTGTCTGTTCTTGGGTGTGCTGTGCAGTGGAGCCATTGAAAAAAATTCTTTGACCTCAGCTCTTGATCAAACAGAAAAACCTGTTTTCTCACCTTCCCTCCTCATTATTCTCTTGCTGCTTCCTCAGTGCATTGTCTCGCTGTGCACTGGGACGCAGGGACAGCACAGAGAGGTTAGAGTTCCCTGTGGCTTGACAGTTCATTGCAGGTTGTGAGCAACTGCAGCACACTACACCACTTTTTTTTTTTCAATCCGTGTTTTTTTATCCTGCTGACATGGATGTCATATCATGGCAGGGGCTGAGTGGCAGTGACTGCATGAGAGAAGAAAAACAAGTTGGTTGGATAGTGTTCAACCAACGCAAGATGTTCATACTTTAGATTGAGTTAAAGAGTAGAGACATGAGTAGAAGCAAGATCCTTGACTGTGATTAGAGGTTCAGCCATGACCCGAGAGGGCACATGTGGACTCAGTAGATGTTGCAAGTATTTCTTAACACCACCTCAGGCTTAATACTAAACTGGCTTCACTGTAGCTGTATGAGCAAAGACTTGGCTATTGGCTCATAAATGAAGAGTAGTAAATCAAGTTCTCTATGGCCTTTAGCTTTGAATTTATGACACAACCTGCCAAAACATTTAAGCTTAGACATGGGAAAACCCTCCATTAACCCATCAGTAAATACTTGCAGCCCTGTGATCTGCCTGTATACTCACACACACACTCGCTACCGATCTGTGGTATGCATGATCTAAATGAGTCCATGGGCTTTTTGTCAGCTAACACTGACAAGCAGAACATGGAAATCACATTAAACCCTGCATGCATCGTTATGAGTGTGCATGTTTCCGTGTGCATGGCTGGGTACATAGACATTAGTATTAAAACCTCTATGGTGGCAAGTCTGGAAAACATACCTTTGATCAAGAATTGTCCAGGAACGCAATAAATCCATAGGCAGGTGTATCTATTTCAGACAAAACCCAGGAGATTTAACGAGGTATATTTGGACATCCATAGAGTCAAATATATTTCTTCCAGCTTGTAGACATCTGTATAACTCATGTTTAATAATCTGAAGGGCCAGGAGATATACTTTGGTCTCTGTTTTTGTTGCATTCATAAAGTAACAGGCTTGTATCCAGTTGACATGTCCACAATGTTTGTCAATGTGCTGTCTTGCTGTAGCAACCTATTTTAGTGTATTTTGATGTCAGTGGATGGTGGGAGAAAGCAGATTGTAGCTGAGATCATTTTCTGAGCTGAGGGGTGCTGTGTCAGTACATCACAGCTTCAGTGTGGTCTGTTAGATTTTGTTGGATTCTGTTGCTGATACCACTGACGGGAGAATGAAAAGTGTTGTGCATAACATTTTCTTTGGAGACCCTGTATTATAATAAGTTGATCTATATTACCAGAAGTGTAATAATGTATGATTTGGTGAAGTAAAGATTGCTTAAAACAGACAGCTGCTATGGCCCCTTAGCTAATATGGTAATGTTTCCCAGCTGCTCAGGATTACCCATTACTGCTTTCCTGTGTGTTGTAACCATATATGCAATGCTTATTGTATTTGAGGTTTAGTAGAGAAGAAGTACAGGCAGATGTAATAAGGAGCTTAACGGTCAGGTAAGCATGCTCATGGGGAAAGCCTGGCTGTTCTAAATGTTCATAGTACTGTACTTTGTGCACAATGCATGGGCACTGTTGGGCAGGCTCTTGACAAAACAAGTTCTCTGTGGATATGGATGCTACTGAATTAGACTGCTGAGGCAAAATGTGAAAGTAAGGCAAGGTTTAAACTTCTCCTTTAGTCCCTCTTTTTTATTCTTCCCACAATAACTTAAGTCACTATTTGTGTGTGCAACACTAACAATGCTTTCAAGGAGAGACTGTCCAAAAGTGTAAATCATTATCCTAGTTTGTACAATTAATGGTATTAAGACTACAAAGACACACAAAAGTTCAGGAAGAGAGATCTGGGAGGCTGTGATGGCAGACATTTTTCCCTGACTTGGAGTGCCTTTATGTTGCTTTGAGATGAAGTTCAAAATATTTTGTTTGAAGCATACTTAACCTTGTAGTATCAGCATTATCTAGGGGATGGAGGGTCACATAAGGCAGTGGACTGACAGGCAGCAGACTGAAACTATGAGAAAGAAAGTGAAGGGTGGACTCAAGCTCATGTGTTTATTTGCTGCTCTGGGTGCCCAGATGAAATTTTGGTGGGTAAATGCATTTTAAGTCCCCAATGCATAAAAAAGTAGATGCAGCCTGTCTCCTGTTTGAGAGATCAAACATGCCCTCAGATGTTATGTCTTTGGACTTGCTCAGTTTCAAAAGTTCATACAGGGCTTGAGGGGAAGAGTTAAACTTGCTTTCATTCACAGTTCAGTTAACTGGCTTTGTTCAACTTTTCATGCAATCATGTTAAGTTTGAAATCCATCATTAAAGATTATTAGCCATGTTCACAAGTAAAAAAGGATCCATCGCTTTGTAGTTTAGATTAAGCTTTTATCAGTCACTGTGACAGATAACAGACAACTTTCATTTACAAGTGAAGTTTTATTGTGAAGTAAATGGAAAGTATTATCCAGTGTAATTGACTGAAGTAATAACTAAAGGCGAGCAATAAAATAAAAAAGGTAAGTTTTTTAACAGGTGACAACATAGGATTGTCTGATTTCTCTGGTACAACAAATCGAAGCACTGCCACCTGGCTTTTTCACAAACTCCATTAAAGTCTCAACACAAAACCTTCCATTTATTATCATTCATGACATTTCATTGCAATTCATGTGAATCATGAAACACAATCAAGTCTTTATTCATCAATGAAAAAATCATACAAGGTCAACTGGTAGTAAAATGCAACAATATTATCTTTTTACAGCTTTATTCATAGAAAGAAAGGATGCTTAATACTTTGTTGCCATCATACAAACTGTTATTTTGTTAGGGAAAAGACACTGCGTGCAACATAGAAAGTTAATGCATGATGTATAATGTATATATAAAAACTATCGACTGTACAAAGCTTGCCAAGATGATTAATTACATACATACATGGAGATAATTACTGACTCATATGTTAATCAATGATGGATTGAAAGATATAGCCTAACCTTCCTTGTTAACCTTTCATCCTGTGCTTGCTAAATAGCTGCAGGCAGCCTAGGGCATAATGACACATACTATACAGTGGGTTTTTCGTTTTAATTAGCATTGAGTGTATGTAGTGTAGCACAGCTTTTTCAAAGATAACAGGTTAATATTAAGACGTATGAGGTTGGAGGTCAAGCTAATGAGAAGAAGTTTCATTAAAAAGTATTTTTTTAATTGAAAAGTCAAGCTATTGAAAGCAAGAAACTTAGTCAAGCTAATGTTATCAGTTGAAAAGTCAAGCTAATGTTAAGAGATATTAGGCTAAAAAATATTAATGTTAAGATGTTTGTAGGATAAAGTAGGTTAAATTAAGGATATGATTCAACACCAATAGCTTGAGTTTGTGAGTTTTTAATATGTTTTGAAGGTTTCCAGTCATTTCTTACCAGTGAATGATCATCAAACATATGTAAAATTCTTATATACTGTATAGCTACCACATCGATTGAATGAACTAATTTAAAACATGGGATCAAAAGGGACTCAGAAAGAATACTGTTTGAGCAATATGTTTGAAGAGATATTCTGTACAACAAGGATGACAAATCAGAGAGGATGATAGAGAGACTGACTTGCAGTCCACAAACATATGGTTTCAAATATCACAGCACCAACTCTTAGACTCTGAAGCAGTTATTCTCAGCCAAAGCGTTACAGTTCCCATTTTGAGTAAAGGATAGCTAGAGTTGCTCTGGCTCACAGGATGTCTGCTCTGCTGGATGATGATACATTATAGCAACATATATATGAGTACTTGAAGAAATGGGACTTCAAAGAAGCAACTGAGATAGCAGCTGCCCAATCAGATCTCACTTTAGCAAGATAATAGCATTCAGGTCCCCAGAGGCATGAACGGGGATGTGTCATAAATTATGAATTTCCATGAGAACAGATATGGATGGCAGTGTCATGCAATAATTGGCACAGCACTTAGCTCCAAGTGAAGCTGGCTGGTGGCTGAGTGATGTACGCCACAGGCACCTCGAAAACACGTTGAAGTGATTTGGAAAATCAGTGTGACACAAATAGGTGTCCCCAATTATCATGTTGACCCCCAGGCTCTATGATGTAGCAACCTGATTTCAAGACCTGCAGGGCTGCATGTTAGGGAGCAACAGTGGGCTCAAGGTTAGAAGAGCCTGAGATGATTGAAGCCACACTCTAAAATACTCTAATATAAAAATACACCTGTTTTATCGACCTAACCTACAAACTGGTGGTACAACATAGTCCAACCCTGTTAATATGCACATACAATAGATTAAACCATTTTAATTGAAATGAGAAAAAAAAAATATCTTTTAGTGCTCAAAAATGTACTATTTGGTTTGAAATGGTTTGAAACCATGATTTAGTTTTTAAATGTAGTTTTTAAATGTATTTTTTTAGACACAAGATAATTTAAAGCCTTTGTTGGTATATACTGATTGACTGCTATTGTCACAAAACTCACTTTCCACAATATGCATTTTTTTAAAGTCAAAAAGTCAAAGAAGCTGCTAAATTGTCAGGGATTTGTGGCTAATACAATTATTTGTCTTCTTAGATGAGAAGATCAATAGCACTCATGTCTGTGTGTTAAGTGCGGAGCTGGAGCTAAGACATGATTAGCTTAGCTTAGCATAAACACAGAAACTGTAGGGAAACAGATGGCCTGCTTCTAACCAAAGTCCAAAAATACACCCATCAGCACCAAAAGCTAATTAATTAGCTGCTAAATCCGTACCCAAACAGGAATGTAAAAACAAGTTGTGGTTTTGTGAGGAGTTATGTGCTGTAACTGTGTCTTGGCAAACAGCAGCCGGATGCAGTGAAGTGTCAGCTGGTTGCTTGGCAACCTTGCGACGACAACACGTCTCCAGGAAGTCCCGCCTGTTGTTTGCCAAGACAGCATGTAACATCAAATGATATCACAGTTATATATAAGAGAACGTATATTTCCCAAAATGTAGAAACATTCCATTGACATGAATTCAAGCAACCACTACATTATATAAAAGAAAGTCCAATCCCTACAATATTTGTGTAAATTAATGGTGACATTAAAATAGGTTCTTGTAATTTTTAGTATTTGCTACACCCTCCCTCTGTCAACCCAGTTAAGCACTTCCATGCTCCTTTAAATTAAAATCCCACCTACGATCAATATGTTACTGTTTAGGTGTCATGGTTTAGGGATTTTTCTTTTCCACAGAAGCAGCAACAAAAATTCATTAGATGACAAAAACTCATTTTTAGCCAACACTTCTACTGCATGTCATTTTTTTTGTTTGTTTTTGCTATGCATCTAAATAACACCTTCAAAATAATACTACCCTAAGAGAATAAACCTAACTGTAGACCACAGCCAGGGTTTGAGCATGCAGACCCAGCCTTCTCTCCTGAAATAAAAGGATGTCTAGGGTGTCATTTCTCACTCTCTCCTGCTCTGTCTCTCCTCATTGTTTTTTTGCAGGTGAAAGAGTGAACGGATGAGGTGGAGGACTTCTTCCTCAGCACACACAGAGCCGTCACCTTGCAACGTTCATCGGTGGGAGGAAGAGAAAGACTCGGGATTGTTTGTTGCCCGCAGGAGGAATTCAAGGTCAGTACACAGTGCACTCACACACCCATGCACGCAGTCACACACACACACACACACACACAGGCTCAGGCTTGAGAACAAATAAGAAAACGTTTTTTGTTTTGTTTTTTACTATTGGCTGTTTGTATTAAGAGGAGTCAAGTGAGTTGATGAGATTTTTGGCATGATGTGCATCACCTCCATCAACAAATAATTGGAGAATAAAAGAACTGTTAAATATTAAACACAGAATAATACATTTAAACAAAATCATGCTTCAGATAAAAGAAAAAGTCAAATGACAACTCCCAAATGCTCTTTGTGTCCTTTTATCTTTCCTTTGATTAACTCCTTTCTTCCTTTGCTTATATTGAGTCCATTTTCCTTCCCTCACTTTGTTTCCTTCCTGACTTTGCCTCCTTTGTCCTTTCTTCTGCCCTTTATCCCTTTTTAAAATATCATGTATCCAAAAAAGAAAAAAAAAATCACTAATCAAAGCTTCCAAACAAATGTTGGGCTGTCCAAGGTTTTTTTTTTTCCCTGTGAAGTCCACATACTGGGAAGAATTTGGATTTTAATTGCTTCCCCACAGATTGCTGCTTCACTGAGAAACTGGGTTAATTGCATAAGAAGAGGGAGCCACTTGTGACCTTCACTGAATGCTGCCAACTACAGTTACTGCAGCATGCACAGACATAGCTATGGAAAAAGGTGATAGCCTCGATATCTGCCTATTTTATATGAATGTTGACATCAGTTTCCAAAAGCTTTTTAAGAATCAGTCCTGCAAAGCTGTCCTTACAGGATCGTGTAACTATGCTATTCCATAGCCTACATTATATGGCTGTTATTATAAGGGCATATGGAATTGTTCAATTGCACCACAGGTTGATTAGACCTATCAAAATTGCTCTGAGGTGAAGAGAAAATAGAAAATAAAAAAAACTTAAAATGTCAAAGTGAAAGTCCAATTTGGCATTTTTTTCCATTATTTCCTTGCTTTTTTCCCTTTTTATTTATCTTAAAGGAGAGCTGGCTGTCTATTCTTTCTCATATACTGTATATTCATGCAGTGGCAGGCAGGTGGGTTTCAGCACAGACAGCTCTGACAGAATTCAATCAGACCTGCATGAACTGAGCCCTTCTACTGTCTCCAGTCTGCCTTCCTCTCCTCTTTCCTTGCTTCCTTCCCTCTCCCCACCTGCCTTTTCTCTTTTTCTTCCTTTATACACGCTTTCTTAAATTACATAACACAAGCAGGGATCTAATCAGGGGACAACAACACGAGTAAGTGCCATAAAGCTTAAGTTTGGGCGCAATAGGACGTGGATTAGAAGCATTTTTTTTATTGTTTTTTCTCTACCTACAGTCCATCAAGTGTAGAGGTGTTTGCTAAAGAGCTGGGTCTTTTCATTAAGATTGAGAGGGACTGCAGATTAAACAGAATTTGGTAACTTGTTCCACCACCAGGGAACTACAGAGGAGAAGAGTCTAGCTAATGACTTAGGGCCCTGTTGTGGTGGTGATACCAAGCGCCTTTCATTGGCAGAGTGTAGTAGGCGGGAAGGAGTGTAGACCTGAATGAGGGAATTCAGGTAGGCAGGAATCATTTTAGTTGCTGTTTTGTAAGCAAGTGTCAGGGTTTTGAATTTGATGTGGGCAGCAACTGGGAGCCAGTGGAGGGAGATGAACAGCAGGTTGACAGGTTCTGTTTTGGGCTGATTGAAGACCAGACGTGCTGTTGCGTTCTGGATCATCTGCAGAGGTGTGTACATGGCAGGGAGGCCTGCCAGTAAGGAGCTGCAGTAGTCGATGCATGATATTATGAGAGTCTGTACCAGGAGTTGTGCTGCAAGCTCAGATAGGTAGGGTCTGATCTTCCTGATGTTGTACAGGGCAAATCGACACGATTGAGCGACTGAGGCCATGTGAACCTTAAAGGTTAGTTGGTCATCAATCATGACACCCACGTTCTGGGCAGATTTTGTGGGCATGAGTTAGGTTGATTCGAGCTGGATTTTGATGTTTTATTGTATAGAAGGGCTGGCTGGCATGACAAGGAGCTCGGCCTTAAACCTTCAGGTTAAACTGAAGGTGGCATTCTTTCATCCATGCTGATATATCGGAAAGGCATGAAGAGATCCTAGCTGAGACTTTGTGGTCTTCGGGTGGGAATGACAGGAAGAGCTGGGTGTCGTTTAATAGCAGTGGTATGAGAAACCATGCAAATGGATGATTGCACCAAGTGAGGTGGTGTATAATGAGAAAAGAAGGGGATCAAGCAATGACCCTTGAGGAACCCCTATGGATAAGCTGTGCAGTTTGGACACTTCTCCCCTCCAAGATACTCTAAAATACCTCCCTGACAGGTAGGACATTAACCGGATCCTGAGATACTAAACTCAGTGAGTGTGGAGAGGAGGAGTTTGTGCTTAACTGTATCCTTTCTTCCTTCTTTCCCTCCTCTCATCTTTCTTTCCTTCCTTCCTCCTGTCTTTCTCTCTTCCTCCCTTCCTCCCCCTCTTCCTTTGACCCCCTGTCTTTTTCCCCTCCCTTTTCCCTTTCTCATGCTTTTTCCCTTTCCGTTCATCTTTTGTTCCTTCCTGCCTTTCCTTCATCCTTCTATCTTTTGTTTCTTCTTTTTTCTTTGTCTTGTCTTGTGTTTCTTCCTTCCTTTCTTCTGTATTTTGATCCCATCTTTCTTCCCCCTTTCTTTTTTCTTTCAATCCTGCCTGTTCTTCTTCTCTTCAATCTTTTGTTCCTTCCATCCTCCTATTTTTCCCTCCTTCTAATTTTGTTTTTTCCTTCCTCCCTCCTATACCTTCCTTTCCTCCTCCATCCTGTATTTTGTCCCTTCCTTTCTTTCTTCCATATTATGTTCCTTCCTTCCATTCTTCCTCTTGTCTTTTGTTCCTTCCTTTCTTCCTTTCCTATTTGTTCCTCTTTTCTTCCTCTTCTATTTTGCACCTTCCCTCCTCCTGTTTTTCATTAATTTGTTCCTTCCTTCCTCCTTTGTTTCCTTCCTTCTTTCCTCTTACCTTTGTTCTTAATTTTTTCTTCTTTCCCTTCTTCCTTCTGTATTTTGTTCCTTCTTTCCTTGCTTGCATATTTTGTTCCTGCCTTCTTTCCTTCTTGTCTTCTGCAAGGGCCTTTCTTCCTCCTGTCTTTTTTTCTTTCGTCCTTCCTATCTTTTACATCCCATTCCTTCCTTTTTTCCTTGTGCTGTCCTTCTGATTTCCTCGTGAAAGCACTTCAGCATTGTTTGAATGTGGGCAGCTCACACAGAGCCAATGATAGCTGGAGATGAGGTGAGGGCTGTGACATTCCCCTCAGGACCAATGCTTGGCACACAGTTCCTGTAGAATATTCTGCCAAATGACGTTACTAGCTGAGGATAATACCAGTTTTATAGGTTGAGAATCCTAGAGTACTGTATCTGCGTTTTCAGCTGACCCTGTTAAACTCTGTTACACTGTAAATTGTGTTTCATTGACTGAGAGTTGTAGTATTCATTCATGAGTTGATATTGGTTTCATCACGCATTCTGGTTTTCCTGAATAGTTTAGTAATTATTTACAGATCTCCTTGTTTTTATTCAAAACTGATCCTTTCTTATGCACTAAAGTCCTACAGTAACCATGGCCTTCACAATATGTGCAGTTCTGAACAATTCAGGATGAAAAAGAGAAAATGAAGCTGTTAAGCTTTTTGCAATGGCAAGAATTTGACATCTGTGCACCTTTTGAGAATTACATTTAGCTGTCAAGTGCCACGGTTTTCTCTTCAAAATTATTTCTAGGTATGGTCTCCAGTTTGGTGGCAACAATGTTAAACATCATTGGCAACTCAAACAGGTGTTGACACAGAGCAGCAGTATTGATAAAGCCTGTGCTAATGGACAAAATATGGTGGGAGTAATTAAAAATAATGACCTGTGTGGTGTGTAGCAACACACACTGCTAATATGCACCTTCAGAGCTAAGAAAAGTTTCACATCAGTCATGTGTCAGTTTGCCCTTGAGATCGATCAGCCTCTACAATAAACAAATTATATTTACTCATACATGTTGATGATAGTAGGTGGAAACATTTGAAAATAAGGAAATATCTCTGCTACACCTTCAACTTGTCTATTTCACAGTATTTTATATCTAAAGTGGTTTATTTAACAAATTCCATTTAATCCTACATTATGAATAATAGTACATGTGTCATTCCGTATTTGGTTATGAAGGCATCACAAGATAATAAAATTGAGTCAAAGTCATGACATCATATTGTACAGACTCTGTTCAGCAATTCTGTTCATCTGCCTTTCTGAAAAAAAAGGAAACTTATTCCTGCAGTTCACTTTCTACCTTCTAAGACAACTTGGCATCCACGACAGCAGTTGCTATAAGAAATGGAAACCTTTGTGATTTCACAAAGTTAAAAATTAACTTTATTAACTTTCTGAGAACAGAAAGAACTACAGCTCCTATGAAAAAAGTGTGGCAGCATGGGTCACACTTGTTTTAAGTCATCATAATTTGGTTTTGTCCATATCCATAAAACTCAACAAGATGCAACATTTTCTTCTAAAGTCCTTTTTCTTGTTGTAATCTCTGCTGTCTGAAAATGTCTACAGTACAGCATGTGTGATATTAATAGTTTTACTTCAGAAAAAAAGTTTTGAATACTTCTTCTAGAACTATCCAGATGTTGCACTGCACTCTCAGTTGAGTTTTGCCTCTTTCATTCCGTCAACATCATTATTTGTGAATCAATTCAGAATTGTAGGAAATAAGAATTGAGATGCTCATGTGTGCTGAAGGTCTGCTGATCTGTGTGTGTTATGTAATGACAACTGTGATTTTATCTAACGGGGCGAGTCTTAATCTTTCCTAGGAAGTACCCAATTATAACTGAGTTACTACCGACCTAAACCGATCACAACTACACAGTACTTATTTGAGTTGATGGGTCATAGAGGTTTTTGCTCAGTATTTCACCTTTAGTTTCTCTGTATTTACCAACTTATTATCAGTGATAATTACTGATTGATATATTATAATTTACCAGGTAAATACTTAGTAATTAGGGGAATGTAAAAGGAATGGAACAGAACTTAGAAGTGCAGGTTTCACTTGTCTCTCTGCTAAAGAAATATGCTGACACTAGCATCTAACTCAAAGCAACACTTTGCCGTCACCAGTCCAATACATGCTGTAGTTTATCTTTTTCTCAAATGGGGCCTGCTTAAAGTGGGGGCATACATAACAATCCGCTTGGCATTTACTAGAGTCCAACTCAATTGTCCTCCACAGAGGTCTAAATAACAAGGAGGATATTTGTTTGCGAGTTTGCTGTCAAAGTGTGCCTATCTTGTAATGCTGTAGACAAAGTGAAACACTTTTTCATAAGACACACCACTCTGCGGTCAGGAATAGTGCGAAGAAGAGATACTGTTACCCTGAAAACAGAGGCATTAATGCCAGGGCTATTAACTTAGGACCTATTTACTATTCAGTATTTTACAAATTTGTATGAAAAAGTAACTTAATTATTTTATCATTTGTTAATCAAATAATAAATATATTAACAAAAATGCAGCCCTTAAGGAAATGTCTAATTGTCCTGCTACTTTTTGTCTGTCAGGAAACAGGCTCCTTGCCTGGAGGAGGATATTCAGTCTGTCATATTAAAAACTAATTGATGTGCCAAATAAAGATCTACCTAAAGTGCATCCCACCACACGTACTCCATCACTCATAATATGAATTTTAATAATAGCCAATGGAATATTGATGTGGTCTCAATATGTCACTCCTCAACACATTGAGTAAGTGAAATCTAGCACTCAGTGAACTGATTGTCTTACATTATAATGAGTTGGGGCTATTTGATTAGAGGTTTGTTTGGACTTTCTAACTCAATTCAAGTTTCTACTTTTTAAGTCTCAACTTTGTTGAACATAACGACAGACTAAGAGCGCATTTTAAGGTTCTGAAAGACAGGTCACCATTTAACATAACAGACAGCAGCTTAACATCTAACCATTTCACTGTGCAGTCAGGGAGTAGTCACTTTTGCTGAGTCCCAGTCAAATTGAATATAGACAACTTATATGAAGACAAAACTCAGTTTAAAAGATTCTTTTCCAGAATGTATGAAACTTTGTTTTTAATGGACTTAAGTGGGTTTTAGGGTAGAGTTCTGATGGCAGAGCTTGATGTTTACTGTGTTACTCAGTATTTGTATGCAGCACATCATTTTACTTTGACTTAGGAGTCTATATAAGTGTTCCTTTATATAGTACAGAGCATTGTAATATCACATCCTGTGTATTGGCAACCTTATTGCCAGACAAAATGTTGATATTGGACAATTTTGGGAAATCCTGGATGAAGTTAAATGGCAACATATTTTATATTTTCCTGATACAATAGCTGTGCATGACAACAACAGCATGGTTAATGGTGAGGGAAAATCGTGGTAATGGCAAATAAAATGAAACAAAGCCTTCAGGCTATTCAGGTAATCAGCACATTTGCCTCTACACCCAAATGGCCCACTCTTCTCACTAACACTCCCTTTTGATTATGGTTCTGTGCTTAAGCATCATTGCTCATATGTGCTCTTATGCAGCTATGCCTGCTGCCACACTGCAGGGTGTCACCTGTTGCTGCAGCTGTTCATATAGCATTTCATAATCTCTACCTGCACCCTGTCATCCACCTGTAGAATCTGAATTCCTCTGGGGGGGGAGTTGTTATTGTCCCTCTCCACTCCCTGCTGTCCTGAACTAGAGGTTTCTTTGTGGGGAGTGACAGAGCCAGACAGAGCCATAGCCAAAATAAATAAATGGACTGCGTTTATATATCACCTCTCTAGTCTCCCACCATTCAAAGTGCTACATGCCAATATACACCTATTCACACATTCATACACTGATGGAGTCTGCCATGCAAGGTGTCAACCTGCTCATCAGGAGTTTCTAATGCTCATTCACACACACATTCATGCACCGATGGCACAGCCCTCCGGAACAATTTGGGGTTCAGCATCTTACCCAAGGACACTTTGACATGTGGACTGGATGAGCTGGGTATCGAACCGCTGACACTCTTATTAGTGGATGACCCACTACTTCTGAGCCACAGCCACCCGAGCACATACTCCTGATGCACCTGAGCACATACTTATTCATGTGATTATAGATTCCAAATGAGTTAAGGTATGGCACTGGACATAAATCATTTTCTGTAGAATCATCCAATATGAGTTCCTGGGCTGGTATTGGTTCACGTCACTTCATTCTCTGTATCAACTGATGAGCTCAGTATCTGTAACGTAATATATGGTGAAATATACAGTATATAGTGTGGAAAACTGCATGACTGCACTGTTGAATACAGAATATAACTGTATATTGTCAAAAGGCAAAAGGCTTACTTTCTGTGACAGGCAGAAAATTAAACTACTGGGCACATGACCCACTGCAATGAAAGTGATGTGCCATCAGTTTTTTGAACAATGCAGAGATATGAGATTTGAGAGTGGGTGTGCTTGGAAGCCTTTTCTCAGAGATCTGTTAAAAGAATACAGGAAAAATATATGATACGCTTTACATATTACCCATACACACTGAGTTCAAAGATCTAAATCAAACTTGACAGTCAAACAAAATCTGACACATCCCAAAGTTGTGTAGATTATATAATAACTGACTGATGAAACTGTAGCAGCAAAATGTTTTGCCTCCTCTGATGGAGTTTTGATCAGAAAATGTCTGGATGGTGAGATCCCTGAATAGCTCAGCCTCATACAGCAGCTGTTTATTAACTTGTCCCAAAACTGTCACCCTAGTTGATGAACAGTAGCACAAGCCCCAGGCATGAAGGTTTGAGAGCAGGATCGCATCAGCCCCTTCCTCAAGAATGTTTCAATGGTCCAAGTACTCCTTCATATTAGTTGTTCACCCCCTGGAGCTGTCCTGTTTACCTGCCTCACATGTGTAAATGAAACTGTAAAACAGCCCTATAATCAGGGGTGTTCTTTCTCATGCTTGCATCATTACAATTGAGACAATGAAGTGCTGGGTGGTTAGATAGTGCCTGGAGTTTCACCATGTTCTGGTACCCAGAAATATTTAAAATTGTGTTTGACAGATACAGATAAACAGGAGGAGAGAGCGAATGATGCAGTAAATGTCTCAGGTGAACTGAAACTTTCACTATTGTTGTACATCTGGGCTAGTTGGATAGCTAGGAGCAACAATTTGCTTTTAATATACCACTAGCTTCAAATGGCTTTTCACCCCTTTGTCACCATCTGATGAATATTCCTGTACCTCTTTCTGCCAAATGGGAGATATTGTACCTGTCAGAAATTCCTTAAGTATCTGGCTGGGAATTACAATTGGCTGATGTGAATGATTTTGCCCCTGAGTTTCTTGTAATTATGATGTTTAAGACATCTGCATTAGTCGAGTGTCTGTGTGTTAGTCTGACTAAGTTGAAAAACTTCTCTCAGAAGCAACTGATCCTAAAGATAATCTTGGGACACCAAATCCCCAAATAAAACAGATTCATATGATTGACTTCCTGGCCCTTGAGACAGGTAACCCTCTGACACATATGTTTTTACATGAAAAATGTATTTCAAAAATGATAACATATAAACTGACAATATTTACTGATTAGAAATGTGCAAAAACATTTTAGGTTAGTTTTTACCAGGTTCTTGTAAATGTGAACAGCCAAAGAGTATGTTTTTCTCTAAAACCATGTTGCTTAAAGGTTTTACATAGTCACAGATTTTTAAATATCTTGGTGTATCACTGTCTCTCTTTGGATGCATGCTATGATTCTTTACGATATGTCTTGTTGCATCACATGTTGAGGGCAGGCTGGAGAAACAGCCATAAAACTTGCTGAGCCCTTATATAAACAAACTCTAAAAACTCTGGACAAAATATCCAATGCATTTCCATCACTGTAGGGTACTGAAGTACTGAAATACAGTTTACTGAGTCTTGAGAATTTTAGATTATTCTCAAATTTGTGCCTAGTTTATGAAATTTTAAATGGTTTAGCCCCTACTCCACTATGTGACTTTGTGTACACTCGCACAGTAATTTCTATTAGATTCTCCAAAATATCCTCTATACAAGACTGTACCATATGTTGCACTGCATTTGGGCAATCAGCTCTCTCTGTGAAAGCCACAACTCAGTGGAATGCCCTACCTGATGATATAAAGAGCTGCAGTTCCATCAGTACAAAACCAAATTAAAAAATCTTCACTACTCAGCTCTGTAACTATGTATTAATTTCTAGTTGATATTGTGGGTGTATGTGATAAGCTATTGTGTGCAAACTAGCATTTTGTATTATGTGTCCTGTGTTTTTTTGCTTTGTACTGTTTGTTAGTAATTGTGACCTGTGAGGGGACTGCAGTTGAAAATTAGCCATAAGCTAACTCTGGTACAGTACATCAAATAGTAACATTTATGTTTAACACCATACATGGTCCCAGCAAATACATAAATAAATAAATAAATAATATGCAATAGTTTAAACAGTCATAATATCACACACAGTATCAGCACACAGAATGTTGATATTAATTTTCATACATCCAGAAATAGAATAAAATAATGTCAGAAGAGAGGAACAGCAATGATGAGAGGAACAAGAGTAATCCAAACAATTACACAGGCACATAATTACACATCAAACTTATGAACAACAATTATCATCAAACATTCACTTTGTCATCTCATCAACCTTTGCCAGAGAAGGATGCAGGCTGCCAAAATGTTTAGTGCTGATGCTTTAGGGAACAGCCAATTCATTTCATAGTGACGCACTGAAAATATTCTGGTGGCTCCATAATTAGGCTCAGCGTTGTGGATACTGCTCACATCTAAAAGCTTTAGACATTGTGTGTTGTCATGGAGAAGTTGTATTGAATTTCATTTTAATGAGCTATGAAAGGTTATTTATGAATTAAATAAGTACTCAGTATTTGCAGTATTCAGACAGTAAAGTGCTATAGGAGGCAAGAGGGAAAATGCTGCATGGTGTACAGTTCATCTGTGACATTGCTGTGCTGTTTTTATACAGTTTCAAGCTATAAAAAATTCAAATTGCAAAATAATTAACATCCACAGGGCAGGAAATGCACATTACAATGGTATGAAACTGAACAAACCAGTCAGTTATATTAGTTATTGTTAACTGGAAGTACAGATAAGTTAACAGTATCTCTGACAACCAGATGTATATCACTGACTCATAAAAAGCCTTTTCAGCCCACAGCTCACATCACTCCTGAGCCATCTCCTATCAAAGACTCTAACAGAATCTGAAATTAGATCTCAAAAATCTCAGCGTTAACCCCTATTCAAGAGTGTCAGACATCTGAAGGAAAAGTTTTTCTGTATGAAGTCGTCATATAAAAGACGACAGCCGCCCTGAAAAAATGTCTCTCTTGATTAAAAAGTATAGCCTGGCTATGTGGCCAGCTATGTTTCTGTAAGAAAATTGAGAAAAAACCCCAACAGTGCTCCTCAAACTCTCAGTTTTCTATGGTTTTATGTATATCCTATATTTAGCCTATTGAAAGCCCAGGACCTTTTGAAGTACACACTTTGCTGACAGTCTTTAGATAGAGCCATCTATAACTCTTACTGTGAAGGTGCTTAATGGAAATTTGCTCATCACTAGCACTGGTATCTAACCCTCTGATTGTTAAACCAGCAAGGGAAATGTGTTTTTCTCTTCTTTGGCACAAGTAAAAACACAACAACATGAGTAATCACTAAACTGTAGATGAGTGCATACAATAGGAATGGACACAGACAGTACATTCTGCCTACACAGCCTCTTGAGTTGAATTTTGAGCAACATTTGCTGTATATGAAGCTGACAGTGATGGTTGTTATGTCAGAGCCGTGACTCAGTGCTTCAAATCTATCTAATGTGTTAAATACAACAAATAAGTTGGAAATGAGATGTGTTATGACGAATGCTTCCTGCTTGCATACAGTGAAGACACTTTGCTGCTTGCTCTCACCCCTGCTCATATTCTTCTGCTTATATGGTTTTTTGTTTTGTTTTGTTTTTCTGCAAGAAATGATGAGCAGTGGCTCCTTTATACTTATAAATCACTGGGACTGTCATTTGGCTATTGCCATATTTCAACATTTTTATGACCTCAGTACTACACGAGTGAGGTCTACCAACAACAACAGGCCAGTACTGCAGTGACTGGAAACTTCTTAGCTAAAGCTAATTAGCAGCAAGATTCCCCCCTTCTGTACAGGTGACTTCCACAAACTTTTACAGAAGATTGCAGTGCTAGAAACCAAAATTTACTTGTTAGAAGTGAATGTGTAAGTGAATGGACTATGAGGGAACAATATCATTTTACCATGGACTCAAAACAGTGGACAAGATCATGCGAACACACAGCTAATTAGCACCAATAAGACTACCAAGAACCAGGAGGGCTGTGTACTAGGTAATAAATCTACAAGTCCTCCCTGGAACTCTCTTGGTGCAAAGCCTAAAAGTAAATAATTTCCCTGGTAAATGAGAGGATGGGTAACAGGTCAGAGCCCAGTGCCTTGAGATTTGTGATGCAACTGGCTGGCCTGCATTATCATCCAGGTGTAGCACCTCTTCAACCCCGATTCTTTGTAGAACACAGCTGTGGTCAGCTGCAAAAAGAAGAATTAGCAACAAACCACTCCAACAACCTGCATCTGATTTGCTCCATAGTTGCAGGACTCTGGATCTCAGTCTGATGACCTGGATATCCTCTCATCTTCACATAATAGGGTAAGAACTGCAGGTAACTCAGTAAGTAAAAGGCTACGGGGAAAGCTAACGACTGGGCCTCAAACTCTGATTGTAGGTGACTTGGCTGTAGAAGATGTAAGCATTTGGAGTAAGAACACCAAAATACTCTGCTTTCCCAAGGATATGGTCTCATTGACATTATAGAAAGAATCCTGCATATCGTGGCTGCACATTCGACTTTGAAAACCATCATAGTGCACATGGGGACCAATGATGTTGTGAAACAGCAGTCTGAAGTACTGAAATGAGACTTTATTAATCTTTTGAACACAGTCAGCTTTTTGAATGCTGAGGTGTTTATCTGTGGCCCTCTACCCCCAGTCAGAAGAGTTGAGAGGTTCAGCAGGTTGTTGACACAAACACATGGCTCTCAACTTCATCTACCATACATTCAGTGCAGGATAGGAGACAAAAAGAATCAAGACACAACAGAAACCTTGAAAGAGAGCCACCTCAACCTCCACCTGAAGAGAGCTTTAAACTTGAGTTATCAGAGCCACCCCAAACCCCATTTAGGTCACCCTCCCCTCCAGTTTCCCTTTCCCCCTCCACCCCCATCTTGGAGTTCACTGACCAGAATAGCGAGTGAGTCACTGTTGGGACCAAACTTACCCCCCGCGCTTTCCCTTGCACTTCTCCTATTTTCCCTCCCCTAAACCCCTTGGCATCCAACATGAAGTTCTTACCCGGTTTTGACACAGTTGTCACAGTTATGACACCCACCACCTCACCCACCCCTCAGAATCATCTTCTGTCTCCCCAGCCTGATAAAAGCACAGCATGTTCAGTTATTGTGTACAAAACACAGCAAGCTCTAACTGATATCTGCCAGGTCCAGGCTGCAAGGCTAGAGTTCATAAGAATGGAGGTGGAGTTTTGTTTAATGATTCCCTCCTATGCGAGCAGATATCTTATGGAAATTTTGTTTCCTTTGAATATGTGGCTCTACAACTAAATTCCTCTTCTTGAGCTATGTTCCTAAACATCTACAGGTCACTTAAATACTGTGCAACCCTTTTTGATGACTTTGCTGAACTGCTGTCTATAATCTGTATTGACTTTGACTTCTGTATTTATTGGTGGTGCTTTTAACATCCATTTTGACAACCCCCAGGACAGAAGGACTAAAGAACTGTGTTGTGTTCTTGATAACTATGGACTGAATCAGCATGTGAGAGCTCACACACAACAAGGGGTACACACTGGACTTAACTTCCTCAAGGGTCTGAACATTTCAATGGTTATGGTGACCAATGTTGCCCTCTCTGATCATTCCTGTGTTTTCTTTGAGAGTACAATCTCCGTGCATGCAAATATTCAGAGTTTCTTTTCCACAACGCCTTCTCTTTGGCCTCAAATCAAGCTGTAAGTATATCGAACAAAGAAATGATTGGATGTGCCAGAATTATCTTCAATTAAACAAAGACAAAACTGAAGTAACTGTTTATGGAGCCAAGGAAGAACGATTAAAAGTCAGTGCCCAGCTGCAGTCGGTAATGTTAAAAACACAAACCTAGCCAGCAGTCTTGGTGTAGTCATTGACTCAGACCTGAATTTCAAAAGCCACATTAAGACAATTACAAAGTCAGCCTAGTATCACCTCAAGAATATATCAAGGATGAAAGGACTTATGTCTCAGCAGGATTTGGAAAAACTTGTCCATGCATTTATCGTCAGTAGACTCAACTACTGTTCCTAAATAATTGATCTGACAGCTGCAGCTGATTCAGAACACTGCTGGTCATGTCCTCACTAAGACCAAGAAAGTGGATCAGATCACTCCAGTTTTCAGATCTTTACGCTGGCTTCCTGCCTGTCAAAGAATTGATTTTAAAATACAGCTGTTGGTTTATAAAGCACTGAATGGTTTAGGACCAAATACATTTCAGATCTGCTGCTACATTATGATCCAGACATCTCAGGTTGTCTAGTACAGGTTTGCTTTCTGTTCTCAGAGTTTCTTTTGCACTCTGTGTTAATGCTTTGACTTCCAACTTGCTGCCGAGAAACTTACTAACCAACAACCGACCCCTCCTCCTCCTAAAAGGAAAGATCAGCTCATATATATCTACGTCACTTTGCAAATGTTTATATGATTCGTATTTCGAATCTTGAAACATAGATATTCAACGTTTCTGTGGTTTGCAGAAATGTACAATGCCAACATTTTATTCTGGCGACCAGGCTGACATGTATAACATATAATGTGACTGATGGATTGCATATTGAAAAATTAGCCCTTGACATGTACTCAATGCTTCTTAGATCCAGCTCATTTGTTGTACATTGAGACAGTCTTTGTTCAGCTAGTGGCTGAATCTAAAGGAGAGCAAGGACAATTGGTTGGTCGGTCTCTTCATTGGTTTGTCCAACAGTCTGGACTGGAGAAAGATATGTCCAAAATTTGGGATGGATAGCATCTCTACTATCCATTCACATTTATGCAGGCGTACACCACAGACATTTTACCTGACACTGTCACAGGTCACTCTACCGATCAGCTCTTGCCAATGGACCTTGCTGCTGCAGCTCCCTCCATCATCCCAACATCCTCATTATGTGGTATTTCATATTTTAACTAATATCAACTACTAAAATTTTAACAAAGATTTAATGTTCATGCATGTTTATTGGGGGTGATTAACTCTCTAAGCAAAATCCTCATCACTATTCTGATTTCTTTGAGAGCTCCCTCAAACAGCAGAGCCTTTTTCCCCAAATCTAACTATGACTATTTGCTATAAGTGGTCATTCCTTTATGTAAGTGTTTCTAAAAGAATTATGGTTAATGGCAGAATAAGTAGTAAGATAAGAGTAAGGAAACTAAAATACCTGGTCAAGGTTAGGGTGTGGTTAGGTTAATTAAAGGTCTGGTGAGGCCCTCCACCTCACTATATATGATGCTTCCTCTCGTATTGGCAATGAAAGTTGGAATTAGATGTACATGTGGAGTTGTTGATATAAACTTTATTCCTTTAGGGACACTTTTTTTCTTCTCTCTTTTGGTGACCATTCTGACTTTTGCCATCTGGCCACAATTTGAATCAGAAGATGAATCCTTTGTTTGGACACGCTTCATGCTTATCATGCTTGGGCACTTTCAAACAGTGAAATGTAAATCGAAATTATCAAATGTAAAAATATTGGACATCTGCATAAAAGCTTTCAGATGCTTTATTCCATAAAAACCTGAATGTTGTTCATATTCAAAAACACTTAAAAAAAAAAAAAAACATGGCATATGGCATCTGATGCGTTAAAATTAATCTTTACCTGAATTCCTGAAATCTTTTGTAGAAGTAACAAGGAGGAATACGATCAATTTAAAATGCTGTGCTACCATGACATTTGTATGCTGTCTTGGGAGCACTTTCAGCAAAACATCATCATGGGAGTATGCTAACTACTGTAATGAAAATAACAACAATTTTATTTCCCTTTAATTTCCCTCAGACTCCCACTTGAGTTAATTGCACTGTATGTAAAGATTATGTTATTATCAAATGAATTACAGAGTGATATTGGACAGTATTATCTGGAATCACTGCCTGGGCTTAATAATGCACAGTTCTGAACAGCAAAAGATTATGTTACAAATGCTAGTCAACACAACAGGTGACCATTCAGTTTACAATCTCCTAATTACATTGCAAGCAGTATCACTGTTGGAGCTTTAATGAAATGTCACCGTGGCAGATGTGATACAAGGATTCATACAAATCCCAGAGACTTACAGTGGCTAAACAGTGACATTTTACAGTATACACCTACCTATTTGGAAGATATTGCATAAAATACCAGTACTTAAGGCAGCGTTTGGTGAAATACTGTTGTAGCATTCCTAGTTAAAAAAAGGGACAACAAAAACAAACAAAACAAATTAATTACAGTAGATGAAACCATCTTGCAGAGGCCACAGAACCAGAAAAATACCTGATGATTAATAACAGTTAATGACATAAAGCAAGGCTCTTAGCCATTCAACATAATTAAAATTAAAGCCACAAGCAGTGCTGAATGAGCTCTTGCCCCTCTTGTGCGTTGGAGGGAATGGCAGCCATGGAATTGCCACTGGAGGTTGGTCAACACAGCTCTGAATTTTGAGGATTATCAGACGCTGTAAATGTGTGAAATATTATTTTCTGCGTGCAATATATGGTTCTGGAGATGACATTAGAAACTGTGTATACATTTGATGAACTATGTGTCATTTAGGCTTTACTTCCTGTTACCCATGAACTCAGCAGCCACATATTTCTCTGTTTTGCGTCTTCAGGTTAGTCTAACCCATCTTTGCTAACTTTGAAGCTAACTCCCTTCACTTTTCCAGCACTTGGGGAAACAACAGACGTGATTTTTTAGCATTTATTAACTGTCAGTCTGTGCTGTACATTTACTGCTAGACTGACAACTTACCGCTAACCTTTTCCTCTGCTCCACTCGTATCCACCGTCACTTTCTTTGCATCCAACTCGCTATGCAAACATACTACGCAATCCCAAGCCCCTCAAAAATGCAATGGCATATAATAATAATAATAATGATAGTAATAATAATCTTTACAAAAGCAATAGGTTCCTCTCACTTTAATGCTTTATCCCTAATAACCATACCAACCAAGGATACCAACAAATACATATGCTTCCTGTAAACAGAACCCCCTCCCCATCCCACCCTCTCACAACCCCACCCCCCCACAGTGGTCTTTTTTTAGAATGTGACTGAGTGACTGCTGACAAAGCTTTTCATGTTTTATTGATCAAAGGAGCTATTGATAGACGGGTGTGTTTTTCTCCATCTAATTAACTGATGACATACATTATACTGTCAGACAACAGAAGTACCATATCATGCAAATATGGAGCAACTTTTCATTTGCCTTATCAGAGGAGCTCACTCAGTACTGATACTAACACTAAATATAGAGCCAGCCCTGTTTCTTCATTCATTCCTCTCTGGGGTGTTTCTGTTTTCTTTTTTTTTTTTTTCCTTTTTTTTTTTTGCAACATTCTGCACACAGGATGCAGAGTGTTATCAAAAAACATCAGCATTTCATCAAAGAGAGTGAAAACAGTTCACTGATATTTCACCGACTGACAGCACTATGAATGTTTAATTGATCTCACGGTCAGGAATATTTAATGTGTATATGTGTGTGTGCCTGATATTAATCAGAGCGGACATAGACAACAGCACATAATACGCAGGCCAGTTTGTTAAAGACACTTATGAGGGATTTCTTTCAGTGAGCTATATTTTTAATTAAAATATTCTGGGACATTATTACCAGATTCTTTATTGATTTGCACTCAGTTATTTTACTGATGTTTACATTATATAATGTCCATAAATGCAACCTTATCTCTTAAAAAATAATTTTACTTTCCACTAGTTTACTGCCTGGATTACATTCAGGGGCATGGTTCTCTTTTTTTTTTTTTTTCAAATCAAGAAAATAACATCCGTAGGCCAAGTACAGACATACATTAGAACTGTGTGAAAAATGCAGCACTCCTAATTCATTTTAATGAGACCACTGCCTCGACGCAGTGGGGGTGTTGGCACAGAGTGTTCAGACAAAAAAATAAAAATAAATTAAAATGCAGGGTTGTCTAGCAAAAAAAGTTAAACCTGACTCAACTTTTGCTGCAAAGCAGTGTGAAATAATCTGACAATGAACTGCATTAGCAAACTAAAATAAACAAGTGCACATGCCGGCTTCATTACTTTGTGATATGAATGATAGAAATCCAACATTACCATTGGTGAGACTGTATGTTGTTTTGATAATTAGATTGTAAATCTTGCAGTACTGTATTGGCCCACATATAAAACAATACTGATTAAGAAAATGACCCCCAGCTGTTTTTGGAAAAAAGACATTCTGAAGATACAACACAATTTCACACTAGTCATGTTAGGAAACTTTCCCTAAAAGAGTCCTCATTCTTGAAGGTTTTTTTTCTTGTAAAAGTGACATTCTTCCATTAAAGCCTAACATAAAACCCACATTTGTGTGGCAGTCAGAATTATTTTCTCTGGCAGTCAACATTTTTCATCTTTTTGTCTTTTTGAGCTCATCTCATCATATGTGACAGTAGTAATTCATGGCTGTTTGACAGACAATTCAGTTCACAGTCTGTTTCTGCAGCAAAGATGTCAGAGACACTTCGGACTTTGGACAATTTAAACATGTTACACAACCCTTCAGAAACTTAAGCATAACCATAAAATTGTTAATCATGCTGTAGGGAAAACTAAATACATTGACAATGAGCGTTTTGCTGATATGTTCAACATTAAAGGAGACATAATATGCACATTTCCAGGTCTATATTTTTAATCTGGGGCTCTGAAACAGGCTGTTTTAGCTCCAATCTCTTTGGGCCCCCTTCTTGATGAGCCCACTCTGTTCTGATCTGTTCTGGGTAGCTTCCTGAAGCTACTATACTATAGTAGTAGGATTTCACAACTTTCTTATTCTTTACTCAAAATGTCATCTTTTCAAATTCATCCGTACATGTTTGAACCCAAATCTAGTCAAAAATATGAGGGTGGACAACATGAACATGGAAAAACCTTAGCAACAACCTTAGCAACCAAGGCTGTGGAACAGACAGGCATTTATGGACATACGTGATGATCTGACATCAGCTTGTCAGCAAGGTAGAAAAAACTTTGCAAATGCAACATTCAGGGCAGGTTGAAGCCCTGGCTTTTGACTTGCAGAGAGCATTTTTACATACATTACATGATCTTGATTCTTCATCTTCATACATCTTGATTGTTTTGAAACTTTTACCATGTTTAATATAGATATCTGACATCATAACAGCATATAAATAACAGAAAACCAGAAAAAGCATATGTTCCCCTTAAATGTTTCCATATTCTGTTGATAAAAAATGTAATCCCGGCAGCATGATACAAAAAGTATTTGTAATCCTAATAAGTTGTGTATGAATGTAATTTCCAGGAAATGGGGTTGATAGATTATTTAATAACTTTGGGGCAATTAAGGCTGTGATATAGGTTTGGAAGATGTGTGACAAAGATCACACTGCAGCAAAACTTTCATTAGAATGCTAAGAACTGCTAATTGATGTATAATACATCATAACGCAGCTTCAGTAAGCCTTTGTCTACTTTGTATAGTCTATAGGTATATGAGAATCTACTATTGTACTTGGTTAAGTAGTGTCATACGTCCTTGACAATCCAAATTGGCAGCCAAGGATACTGTTTCGTGTTTGTTGGAAAAAATGAAAAGAAAAATCTTTCTGTGTCACACACAGAGCTTCACAAAGACAACATAATTACCAGGTACTACAATCGGAGGTACAGCTATTTCCCTAACAGGCTGAAACCTTTAATTGTTTCTCCTCGATTACGAACCTACCATACTGTATGTGGTCTGCTTAGCTCAGGAGTCTGCAGATTTGTTTCAGTGGCAGAGGAGATTGTACAAATGCTTCTCTGCTCTTCTTTTGTCTATTTTCTCTTTTTAAGGTCCAGTGATAGGCCTACATCATGTTGTAAGACATTCAGAAAATAACACATAACACACATCTGTCAACAGACACTGCTTCAGGGCTATAAGCTTTGACTCTTTTTTTAAACACCTACAATAATGCAAGGTTGTGAAATACAAAGGTTGTTCATTTACATAATGCAGGCACACTGACCAGCTCCGTTCACTGTTTCTGTGGATACATATCACTTAACCTCAAATGGCAGATGAACATATTCTTGAGAGAATTATGGAAACAAAGAAATGCTTGAATGTTGGTTTGAATACTATTCATATTATGCTTTATGTGGTTTTCTGTTATATACTGTTATGATGTTGGGTATCTGTGCTCAACAAGTTCCAGAACTTGAGATAAATGTATGTAGAAGGCTTCCTGCAAGTCAAAAGCCTGGGCTACACCCTGCCTTGAATGCTTTGTTTGTAACATTTTTTTCTACCTCGCTGACAAGGTGACATCAGCTTGTGGCACATGCCCATGAAGGTCTGTCCATTCTGTAGCTGTGGTTGCTAAGGTTGTTGCTAAGGTTTTTCGATCCACTGCTATTTGTCAATGCTCATATTTTGGATTGGATTCAAACTCAAACATGTACAGCTTGACATTTTGAGTGTATTATCAATACTGAATCCAGAGAATACGATGTGATATGTGTGATTGTCATGAATGTTTGATGTGCAATGTACAGCGATGAAAAATGTTATGTGCCACTGTATGTCTTTTGTGTAAGATGACAATAAAGTCATATCATATCGTAAAGAATAAGGAGAAGTCGTAAAATCTTACTACTATAGTTTGTTTCATGGTTTGCTGACATACCCTCCTGAGTGTTCAGAAGTTGGCCATGACATAGATTCCGGACACTAACCTATCAGAAAAGAGTATTTTTTAGTTGTATTTAAATACAATTGAAAAATAATTTTCTTTGACTTGAAAACTGAGTTCTTGTTAAAATTTGAAATTTGAAAGTGAAATTTTTGCTTTTTCAAAATGAGATTACAGATGTCCAATATTCAAAAAATATTCTATCACTGCAGTATAGTGAGGTTGCTTTGATTTAGTTGGTCATTTTTGGTTCACAAAATTCAAATGTCATAAAAATCAAGTTGCACCAAATAAATTTATGAAATTCAGACACTGAAATTCACAATGAAATAATATTTAATTAGTTCAATGTGGGCTATCAAGCATATTGAGCAAGCAGTTGAGCCTGAGTGGAAATGATCAGACCTGTGTCGCATCAGGCTACCCTTCTGTCATTCATATGATCAAAGAAAGAGAAGTTAAGGGGAGATACACCTATTGAAATTGCAGACCTTGAATTTGAATTTAAACCACATAAATTCAGATAGATGGATTTTAAAGTAAAGTTTGTCAATGTCATAAATTCAGAAATATTTAAATTTCAACTTTAAGTATTCAATAGTGGTTAAATTTTACAAAAAAAAAAAAAAAAAAACATATCAGTTGCTTTACAGACTTTATTTGCTTCCAGAAGGAATGACCACAAATAAAATACTGAAAAATTTGTGTAGAGAACTACCTACTTTCACATAACTGAATGAAACTAAGTGAAACTTTAATCCCTAGAGCTCCAGTAGATGCTAAACTCCTCTTAAAATGTTATTAGCCACTGCTAAAACTAAACATTTTCAAAAAGATATAGACACTGAGAATGGAAAATGGCCGCATGGAGTTCTGTGCTGAATGAGGCATTTTCAGTGTTTTCAGATGTCAGCATCAAAATGTGACAGCTTCCCTCATCCTCTGTGATTAACCCTGACAGGAAGCAGAGTCTGGTGGCTGGCTGTCACACTGAATCACTTAGCAACTGAGATAAGTCCACAGGCGTTGGCAACTTCAGTTACAAGTTGGCACCACGTATATAAACCAACAACAAACAATGTATCCATCTGTCACTCAATTTACAGTATACTTAATCCATAAATATGACAGGGCTAAACCTTAATTACACCCTGACATTTTTATTAATGGACAATAAATGGCCTTTGAGTTAATAAGCCTTTGATGTTAATAAAAATGTCTTGACGTTAATTAAATTCTGTCCTGATGACAAACGCAGTGGCTGTCTGTGTGAAGGGCATTCAAATGGTCCAACTTCTTTTAACATATCCTGTTTTTGGGTAATGGAAGTGTCAAATGATGCATTTAGGTTGTCAGCACTATGCTGACACATAATTTATTGAATATCTGTTAATACTTCTGAGACAGTAATTGGGTGTCAAAACAGGTGCATTTTTTTGACCTGAGTAATACATTTTTTTCTATGAAACACTGTTGAGTAGATTTGCCTGCTCATGATCTGAGACATCAATGTCATCAATGCTGTGCACCCTTTTGTTGGGGGAAAATGAGTAAATTCAAGTTGAGCCTAGTCAGTTTTATTTGTATTGCGCCAAATCACAACAGAAATTATCTCAGGGCACTTTTCACTTAAAGAAGGTCTAGACCATACTCTTACAGAGACCCAATATTCCCGCCATGAGCAAGCACTTGGCGACAGCAGCAAGGAAAAACTTCCCTTTCATGGGAAGAAACCTCAAGCAGAACTGGGCTTTAGGTGGGTAGCCATCTGCTTCGACTGGCTGAGAGCGAAAGAGTGAGGGACAAAGTGGAGAGAGAAACACAGAGAAGCACAGCAACAACAATAACAACAAAAACAATAATAATATTGGAAATAGATTATATAAAAAAAATAATAATAGTAGTAGCATTGGACATTACAGGCAATAGGTAGTCCACAACTAAAAGTAGACACCTGCGAGATGAAACTATGGGGAAACTGTGAAGTTAGTAACATGTATTAATAGTACATGAATGCGTACAGATAGAGAGGGAGAAGTGGAGAGAGGAGTTCAATATGTCACTGGAAGTCCCTCAGCAGTCTAGGCCTATAGCAGCATAACTACAGGCTGGTCCAAGGCAAGCCTGAGCCAGTCCTAGCTATAAGCTTTATCAAAAAAAAAAAAGTTTCTAAAGTATTTAGGGCCAAGCACAATAACGTTAGTTTTGTTTGAGTTTAGTAGCAGAAAATTGCAGGTCATACAGGTCTTTATTTCCTTAAAGCATGCTTAGAGTTTAGTTAACTGATTGGTTTCATCTGGCTTCATTGATACATATATTGAGTATCACCTGTATAACAATGAACATTTATGCAGTGTTTTACCTCGAGGAAGCATATATAAGGTAAATTGTACTGGTCTGAGCATAGAACCTTGTGGAACTCCGTGTATAACCTTTGTTAGCATGGAGGATTCATCCTTAACATGTACAAACTGAAATCGATCTGATAAATAGGTCTTGAAGTAGCTTAATGTAGTTCCTTTAATGCCAATTAAATGTTCCAGTCTCTGTAATAGGATGTGATGGTCAATGGTGTCAAATGCAGCACTAAAATCTAACAAGACAAGTACAGAGAGAAGTCTTCTGTCTGATGCAATTAGGAGGTCATTTGTAACTCTCACCAGTGCTGTCTCTGTGCTATGGTGCACTCTAAATCCTGTCTGAACATCCTCAAATAAACTATTGTTATGTAGAAAGTCACAACTAATTGGCGGCTGATCTCTCAAGGATCTTGGAGAGAAAGGGAAAGTTAGATATAGGTCTGCAGTTGGCTAAAATGTTTGAATTAAGTGTAGGCTTTTAAAGAAGAGGTTTAATTACTTGTAATTGTAGCTACTAACCAAGGGTACGGTTTCCTTAAGCAGTCATTCCTAGTTGGGATGGGGACCAAGAGACAGGTTGATGGTTTAGATGAGGAAATTGTTGAAGTTAGTCTTGGAAGGTCAATTGGAGAAAAACTCTAATGAATATATATCAGGTTTTACAGCTGTTTACCGTTTCTAAGGTGTCTGTGTTTGAGGATAAATCAGTACCTGTTGAGGGCAGGAGGTGATGAATTTTGTCCCTGATAGTTTTTCATTAAAAAAGCCCTTGAAGTCATTACCACTGAGAGCTATAGGAATACAAAGATCAATAGAGTTATGACTCTTTGTCAGCTTGGCCAAAGTGCTGAAAAGAATCCTAGGGCTGTTTTTTTTATTTTCATCTATGAATGATGCATAATATGCAGCTCTGGCATTACAGGGGGCATTCTTATATGTTTTAAGATAAATATGTTCATGGCATGATAGAGTTATACCATGGAGCTAACCTCATCTTAACCTTATAAACCTTATCGTCTTTTCTAAAGGAGCGATGGAGTTGAGTGTTACAATGAGCCTCTGGCACTATCAACAAGATGATCAATTTTGGAGGGACTGAAGCTAGCATAAGAATCCACTATATTGAGACATGGCATTGAATTAAATGCTGATGGAATCACTTCCTTAAATTTAGCTATAGCACTATCAGATAGACATCTAATGAAGACATTTCAGTCTAATGGCGTGCAGTCCAGTAATAGGAATTCAAAAGTTATTAAGTAATGGACTGATAAAATAGGAATTTGTGGAAAGACCATTAAATGTTCAGTTTCAATGCCATATGGTAGAACAAGGTCAATGGTGTTTTTAAGACAGTGAGTGGGTTTATTTACATTCTGAGAGAAACCAACTGAGTCTAATATGAGATAAATGCAGTGCTAAGACTATCACTGTCAATGTCCAAATTAATATTACAATCACCTACTAAAATTACTTTATCACTGTAATAAGGACTCTGAGAAACTCTAAGAATTCAGTTAAAAATTCAGAGTATGGGCCAGGAGGATGGTACACTATAGCAAGTAGAATTGGATGTAAAGTTTTCTAGTTTGGGTGTGAAAGACTAAGAACAAGGCTTTCGAATGAGTTATAATTAAGCTTAGGTCTAGGGTTGATTAATAGGCTTGAGTTGAAAATGGCTGCAACTTCAGCTCCTTGGCCAGGTTCTCTAATATGACTGGGGGGAGTGGATTAATTTAGGCTGACATATTCTTCATGACACAGTCAGGTTTTAGTAAGACTGAATAAATCAATATGATAATCTGAGATTAGATTGTTAATTAATACATTTTTAGATGACAGATATCTAATGATTAAGAGTCCACATTTAATTCTTCATTTGCTTTAATTGATTTAAATGGTCAGGGGGGGCAGACATAGTTTCTATGGGGTATTGGATAGGTAGCTGTTCTAATGGAAGCACCGAGAAGTGTGTAGGACCACAACTTTGCCTCCTGGTCTCAACTCTGGCTTGTCATGCTTTTGGTCTAATAAACTCAGTCATATGTCTACATATGAGAGCAGCTCCATCCAAAGTGGAATTTATGCCATTTTGCCTAATAAGACCAGGTATTCCTCAGAAACTCCGCCAATTATTATTATAGAGTTGAGTGTTTGCCACTGGATCATTGTGCCCTGACAAATTATTTCTCTCAACTCTCAACAGTCAGATCCAGCAATATAGCACTCAAAGACACATAAATCATTGATCATTGATCATATAGCACATGGTATATACCATGTATGCACATAGCTACAGCAGTATACAGCGTTGGCATGAAGGTATCAGCAGGGTAAAAATGGGAGTTGTCAGGCTATAATGGCGGTGCAGTATACCTGTATGAATATAATTTGATGCTACTGTCAGCTGTTAGCCAAGAAATTGATGAATGAGCTAGTGATTGTGAAGACAGTCAGCTTATGCAAGCGCAACTTCAGTGCTCTGCCTGAAACAACACTATGCTCAATTAATTGTGTCTATATGTGTCTATATTTGCACTTCACAACATTTTTCTGAAGCTGAGAAATGGGGGCATATAATTGGTTGTCTAAAAGCACACATTTGTCACTGGCAAATGTCATAGGAAGAATGATAAATATCATTTAGACAAGGAGAATTCAAATCAAGCTATGAAATAGGTTTAAAATCATTTAACAAAATGCAACATGTGCCACATGAACAAGTGAAATCATTAATTTAATGCATTAATTTTAAAACATTCAATTTACAGAAATTAAAGTATTGATGAGTTTTTGACATAAGAAATCTTAATTTATGGTCCATTTATTAACTTTTTCCAAAGCTTTCCATCTCAGTGATCATCAGGTGACAGATCACAAGATACTTATCTGGAGCACAACTTCAGCCTTGACAATACCAATTTGATGTGTAAACTGTAAATGGATGTTTGGATTATTTATAGTATATGCTATATGATATTTACTTGTGCAGTTTTGTCCATTAATTATTTGCCAAAAGAAAAGACAACACTAAGAGACTGTATGCCTTGAGTAGAGGTTAAAAGAAAGAGGAATTACCATGCATTCATACTTTATGGACTGACCTTTTCAAATGCCATCCTCTGTCATCAAATACTGACCTTCCACCACAGGAGAGCAGTGTCACTACTGCAACACCACCTACGTACATGAGCTGTTGTTCTGCTGAGGTGAATGTAATTGAAGATTTACAGAGTTATGATTTAACTGGAAAAAGGCAGAAATGTTGCGGCTGTATTAATGTTGCACACCTTTTTGGTAGAGTGAGGATAAACAGAGGAAATCCACAGCCAGCTGATCTTTTCCATGCAAATGGATCTCACTTTGTGTAAACAAGGAAGATAATGCACAGCAGCTTTGCATGGTTGTATGATGTAAGATAAAATTATGTCACATGAAGCTTGATTTCAAAGTCTGTTTTGGGTGTAATCCAGCTTACCATTTACATCCTGCATACATAAGTGAGTACATTACAACCTGACAGGAGACAAACATGAGCTTGAGGCTCAGACTCTTTATGTAAGCCTCATCTCAATATTCTTCCAAAACAGATTTTACAACAACAAAGAATTTTGGAATTTAGAATGTGTTATTACCCTTGCATACATAATGCACCCCTCCCCCCTTGTGTACTTGTCATAAGCTAAAATATTCCATCTTGTGTACAGCACTGGAGGGCTCAACTTACACAGTCAATTACTGTATGCGGCTTCATCATATATCTTGCATGCAAATGAGACTATAAATACACCGACTCATCTCTCAGAGGCATCACCCTGTCAGGGTGTTAAACAGTGTGCTGTGCCACACTATAGGTCTCTCACCGTCGTGCAGCTCTTTATAGTGTCTCAGTCTCCTGCTATGAGAAGTGCAAACTTAGTTATGTCATACATTGTCAGAACTGAGAACAGTAACTACAGAAGTGCTGAAGTTGAGGAAAAACAGTGTTTGAAATGTTCATGCTAGATGGCAAACTGTCTAACAGCGAGAAAAGTTGTGTTGTCTTCATTAGATGCTTTTTTAGGCTGATTATTTTACCTGAACAACACACTGCATAGAACCTATATAACCAGATTGCAGGTCATTTGGATGATCTTCAGAGAACGAAAGGGGAACAGTAGGCTATACAAAAATAAACAGAAAAAGAAATGTAATAAACCTTATGTATGTATTTGCTGTCTTATCCTAGTTTGTGGGGCTTAAAATATCTCTAGGTATCTGCCTGAAAACAGAGTAAGGTTTGGATTTTATTTACTTGTAACTGATACCGATGGTGGCTTTGCAGCCATATAGCCATATTGCCAGCAGTTTGTTGACACTTCTTTTCACTTCTTTTCACAAGTACGAGATATCATAGCTGTCAGAATCCAATATCTCCATCTTGGAATTACAAGCTAGAGGCTGACATGAATGTTTTTTTCAATACGTATGATGGCATGTTTTAGAGCCCAGAGATGACCAAACCAGATTTAAGTAGCAGCAGTTTATTTTTTCACACTATTTTTAGTTACTGCAAATTTGACATGCTTTTTTCACTAAAATGGCACAATTCCCGGCATAATATTTCACAGATAGATTCAGAATTGCAAAAATTTAGATATTGGTCTGAACTTGATGTTGACCAAATATGTTAGTGTTTTGGCTTTGTAGAGAAGAATTATACACTATAATTTACATAGAGAAGTACACATAAGTATCTGCTATGCCAGCCCAACATATTATTGCAAATTTGTGGACATTCATTACCTAGTGTAATCTAGCACTTCAATACCATTCTAAAATATAAAGCCTATATGTTATTATTTTATAGAACTGTTTCATCTCTGATTGATAGTCAAATATCCATTACCAGTTAGCATCCCAAACACCCCATACAAGCTGCTTTACAGCACACTCTTCCATCCATACACACCCCTACTCCCTACTCTTAGGAGGCCTTGCAGTGAGACTGCTTGCAACTGTTAAGCACCATGATAATGATTATGGTAGTTTGAGCTGAGGTAACATTTATTCCTTTTAAACACTTCGCTCAGACACAAATGAATTATGTAGCAAAGGCCCCAGTGAAGCAATCCACAAGCTGTGTCAACGGTGCTGCAGAGCTAAAGATAGACCCAACAACAGCTCAGGTTCACCTCCTCTGCACTGAACCTACAGTGTGGTAAAAACATGGTAGGTTCAATCCAAGGGAGGTGCAAAAAGTCATAGGAATGTTAAATTGTTTGCTAAGCTGTCCACCTTGCTGTAGAACATTGATTATGCATATAGCAGTGTTACCCTGAAAATATGAATGAACATCCAGAGGAAGCGAGACACATGATGTATATTATTAAAATGTATGGTATTGTTGGACCATCAGCACTGGCAAAATAGCAATTTAAGTGGGTGAGACAAAGTGTTAGTTTGTGCGCTGGTCTGTGAGTGTATGATTAAAGTCAAGAGAACACGAAAAGGGAAACTGAGCTTTTTATGTCACAAAGTGTTTCTTCTGAAACCTTTTCTAAATGTTGTTATAAGATAGTGATGGAAATTCCGGCTCTTTTTTGTGAGCCAAATCATTTGACTCAGCGCAGCAATAAGAGTGGGCTCTCAGGGGCTCCCAAATGGCTCTTCATTTAGTACCACTTCTGGCTTTTATAAATCAGCCACATTTAGCAATGTTTTGACCTATGGTTGTTATGTGTGCACATATATAATTTGAATTATTCAATTTAATTATACTGAACCTAAAGAAGCATAATGCATTCACTTGAGGAAAAAAAGCCCTGTTTTTCTAAATTAACAAGATAATTATCTTGGAATTCAGAGAAAAAATATCACAGAAAAAAAGAACAAGATACCTCAAAATCCTGAACAGAGTAACACTGCTGTCTGAATTTTGTTGCGCCTAAAGTAGTATGATTCTGGTAAGGACGGCTCCTGAATGAGGCGAAGGTCCTGAAAGATATGTATATGCGTTTTCTTTCATGTTCTTTCTGTGTTCTTTTATGGACACAATGCATTGTCCTCTTTTCAAGTTTTATTTTGCCAGTAGTTGTCAGATAAATCCTAAAGATTGCTGAACCAGATATCCTCTCTAACAGTATTAAATTTGAGTCATCCCACTGTGCTGTTTGAGCAAAAAAATGCATTACATTTTCATATAAACCTTATAATTACCAGAATACTGTAATTTTACATTATGTTTAAATAATGTAAAAACACCAAACACTATTACACATGTAATGTTTTATTTATACTGTACTATCCAAACAGTGTCAGGTCAGTGTTAATAAATAAAAGAGAAAACAACACAGGGAAGCTAGAGTTCCTCACAACTATAGACCATCAGTCACTCCACCTGCTTTTAATTTGATGGATCAGCCAGCGCATGGAGTGGGTGTGCCTGAACAGTGTGGCGAAATGATCATCCTATTCTGTCTTTTATTCATTTACAAAAAAAAGAAATTGACTCTCAGGTGTGAGTCAGCTCCCATCGTTCACTTAAAGAAGCCAACTCATAGAGCTGACTATTTTACAACAACAAATCACTCTTATATAACATATTTCCACTTCCTCACAAACTGATTCTATTCTCTTCCACCGCATCGCTGGATTGAGCCAGATCTTCAGTTCAAACCAGCAGATCTACAGTGTCATTAATGTAGGAGATGCTCCTCGGAGCGGCTTGCTAAACTATGAGAATGCTTTACATTGTGCAAAACTTTGTTCTCTGCATAAGGCCAGTACTTTGATGTCTCCACACACGGTACTGTTTGTGTGAAGTCGTCTTTTACATCATGCCCAATAGTGTAAGGTGACTTTAGGGAGCGTTACTTCTTTGAAGACATCATTCATTAGCATTCAAAGGGACAGCCCCAGTCCAACCGCCCAGTGCTTGGATCAAAACATCGCCAACAGCAGGGCAGAGGGACGTGCGTAGCATTCTCTCTGGCCAAGAGTCTTTGAGACACCTCATTTGCAGCCATGTGTCATGTGCAAATCCCTCCAGATAGATAATGTCATGATATACTCAGCAACCTGCCATGTTATTTTGACAGGTCTGTTTGCAGAGAGAGATTGGATTTGATTTGGAAGGACAGTACACCATCTCTTTGATGATCCTCATTCAGGTGGTAATAATGGTGAGAAAGCGTATGTACAGTATGGACTGTAGGCTGTGCAGAGACTTGTGAAAGACAAGACAAAGTCAATGAAAACTCTTAGGACATATGGGTTTCCTCACTCCTTTCTAAATGTTGCGTTATGCAAGCATACCACTGACTAATGAGGGATTTATGATTCATTTCTCTTCTTCTTGTTAAGATAAAGTTACAGGGACACTCCAGCAATCTTAGAAGTCAAAGTCAATTTAGTATGGGGAGTACTACTCAGCCTCTAGAAACAAAGTCTGAAGAAATTACCCATGAGACATCAACTGGATATGTCTGCTTAGAGACTACAATTCCTAACAGAAAGTCTGCATGACAAATGTGAGTGTGAACAGACAGGGAGAGTCAAACAATCCATAAAGCAGCATAATGAGAAGTATAGGAACCAGTGTACTTGGAAGTTGACCCATACCAAGGACTAAAATTCAGGATATCACGGCCTCTGCTGCTTTGATTTTGACCATTTTTTAGCCATGCATGCAGTGTAGGGTTGCGATATCAGTCTCTTGATGTACCACTTTGGTCCAAAAAAGAAAAAGATCAACAGCCACAGGATGGATTGCCATTAATCTTTGTCTAAACAAATAACAAACAAATAATCCACTTCAACTATCATGCTTCATGGGTTCTCTTTGGATTGACATTTTCATGCTATTAATTAGATATTCCTTTGCCATTATTCTTTGTCCATCTCAGCAACATGCTGACAATTCAACTTATGTATTGGAGAAATATGGTATGACATGCTACTTGAATGCCGATTTCTGTTATGATAAATTTGAGTGCTCAGTAGACTTGATGGACACAGATCTACTGTATATTTGATGGCTATAACCATATAATGATTTCAAAGTCTGCTATTTGAAGGAATCAGTCCTTCTTGTGTGTTCGTATATATGTAAGTGGCCTATATGTTAGACAGTATCTGGCTGGAGATATTCCAACACAAGCAACACCTGCTTGTAAGATATAAAGTTTATCTCAGTCTCAAAACAGACTTCATGTCCCCTGAAAGAAATACAAATGTACAATTCTGTTCTGGGTTCCACTAATCAACCACTGTTCCCTTGCTTATTTTAAATGCATTTTGCTCTCAGTAATTAATATGCAAGAGGATTAAATTAATATAATTCCAGAGCAGCACAGCCGTCTACTTGCTCCCTACAGAAGTCCAGTTGTGGTTTCGGTTTGGGATCAGATGTGTTCTCTGTGGCTGAGACTAACAAGACTTGAATGTATCATCTGAATCATCAGTGTGTGTGTGCGTATGTGTGTGTTTGCCATGGAGCTGTTGTTCTTCGTCTTATTTCACATGACAATCTAATTAATATGCTGTAGACATTTGTGTGCATACACATCTTTGTTTGGTACACAGCACACAGCTTTTTAAAGGCACATACAGTGGAAGTGTTATTCACAGTATGCATCTCAGCAATGTTGACTCCTGCTGTTCCCATACTGCTGGATTCTTGTGAATGAATCTCTAATATAATTCAGACACTGACAGAAGGGATGTTGGCTGTGCGATCCTGTTCATAATTAAACAACAGCAAACACTGGACACACAGAGGGTAAACAAACACGCATTTAAACGATTTCTTAGCTTCTTCTGTCCACCTTGATTGATCCCTTAAAGAGTACATAAATGACAGGAAGCATCTTGATTGATTACTTTGACTCAACTTTATTCAAATAAAGCATTCAGAGACCACACAGCTTAATTAATTTCCCCCTATGTTTTGGCACTTGGTAGCCCACATCTTATTTGCAGTACTTGACATTCATGAGCATGCAGACTGTTTTACATCAAACTGATGGCTACAGATGAGGTGTTGTAGCATTTAAGTTGTGTAATGAAACCGGCTGCCATAGGTTACAATTTAAATTTGTGCTTTATAACCTTAATATGGACATGGCTTGATTTACACATTCATCACCTTCAAGCTTCTTATCATGTGTAACTTCAGATTGGGAGTCTGCATTAAAAATGACATTAGTGCCACTGCAAGGTGCTAAAAAGTGATTCAGGAACAGTGTCCACACGTTCACATGCAGTTAGAGAAACCATTTTCCACTGTGCCATGTTTCACTCTGTTACATCGACTGTAATCTGGAGTGACAGCTGTTGATGACCTACGCGACACGTATGCCAACAGCAGTGTCTCAATTATACAGCGTGAAATTATAACTGTCTGAATTCTGGTTGAACTTTTACTGCTTCATGCCTCTTTGCACTCGAACAATGTTAAGCCCACCACCAGTCAGTGTGGGCACTCGGGCTGCTGTAGGTGGGAATAGGGAGAGATTGGGGACACTGCTTGCAGGCTCTGGAATCTCATTAAGCATATTGTGTTGCCAGAATCAAAGCAGAGGTGTACTTGGCAACAGCTAACCACTACAACCAAAGAAGTCAGAAAATCTCTGTGGGAGGATATTCTGCAGCTTGTCACTGTGACTGAGGTAGAAGTCACATGACACTACAATGGATATGGTTTCTCAAGGGGTACAGTTTGTTGTCTTTTGAAGCAGTTCAGCTAATTCTTATTTATAGATCAACAAATTCAAGACAAATACCAAGCAGTCAAATGATGAAGGTATGTCATCTTCTTGTGCCAGAGCGAGAATCCTTTCCAAACAAAAAAGCAACAAGCATGGATGAGGTTGACAGGGCTCTACAGGTTGTTGTAAATTGGCTTACAACGCCTAAACAAGCATCTTTCCTTGATAAATATGACAAATTTTCATTTAGCTGCATCCTAGCAACTGCTGCTGGCGGTCCCATATCGATGTTAATGCAAGGAATACCTTTTGCACTACTGATTGGTTTGTGCAAAAATAAAAACCCCTACCAAAGATGTCTGTGATTTCTGCTTCTACCTGAATTAATAAAGCAATGGATTTTTACTTGTGATGCTCAAAGATAATTGTAAAGCAACATTTTTCTTACATGAGACATTGTCCCAGTTACTCTGAATGAACAAAAACATTTGCAGTGGTTCTGCGCATCTGAGTGGTTGCTTTCTATTTAGACATGCCGGAATACCACTTGATGAGTAGTGGCAAAGGTGCAAAGGGAGCATATTTAAATGGGGTGCAGGGGGCAATTATGACGTTAAATTGTTATCAGCTAATAAAGCAACAGCAGCATAATGTGGTAAATTTAAATGTTTATAAATAAAACATTTTAATTTAATGTTTTTTTTGCTGTTTTTACAGTGTTGGAAATTGGCTACATCTTTGATTAGTGTTATTTGTCTATTTTTGTTTATCTGTTGTTTTCATTGCTGTTGGGTCAAGTACTTTGTTGACTTGCTGCACAGAGCTGTCAATTCAAGTCAGCACAAGCAGCACACACTGTTATGTGTGTTGAATAGAAATTACATGGAAACAACGCCCACCTGGCTCAAATCGCCACTCTGCTGATTCGTTTTTGGAGCGCACCAATTGGAACTACTTTATCCTGAAGAAATCAACCTAATGAAAAACTATTAAAGCTGTGTTCTGTGGATTACACAGAGTAACAGGGACACTGTGTCTGGAAAGAGATGTTGTTGTTGATGTCTTTAAATGTAATTTTGCTACGCTGTGAGCAACACAAATGAAATTTCATTCACCTCCATTGGCAGAAATCTCTATACCACTACATATAAGTGAGAAAATCTGTTCATTTTACTCATATTTTGAGTGAATCGACCCTTTTTATAAGCTACACATCTCTGGAGGTACAGGCAGGGTTTTAATGGAGAAAGTGCACTGAATGGTCATTTTCAGGGATCAAGCAATCTATTTTTTTTATGCTAGACCACTGTGACACAGTGCTTATTATGCAGTACCACACTGACTCTATTTAATTTGGTTTCTCTTGTCCGTTGCCATAAGACTGCAGCTTTTTTTCTTTCATCCAGTAGGATTTTCTGTCATTTAGTGTTCTACCCCGACTGTCTGAGTTGGCAGAGACAGACGTCTGGCAGATGCAGACCTTAACAAGAGCCTTGTTTTAAAAGAGAGATGTATTGTTCAGTAAAGAGATCACTAATTGCAGTGAGACATAAAATTTGCTTTTGTTTATTCACCTTGGTCAGAGCAGCCTGAAGCCAGAACACAAGGCTTTACTAAACATTATGAAACCTTGTTGTGTCTACCTTTCTCTCTCTGTGCTTTTATCTTCTCCCATTAGGATGAGAAGCAGCAGTGGGTTCTGAGAGGACATGTGCTCTGACATGGTCGCAGAATTTTAATGAGGAGATGTATTAATGCTTTATTATTAGAAACCAGCTAGTCCTTTCCTTTCATATGGCTAACTAACATAGAAACAGATTTTGTTAGGGATGAAACCTCAAATGAAAACATGGATATGAGTCACTGCCTGAAACTGATGTCCTCATCTTTCTATTTCCCCTCAAATAGCCTTACCATCTTTTAATTCTTGAAACTACAAATATGGCTTCTCTGCTGCCTTTTGCACTCTAGAGAGCAGTTCGAATGTTCTGTGTTTTAATTCCAGTGTGGTCAGGGCTGACCATATGCTGCTGGTATAGTGCTAGGTACATATCATGACAAGCCTTAAATTGCTAAAATCAGGGCACCCTGGTGGCCTAATGGTTAAGGCGCACACCACATAACTGCAACATCTATAGCTTGACTTTTGACGGTTGCAGGGCCCTTGTTGTATGTCACACCCCTATCTCTCTGTGGCCCCTGTCTCTCTCCATTGACTGTCAAATACAGGCAAAATGCCCAAAAAAAGTTGATAAAAAGGTCAGGTTTTTTCTTGAAATATCATATCTTTTCTGTATTTAGTGCCTAGACATTGCAAAGATCTATAGTTTGTTCATATAAATACACTGTTGAAAGTAGCAGATGACTGTTGGATTGGGGAGTGCAAGAGCACACTCCCAGGAAGAGGTGTGCTAATTGGGCAGCTGACACAGGTGCATTGAGTGCCCCGAGTTCATTCACTGTTTGCACTTTGGTTGACTCATTATTTGTCCTTTTTTCCTGAGTGCATTGAGTGATTGCTTTATTTCATGTTATTTGCTATTCCAAGTCATGTTTACTTTGTCATTGTAAAGTTGTACATCTGATCTCTTTAGTTAATTCTGACATTATTCTGATCTGTTAAATTAGAGATGTATTAATGTACTGATTAATTTGATAGAATTTAATTGTTACATATACTTTCTCTCAATTGTGCAAAATGAAACAACTCAGCTACACCTTAATCTGATTAAAGAAAAAAGATAATAAATGCTTTCAAATGGAACCTGCTGACTGCTTCTCCTTCTGTGCTCATATCAATTAAGTCGAGTCCAGTGCATTCTGGTAAAACAGGCTTTTCATAGCATTATCAATTTCAAAGTTTCTTCTTCATATAAAACTTTTTCACATGCTCATTTAACAACCGACGTCCATAAATTCTCTTTACTAACTTACAGTATGTCCTCCTGTGACTCAACTTCCTTTAGGTGACCTGAAAGACCCAACAGAGACAAATGTGACAGCTTTTAAGAAGAAATGTTATAAGAATCGGACTCAACTTTTTGACATGATTCAATATGTGTTTGGATACCTGACCTGACCAAACAACAGATCCTAATACTGTGAGTACCAAACCTAATACACACATCTAGAAGAAGAAGATGGCATACTTACGGCTACATCCACCCATGTGCAATTTCACGTCATGATCTCTGTCATCAAACACAGTACACAATGGTTTTGCAAGTCATATGACATTCACCAATCAGTGTGTTTACATGCACTTAAGTAACCGGGTTATTTCGCTGTCTGAAGTAATATGATGTTTTTGTTTTTTGTTCCTTAATTGTGGAGTAGGAGGGAGAAGGTCCTGCACTTCATATGTGAAATTAAAACAGTTGGTCAATTAAACGGTCAGTTGGTTCACAGAAAATAAATCTGCAACTGTTTTCATAATCAACTGTTTGAGTCATTTAAACCAAAAAAGCAAGAAAGCAAGAAATTGCATGATTCAAGTTTCTTAAATGTGAGGGTTGCTGCTTTCCTCCATTTTACAGTATTTAATTGAATTCTAGATACATTTCGGTTTTGCTGGTTTTGGCCAAAACTAGCAATCTAAATATGTTTTTGTTGGTTGTGGGAAACTGTGATGAGCATTTTACAAAACCGTATGAAATTTTTATAGCTATTAACAATTAATTAATGTTATAAGTAATCATTAGTTGCAAGCCTAGTTTTTTTACCTGTGCACATGTGCAAGACTTCACAGGATTTTACAATTTTGGGAAGTTATCACACTGACAACTTTTTAGTCTTTTGTGAAAGATGAAATAGTGAACAGCAGAAAAACAGCATTCATGTTACAAAGTAATCTACCAAGAATTTCGGTTGCACATATTTGATTGATGTGGCACCTTGTTGGATGAGGTTCCGTTGTATTGTGGCAAATGTTTTTTTTTCCCAGAGGACCCTGCATTTTTTTGCAGGACCTTTTTGTCTTGGCACCACTACCACTACACCATGAGACTGCCTCCATTCATAGTAACAAGATGGGTGTGTTTTTTTCACACAGAACTAAAGTCGGTCTGAGCACAGCCCAACCAGGCTACTAAAGTGTGTGTAAATGGATTGTCCAATTTCCTTTTCAACTGTGTCCTCTGTGGTTATTTGTGTGTATGTAAACACACTAAATATTTCATACGGAACACCTGCAGTAGATCATTATGACCCATGCCAGAACTTAAGAATGTACCATCTTGGATGACCTTATTCTGGATTAACTCAGAAAATAAACACAATATGAACACCTTTAGCTGTGAAAGGTCACCTTAAGAGTTTTACTGTTGTAGTGAAGTGAATGTCCTGCTGGAGGCCATACAGTTAAAGCCACTGTGCAGTGGATAAAAACATGGTCTCATTTTCCAGAATTAACACGAATCAGCCAGCAGCTCATGGGTTTAATGGGTGTTGTTGATTCCTGAAAGCTAGAATAAGAATAATCTGTAGATAAATACACAAAACGTGGCCATACATTGTTGGGTGTGAATCTGAATGTGTTTCCTCTTGTTCAGATTGCTGTTAATGAACAAATAAACAAAACAAAACAAAGAAATATGCACAAAAAGGGTTTAGCTAGGAGTTTTACATTAATTTGATGGTAAATTACTAACCTGAAAGATTGTTGTCTCACTTTGGATAACCTTACAGTCACTCAGAATGCTAACACTATGGTTTACTGACGTTGTATGGATGAATTTAGTGTTTTAGTGTTCAACAATGAGAGAAAAACTCCCCCTAACTTTTTATCCCCTCAAGACAAAACATGTCAAATTGTCTTTTTCACAGAAATGTTACATTCTTCACCTAATCTTCTTAAAACCATTCTGTCACATATCTTCAGTCAGCATTTGTGCAGCCTGCACAGCAATGATTGGATGATATAAATCACTTCAACGGGACAAACACTCAGCAAAACCGAGAGCGTTCTGATTTACAAAATTGGATTAGAGTCTTAAGCTATCTCCCCAAACTCTCTCTTCCTTTCTCATTCTATCATTCTCCCTTTCTCCGAGAAAATTGGCATCATTTACTGCTGTCACCACAGAGCTCATTGTCCCCCATTATCCCAGGGACAAAGCTGCCATGACATTGAGTTAATCTGAGCTTGTTTCAATTTTGCTTTCGGGGGAAGAAAACAGATAAGGAGTTCAGGTAAGTGATGGCAAGGAGGTGCCATACCCTGGGCAAAATGGACTACAATGAGTGTGACGGTTAAGAGAAAGATAAAATGCAATCTGCCAGGCAAATTGGGTTGATTTCCTCAAAAATGTCAGAGATGTGTTGGGCGTGCCTGTGAGATTTTCTCTCTGGGATTGATGGAACACTCTTCTAAAGACTAAAATTGCTTGCCAGAATGTCAGGCACACACATACTGTAAAAAAAGACAACTGTAGTTAGACTAAAAAGGAACATTTAATGAAATCTAGGGCAAAGAAACTGGTTTAGGAAAAGACTTTTTCACTTAACATCATATTCACAATCATCATCACGAAACTTAAGATAAAGTTAAAACACTGCAGTGAGAACTCTCAGGACTGAGAAGCGGTTCGAAGGAACTCTGTTTGCAAACCATATATGCTGGCCTGCTCTTCTACTGAAAAGTAAAAGGTCACTTCTGAAGCTCAACTATCTAAGATGAAGCTCTTTCCAGGAGTCTAATTATAGCAAGTTCAAATCATATGCTGCATTGTGAACATAGACTTAGCATACTTAATTACATCCATAGATATAAGAGACCAGAATTTGATGATATCCAGAATGCTAATCTGAATGTGCATGCCACATCGTCAGTCTACCGACTCCAAAAATATGGCAGATGCATTTTTATTTTGGACTGAAAAGGTTTTGGTTACTTGCTGGTTTTTGTCTGGCATGTAGAAGTGCAGAAATGAGCAAACTGAACTGGACTGAAAGTCAGGGTATCTCAACTTCACCTGCATCCCTTTTGACCATTTGTTTCAATCAAGGTACAGTATCTCAAAATATTGGTAAAAGGACAACTATGAAAGGAATAGTAGGAAAAGTCAGTGAAATTGTTGTAAATAATGGATTTGGTTGTGGAGATAAATCTGCACAGAACTGGGCTCAACTTAGGTTTTTTGACTTTGCTATTGACCAGAAGCAATCTAAACCTTTGTATATATGTATGTGTGTGTGTGTGTGTGTGTGTGTGTGTGTAGTGGATGAATGGTACGCAGAAAAAGTGATTGGTATGAAAAAAAAGACTGTTGCAACAATACAAATATAGCCTTCCTCAGCCACCTATGGGGGCGGGATGTTTTAGTTCCACATGGGAACTTGTCTTATAAATAAAACTAGTTTTTTTTAAAGCTCTTGTTGCTAATGGACTGCATGTGTTATACCGACTGCAATAGCCTTAGTTCAAAAGTGTGCTAAAAGAAAACCGGTCAGATCAGATGGCAGTGGTTCAAAATGTGATGCAAAATGAAGCACTTTTATTGTGTATATATTGTTAGAAAGTAATCAAAACCTAAAGGGGACTGTCAGGTCACCAAGAAGGTTTAATATACAGTAGAAATGAACACATGTTTAGCTCACAGTTAAAACTCTTTGCCTATTCTTTGTTATGACCTAGTCTCCCGATATGGTCAAATCACTGTATGACTTCCCAGTGGGTGCTAAAGCTTCTGAGCATCCATGGAATTGGTACCTATGGCCCTACATATAGACACTTAGTCACTTGGGCCTCTAGCAATGCCTACTTTGACAGAATTTGCGGTGCCGCTTTCTTGTGTGACTGAGCCATTTATAAGATATATTAGCAGAAATGGAACTTGATGTCAGGACCTCTGCCAGCCTCAAATTGGATTCAGGGATTTGAGAGTTCTAAAAGATAAAAATCGCCACATTGGAAAATTCAACACATGAGGGCATTGCAGAGACAATACTCAAACCTGTGAGCAAAACTTAATAAACAAGACAAATATGCCACCGTTACTCGTCTTTAATATAGCAGCCTGTCTCCAAAAAATATCTGTATCCATTTGTACCATCTGCTTTGATTTGGGTAGTGAAGTAGTAAAACGCCTCTTGATAGCATATTATTGGAAAATTAAGAAAGTAACTAGAAGTAAATTTATAAAGCACTCTAAGGTCACATAATCTTTGTGCTGAAAAATGAATCTTCAACATTTACAGTGCAGTGAAGTCTAATTTATTTAACCTGGGAATTGCCTTCCTCCTTCATCCCATCTCAGCATGATATCAAAAAGATGATAGCAAGTTAATATCACCAAGCAATCTATTGATTGCACTTGTCAGCATTTGCAATCTAGCTTCATCTATTGGTCTGCACTCCTCTGTCTCATTTAAGAGTTTCCTGGGAGCTGAGGTGAGCCTGTCCTCTACCTGACAAAACTGATGCTCCCTTCTCCATCCAGCCCTCCCTGCTACTAGAATCACCACCCTCTACAGCTGCACACGAGAGCCCTATCATGGTTCACTAATCCTCCTCATTAAGCCAGGCCCCAAGGCTCTCGTTACTGTACATCTATTCCCACATGCCTTGTACCAGACTCATGGCTTTCATCTTTTGCAGCATGTGCAGATGTCATGAATTTGCCATGTGCAATATAGTATGTGTGTCAGGATTTTGATGTCTCTGTCATCTGCAGAACCAGATAACACAGGGAAAAGCAGCTGTTCTCACTCCATCTTGATGGAGGGAAAAAAAAAACTGCATGAACTGCACTTACACCATCTTTCTAGACTTTCACATGGACCTCCATCAGTGTTGTGTTACTGTAAAGCTGGTCTTTAGTGCACGGCATATTCATCCACTCTGAAGACAGAAATGTCTTTTCTTTTGGACTCAGGTTAATATCTTTTTGTAAGCTTTCCAGGATGAATATAAGTTGCAGGGATAGCTACAATATTTTGAGTGCATATGGTGTTTGATACTCCGGGTTAAGCCTTAGGGTAGCATCCGTCTCTGTATTTATTGCTGTTATTCTTTATGTTTTTTCTTATTGCAGAACTCCTATAACAAACTCACCCCAAGGTTGTGAGAGTGGAAAAACAAATATACTTTTTATAGCTGGAAAAAGTGAGTTTTCTTGACAGAGCATAACTCTGTCTGCTCTTCAGCTCATGTAAAGGTTGTGGCAACACGGCAGAATGCTCAGGGGATCTATATTAACCTCCCTTTGAAGTTATCCGTACAGCCCGTGAGCTCTTTTAGATTTCATTATTAAAAGCCTTTCTGATTCATCTTGGAAACAACTGAGACCAATTGGAGGCTGGGTCGTTGGGAGCCAACCTGCATCTGAAAACCCCGGCGATGCAGTGGGCCCATCCAGTCTCATAAGTTCCTCTGAAAAATGGTGCTAAAGCTCCGGTGACAGGCAGCGTAGGATGAGTTTGAAGGATATAAATCATCCGCTGTGATACTGAATCACAAAGTTGAGCTGCTTTGGCTCTATATCAAAAATATGCTCACAGTGATGGGATGTCCTTAGTGACTTGTAGTAGGGATTTTTTTTATTTATTTTATATAATCCAGGAGAGAGAGCGGGATGGGTGTGTAACACTGTACCACAGACGGGAGTTTAATGTGTGTGACAAGGTATTAAACTGAAGAACCAGGGGTGGCCTGGGTGATAACAGCTGAACATTACTCAACTGTTTTTTTCATTATATGCTGCATAAACTGTAGAATATTGCTTTTTGTTGTGTGAAAACCTTTTTCATCTTGATATATTCCAAATTTCTGTATGGGAACCTTTTGGACAAAAAACAAAAAAGGCATGGTTGCTAAGCTAAAGTTAATATGGAGGCAAAGATGTTTTCATCCACTTGTGATAGTCTGTGTCTTGTTGTATTGGTTAATGTCTATGATAAAATATGAAGCATAGGTTTACTTCAGTCAGAGCACTGAAATAGCTTATCTTCGTTTCAAATTGGCTCATTCACCTGCTGTGCAACTATCACCTGACTTGTGTAAACTGACCTTTTTAGTTGTGGCATAATGTCATAGTAATTGTGTACAATATGTTCTATGTGCTAGTCTTTACAGTATACTGTTTTTACAGTTCGTATAGCAGAAAGCATACTACAAAGCATACTGAGCTTTACATTAAAAGGAATTTATACAGTACTTGCCATTGGACAGATAACTTAAGCATCCTGCAGCTACACTCATTCTAAAGCTGTTTGCTGTAGCAGCTCCCCAGCCTCTACCTTATGTGCAATATTTTTGGAATTGTTGAGTTAACTTAGATTTAATGCTCCTCTATGTGTTTATTAGTTCTCCCAGTAGAAGTCATGATACTGCTCAGATTCTTTAAAAGCTCCCTCAAGGAGCAAAGCCTTTTCTGCCAAATCTAATGATAAACATTTGCCATAAAAGGTCCTGAGTGTCTGACTAACTACTACTACTGTCAAACTATTGCAACAATCCCAGGGCACACTGGCCCCCCACGCCCCGCTGACATGCTATAATATACCATACACTTTAAACCAAACTCTTCCTCTCCTGATTGTGAATCTTGAATGTGTCAACATTTGCAGTGGAAGCCAAAAAAAAACAACCTCACAGTATTCTAAGAAAATCTATGTCATCCATTTTTGTAATGTTTAACATTATCACTATACATGTCACATTTTGAGATACTATTGGTATTAAAGTAAATCTCTCCCATTACGTCCCATCAGTGTTTTGAAAATGATGATGACAATAGACAAAATCTTATAAAACTCAATGACTCTTGAAATCTCAGCTCATTCCTTTCTTAATCATTTTTTTTGTCATTTTTTGTCTTATAATTTAATCATATAACAGCTTAACAGTAACCAGATCCGGATCTTATTCTAGCTACAGTATGGAAACAGTGGTCAGTGAGCAGATCAGAAAAGTAATGGGGAGCCAAATTAATTCATGCTTTTAAGACTACAAATAGAATCATTATGTTCAATTTTGCATGTACACATAATAACTATAATAACTAGCTGCTGCTTGCTGAATGAGCCTATTGTGGAAAGAACAAAGGGTATTTAAAATAAGGGCCTGGTCACATGTACATCAGTCTCTATAAAACAGAAAATATCTGTTATTTATTAATGTCATTTGAAGCAACTATTACTGGCAAATTCAAGAATGAATTTCCCTTTTCCAGTGTTCACTCCGATCACCTTCTGCACTGTCACAGGTCAAAATTGAGCATTTTGTGCCAGCAGCAGAGTGTGGGATTGAGAAATCTTGTGCTTGAACATAGAGGAGTCAAAAATCCATCTCAGTTCTTTATTACATATTCAGCTGACCTGTGACATCACATCTCTTTTCAGTGCAGAGGTTTGTATTCAACAAACATGGATAATTCAGTAAAACTGCTTTCTGGAAAATGGTCCCAGGAAAACCAGATCAATCCATGCACACTCCAAAATCTCCTTATCAAGTCATTTTTTAAAAATCAAGTTCATTTATTTATTTAATAAAATATAATCTTATGAAACTGCTGTAGTTTCACAGAGTTACAGAGCAGAAATCGGTCCTTTTATTGGCTACATCCACACAGACAATTACAATCATGCCAGTAGATCACATGTCTTTTCTCCATCAGAAATCAAGTCATTTGAACATGCATTCTGCTTATTTGCAAGAATACTTCATTGTTATTTTCTAAGAATTTTCTTGCCATCAAACAGTCCGTCTTAGTGTGTAGTGTGCAATCTTGAGTAAATATCTCATGCATGAATATAAGACAGCAATTCTAAAAAAAAAGAGGGATTTTGACTTGAGTTTGAATGACTTAAAAGTAACAATTCATGGTAACCTGCTAGGAGAAGAAAAAATCTCCAAGAGTTATAATTCACAATGTTAGCTATACATACAAGCTATACATAGGTTACACCATAAATGAAATTTTACAATAGAGGTAACATCTTTTATAACCAGTCCTGCGGGACTTTCAGCAACATTTAAATAAATGAGAGAAATTATTTCAGGCACAGATTTTGGGGAAAAGAATTTCTGAAATAAACCATCCTTCTAAATTGATTTTATTTGATATTGTATTTTGATATAATTTTGATACATATTGGTATATTAGAAATATCCTTTTTAAAGAAATACTCAGTATTCATAAGGAGTTCCACCCTGAAAGGATACACCTGTGAGTCGTTCTGATGTGTCTTAGACTGTGTTTTAAAAAACACAAAACGCACAATCTATCTATCTATCTATCTATCTATCTATCTATCTATCTATCTATCTATCTATCTATCTATCTATCTATCTATCTATCTATCTATTCCCCCCACACACCCACCCACACACCCACCCCCCCCACCCACACACCCACCCCCACACACACACACACCCACACACACACACACACACACACCCACACACACACACACACACACACCCACACACACACACACACACACACACAAACACACACACATCCATCCATCCATCCAAATCTAACTGCATATTCCTGTTTTTGACCCAAGAGCACATGATGAGATCCTGAATGCACTCTTGGGCTGTGTTCAGACTGAAAATAGCCCTGTGTCAAAACAATTCCAGAGACTAGTGTGGGTGTGTTGCTACAGGTACCAGTGAAAAGATAAAATATGTGCCAGGCTGTCCTTGTAGAAAGCTTATCAAATGCCATGACACTGCAGAGAAATGTATATGCCTGTGTCAGGATTTACAACTCCAGAAAGTTATAATCATCATCATTTCATCTGTACTGATGAAGTAAACGGTAGAATCAGCACAATGCCACATCCTACCTGCTACCTGTATATATTTATATAAGCCAATGTACTGCAAATTATTTAAGATTTCAGCAGAGAGTATGTGTTTTTGCCATCAGAGCAGCTCCATTGACATGAATGAGGAGGACGTGTTTAAAGTCAGTGTTGCTGGTTCAGACACACTTTATTGGTACTGATTAAAGAAACTGTAGAAATAGAACTCATGAATATAAACTTAAAGGTAATATACATGTACAGGTGAACAACATATTTTTCACATGCTGAAGCACTGGATCTTTGTTGGCATACCATTCACCAGAAAAAGTCCTGGAGGGACTTGAAGGCAGCATAACAAAGTTCTTAGACTCGGCAATGACAATGTGCTGCTGTGCGTTGATGTTAGGAGAAATGTTCTACTGACAGTAGTTGTCCTGCCAAATGAATGAATCAATTGATGGCATTAGGCCACATCTGCCTCCGGGATGTTTTTCTCAAATCTTCAGCTCTGGTCTCCTGCGTTTTTTCTTTTCAATTTTACACTACATTTAATTTTTACATCTAGACATTCATATTGTATACCACTATCAGCTCAGTGTCTGAAAGGTACTGTGTGTGCCAATGTAACATTCCCTGTGGGGAAAAATACGGACTTGGGATGCACAGTACTCATGACAACCACTACTTGAAACCTCTGTGGGACATGTTTTAAACTTTGCTTGGCTCACTGCTGGCCCACACATGCACCAAGCTCCCAGTGAAAAAAGACTCCAGATGGCCAGTCCGCCTGTGTCATCCAAACTGGAGTGCTCCTCCACGCCAAGACGTCACAGATGACATAGTTTGTACTTCTAAAAAGGCCACAGAACTTCTTATACCAACTTTAGACCTATGGTGGTTGAATGGTGGAGGCTTAAGACTGAGTATTAAAAATGTGATGCAGTGATGAGGTAATTTTCAGATTTTGTCTCATTTTGTATGGGTAACAAGACGTTAGGCCAACTCAAGCCTTGAGAACCTCAGCTTCAGTTTTTCTTGGAATCGATTCTCCAAGTCATTGAAACTCACATTTGCATAACACATTCTTCCAAAAGATATTCCCTCATTTGGTGTTTTGATAGCGGTGGGTAGAGAGTGCTGTCTAATACATCACTCTGTAGGTGCTTAATAGGTTAGCGCCTTGATCATCACTGTGTCAAACTAGAATGCACAGACATCATACACACAATGTACAAACTGGACATATTAAACTCAGTATGTAACTGAGGAGCAGATTCACCATAATGTTAAAAAAAGGAAAAAAACATGTATAGTGCAAGTCACATGCAAGATGATGGATTTATGAATATTTCAACCTGTCTTGAAAAAAAACAAACAATATATGGAATGCATGGGTGACATGGGTGATTTCTATGTGAAGGACCCAGGCTGGATTTTCCACGAATATCCAAGGGATGTGACATTTTTGCGCGCTCCCGAGTGCCTTGTCTGTCGCCCATGAACATGAACAAACAACCAGCATAACAACACAACACAACGGTGCTATCCGAGTACAAAAACCCTGCACATTAGCTCTTCAGCTAATGAGATAGCTAGCTGCCTCTGTTGACCACAACACATTTCACAACAAAACACTCCCGCTATGACCAGTTGCCTGCTCCCAAGCACACACACAGTTAAAACATGATTTCTTCAATGGAGGAACAGAAAACAAGTTCCAGAGTGATAGCGGAACATAGCTTACCCCTTTTACTAGTAGTCCAAAGGTGGTAATAAGCACACATTTTACAACAAAACCGCGGCACATTGCTTCACACACACAGCATGTTGCTCCCCGGCCATAGCGTGTTGCTTCCTGCCCACAGGGTGTTGCTCCCTGGCCACAGTGCATTGCTTAGCGGTCACAGCTCACTGAGCCTACTGGTGATTAGTAAACACTGGTGGTTAACGGGTCAGGTCAGGTCTGGGTGGTTGATTATTGGGAGGGGGGGGGTTGCAGCTGACTGACACTAAACACGGTGCAAAACACAATGTTAAATATCTTTTATGTTATTATGAGGAGTGTAAGCAAGGAACAAGACATCACCTCCAATAGTCTTGCACTGTAAACACGCTTGTCAGCACGAGCATCAGGATGTTGACTGCTGCTCACTTAACAGCCACCGGTGTCACTAATGAGAAGGAATTTCTGATTCTTACAAATAGAACCTTTAACCCTTAAGCATAATTATGATTGTGAAACTCTTTTTTTCACAGCATCTGAAAGCTCCAATATATCTAACTTGTTATTTATTAATACAGAGGTGCATGACAAGTCCAACAAACATGGTTGAGTCTCGTTGCCAAATTCCATTGTTCAAGGTAATCAAACCCAAATTGAATGTACATGTACAGTACATAGTCTTATATTAAATATTCATTCATAATTATCTGTAATGTTTTTTGGAGCTTGAACCACATCAGGGATTAAAGTCTCTCTGGTGCTTTGATTTTGAATTGAATTTCTTTTTTAAAAAATTGTCTCTTGTAAGTTTGTCAACTTTCTGGAAGGGAAATAATAAATCACTAATTTACTTATATTGGAAATACCACTGTTTTTTTTTTGTTTTTTTTTTTAAAAAAAAAAAACAGTATTAAACCATATGACAAGTCAAATGGATAAAAGGTATGCATACTATAAAATTTTATAGATCATTGCTTCAAGGATTCAACAGTAGACCTACCTTGTGTTCAAAGCCAACAAATACAATTCAACACACACCCCCGCCTACTTTGTAATTTCCTCTGGCATGTTATCTACAGCACTCTTAGCGTAGCGACAAGTGTGTGTGTTTGTGTGTTTCTAGCCTTGATGCTCTTTAAACCGCACTGGCTGGATAAGTGGCCGCAGATACGGAGGGAAGCCACACGGGCTGCGTAATGACAATGTGTGTGAATTCGATAAACCCTTTTCTCACGGGCACTAGAACCACCCTTGCGGAAAATGTGATTACACTTCTCCACAGGAGGTGCAGTATGGAACGTTGTTGCAAGGGGGAACTTGGCTTGTCACTGAGACCCCAGTTTGTCTGTTGCCTCTTACCCACTAACAACTTCAACACGCATGTAATGTCCAAGGAAGACTGTGGAAGTGGCGCTTGTGTGCGTTTTCTCTGTATGCTTTTGAAGCCAAGCGTGAGCCAGAACCTAATGACTCAATGATGCGTAATGTGCATGACACCATGTGTCATAGTCTCTTTGGTGTAAACTCGCTATTAAGTTGAAGGAATTGAAATATAGAGTGAATACAACACCAACAAGCTGTGGCCACAAAGCTGAGTTTTTAGTTTGAGCCAGAATGCAAAATGCCTGCCATCCGCCAGAGATTGTTTCTTATGGCCTTGCAACTGAATCACATTTTACTGAAAAAAAAACAAAACAAGAATGTTGAATTACTCACTTACAATGAACAAATATACATTATATATATATTTGAAAATCTCAAACATATTAGAGAGGTTGTAGCCTTGCCACTTTATCATGGAGAAGAAGAATAAATTAATCAAACGGTACTTTAGCAGCATTGCTTCATTCCCTCTACCACACACTGGTATTCTACTGACGAATAACATCTGAATGGTAAAGTCTAAAGATATAAGTAATTTGTCCTTTTTGTTAATTTCTTTAGTCCACAATGCACTGAAATGTATCCCTGAAGAGCTAAACTTTATCACAAATGATGGTTCTAATATAATAATGCATTAATTCTAACAGTTTAGTAGTCTGTTCATTACATTGTTTGCATTTTCCCCTTTTTTAATTTATTTTTTTTTTATTTTTCATCTATTGGCTTTAAAGTCTGAATACTACATGTTTATTCTTTGGACACACATTTTTAAGCAAGCTCTGCTCAAACAGGGGTAAATGTATTTGTTGGGGATTATTTTCAGCTTCGTATTAATACACATTTCATGGCTTTATGAGTATTTATGCAGGGCGGTGTATTTGGGATTGACTTAAAAATATCTACAGTGCCCATGGTCATTATAATAAGGCAACATGTCACCCAGTGTAATGGGTTTGCTGGTTTATATAGTATAACAGTACAGTATAATAATGGATAACATGTACAGTAGAATCTGGCCCTCACAAGAATATTAACACTGCCAATATTGGCAGGTAAATAGCCTTAATATGAATAATATTGCTACAAAAATGATTAATATATTTTCTTATGTATGACTTTTACCTAATTTAGTAAGCTGTTGTAATAAAGCTGATCAGCATCCAATCTAGGTGTTCACACTTCAAGTTCAGAATAAGAACATTAGCTAATAACCTAAAATATAAAACAGTTACACTTCACTCTCTTAATCCCAAATACTTTTAGTTAACTGGTTTAGGTAACTTGACAAACTGCTGGCTTTTGCCTTGTAGCTAACCTACAGGCAAGTTAATGCTAATGTTAAGCTAATGCTAGCTCGTCCCTGGGCTGAAACAAATCAATACCAAATCAATCAGAAGCATGTATAATACAGCAATCTTTCCTCAGTCAAAAACTGCATAGAAATGAGTCAAGTTTGGTCCTTTTGTGATGAACATTCTAAAGTGTGATTGTAATGTATTGTAGGCTTTACATACCTAACACTACAGATAAACTGAGGATCGACCTCCAATATATCTAACACAAAGTGTGTGTAACCCTGAAAACCCTCTATTGTACATTTTAATGACAGTGCATTGATTCCCTGAGCGCTTGTGTTGTTAAGTGGTTCTCCTTGTTGCCAAAGTTAGCCTGTAAGCCTGCAGGCTTAGTGGATTTGATTTCTCTGCTACAATAGGATGCCCACTCAATGTCCCAACTCATCCTATATAGTACATGCTGGTTCTGAGCTGCTGAACAACATTTTTTAATTGATATGGCGTTCAGATAATGTTCATATTTGTAAATGAGCAGCTTATAGATGAGATTGATGCTGCATGTCACAAAGAAACAAGGACATGCACTATGAATGTTATTAAGCGGCTTGTTATGTTGTTTTAATAAAGGAGCATTCTCTTGGCACATTTTAAAGTCTCAATTCCCTCAGTCATTATGCTAGCTTGAGTCTGAGGTCATTGCTCCAAGTAGTGAGTACAAATGGAACTTTAAAGAACCTGATGAAAACTGTTGATGACAATGGGTCAATAATCAGTTATTTGGTTTGTCTGACTGCTACACTTAAAAGCTAATAATGGGAAAATCTCAGGTGATAAGCATCACAACTCACCATACCATCCACCATCTCAGATCATTTTAGCTTAAATATTCCAAAGGTTTGAGTAGTGTTACAGTCTCTTAGGTAAGTGTGCAGTGCATTCTGTGTTAATGCTGCAATTTGATAGGCTAAAACCAGCCAGGGACCTGCTAAAAATGGAGGTTTAGATTGTTCTTTTGTAGGGTCCCCCGCTTGACAGAAAACTGTTGATGAGATATGCCCCAGAAATCAAAGCACCGTTGAGGGTGCGCTTCCACTCATCAGACCGGCATTCTCTGTGAGATCAGAGGAGGGCGGGTGCGCATGAAGACACGACAATAAATCTGAACCGAGAGAATGAGGTGTGTCATGAGCCCCCAGAGAGAGGCATGGAGAGAAGAGAAGTATGTGTATAAAAGAGAGTCAGTCAACGGCAGCGTGGTCTAGAAAGGCTTGATCATGTCGTTTTTGCGTGGGAGGGCAAACGCATGAGAGAAGCGGCATATAAACACCTCAAAGGATGAGCACTGAGTAGAATATAAAGATGTTTACTATCAGTGGAGAAATAAAAGAGGAGCGTCCTGTCATTAATTCCCTTAACACTGAATATAACAAGGCCATATTTTCTGAATACCATACATCCTCACCCTCATTTATCAATTTGAAGAACCATATGTTTTTATGCCTCTGAGAATAGATTACTGCATATGAAAAGAACCCATTTGTACATGCATGACCTTGTATACTATGTGTCCTTTTCAGGTGCTCATCCATGAATCCATGAACAAACATATTCAGTCATGTATACATGCACACCCACACCCTTACTCCCACGCATATTTCCAAAGCAAATAAACAATAATGCTCTCAGAATGTGTGTTTAGAAAGGCAAACAGCTTGCAGGGGATGACTGGCCACAAAAATAAGAGACAAAAGACAAATAATGCGCGTTCAGTCATTGCCAAGATTATAATGTCACTTGGGAGTCAATGCCCTGCACAAACACCCTGCTGTGCTCTATTTCAATAATTTTCCATAAACCAATCTAATCTCCCCTCCCTCCTACACTGTGCTTTAAGGAGATTTTTATAGGCTTTTGTTTTAGAAGCAGATAATTCCTTATAAATCATAATAGCGCTGTCTGAATTGTAAAAGGTTCCACAGCTTAGTAGTGTGATTGGCTCACAGCAAATATGTATGTAATAGCACTTGAGCATTGTTTGGGATGTGTGTCAGATAGCTGACTATCAGACACAGGAAACAAGATGGCCTCATTTCTGACAAAAAAAAGCACATATGTTAACCAATACATACGTAGGTTCATGTGTCGTTCATGTCACAGAGGTCAAATATGCACAATCTGTAGTGTGTTTATCATGAAGGCCTCTTTAATGCATGCAGTATTTTCAATATTCACCTGCAAATGTATGTTGCATGTGACTTCACATGACCTTCTCTTTTAATATTTTACACCTGACCTCCAACGTGGTAATGAGAAATAACACTTTTATATATAAAGTAAAATAATAGTGTAGACTTTATGTCTCTACCTCTGTTCTGTGTTTATGTACTCTGCACCAATAAAAAACAATGGTGTAGAATGTGGGCTTTTACAGCTTTCTCTTTTATTTTCTTCCCTCTTTAGTGTGAATGTGAGGCCTTGAGGTATTTCTGAGGGACCATATGGCACAATACCACACAATATAGGTAAGATTCGTCTTTTTCACTCAAAGTTTTTCTGTTTAACATTGAAACTGTTTGAGGCCTGAAATTACCCCTCAAAAATCTTTGACCTTTCTTATCAAACCACATACAAACCAACCTCAGGCCTTGGCACGATACTCACTGTTCAGAGAACTTCAAACATGATAAAAGTGACAGAAACCTCAGGGGGGAGGTGATAAACTTGAGCCTTTAACACCAGATTTAAGGATTTGAAGAATTTCTTCTCATACTCTCTCTCTGTCTCTCACCCAGGAGTGACACTTAGGGGCAAATCCACAAAGAATGGATTGGACCTGCTAATAGCTCCATCAAGTGCACTGCATTTGCACAATCTGCCCTGTTTCAAGGTCCCATTCACAAAAGATTTTGCGCTAATGGTACTCTGGTGCAAAAATGCCCATAAAGTTTCACAGTGGAGTGCAATTTACCCTTGTTTTCCATCTGATTGAGTGAGTGGAGCTGTTTCCAGAGGTGCAAACATACAGAACCAACATTCATGTATTTTGCTTCTTTTACTTTTCCAGTATTTTGCATCTATGACAGAATCTACTGAAATGTCAAAATACAGCTATTAATGTGACTTGAAACATGTCAGTGTCTTGATCTTACATAAGTGTCATTTAGGTGTCACTGAATGTGACCCATTTCACAGAAACATCAGTACTGATGTTCTGTTTGTTGCCCACAGCCTGCTGTGTGTCACAGCTGGCTGCAGCATCGCACAGCAGCTGAAAGTGCGTCTCCAAACTGAGAAAGAGGCTGTGCGCATTTACGCATGCGGCACAGCAGCACACCAGTAGTGACTTCATTAACACCAGATTGGTCAGGATCTGACAGTAATTAATGTTCTGTGTTCTTCTACACATCTACACAGGTCAACTGATACACACAGATTACAGGTTTATACAGTGGAATTACTTGATATAATTCAATATCAATTCAATATCATTCAAGCCTCACAAGCTTGAAGTTTTAAAGAGTGAGAGAGTGCGTGCAGTTAACACCAACTATCTAAAGATGCTAATAACTCCTCTCTGATGCGTGTGGAAATTAGGACTGATCTTTGTGAATGAGCCTGTTTTGGCATTTTACATACATGCAAATGGCACAGGTGCACCATGATGCTATTTGTTTGGCAGCATAGTTTGAGGTACATTTCAGCCTTTGTGGGTGCTTTGTGAATTACACGGTATCTTTTTGTCTCATTTGCACAGGTTTAGTGTCTGCAAAAGCTGTGCAATCCTTTTAGGGATGTGGCCCTTTGTATCAGCAAGATGAAACATAGTGTTACCATGAATTAGTAGCTCTGCAAACATTGAATTTTTTAATGAAAAGTGAAATTGCAGAGAAGAAATCAGTCAGGTACACACTCCACCTTATTTTAAAGACCAGTTTCAGTTTTTTGCTCTCTACAGCTTATTTCCTGACAACAAAAACAAATCAAATAAGCTAATATCACCTCCCACTCATATAATGAGCGTGCATAATAGGACTTAACTATTTATTTTTCATATTGTGCTGACAAAAATGAAAAAGCACTGTCTGCACATACCTGCACATGTCTGCTTTTTAGGTGGAAAAAGTGAATTAGGTGCATTTAATTACATTGTATAACAGCACAAATGACCATCTGCCATAATAGTGATATTAAACATTCTAGTTTCAAATTGATTATGCATACACTAGCTGAAAAATTATATTTCTGTTTTTATGGTGACTTTCATTTTTGTGTGTAGGTGGAGGGGCTTTGTAATGATCCCCAGGATTTAAATGTAAAATTTACTATGTATAATCATAATGACAATATTTGAAAATCTTATAGATTGATCCCAGATGTAATAAGATAAAATTAAAATATTTACAGGAGCACCCAGTATAATAGGGAGAGAACACCTTGTTGAAGCTTTGACCATTTCTAACCACTGATTTTGAAATCGGGTTCATTTCTGGAGCCATGAAGTGAACACTAGGTTTGTAAAAATAATTTATGTAAAAATAGGCCTCATATTTCTTAACTGTAGCTTTTCTGCTTAGGTTGCAATTTGTTTGTTGTCTTGTTAAGTGGAATGTGGGTTCAAACTCTGCTGCAAACAGTGTTGACTTGGGGGTAATTATTCATCTCTAACTACCTATTGTGATTACTTATGAATGATAACACTGAGTTGACTTTCTGAACTAGCTTGCAGGCTTCACTTTTTTTCACATTTTCCCCTCCATAAAGATTGTTTGTGTGAAACATGAACGATGAATATAGAAATGGTGCTTTTTAGCGTTTGTGTGTGTGTGTGTTATCCACTATTGCATTGTGTACTCAGAAGCTTAAAGCTCTGTCAGGCTGTAGTTAGGCATAGTGGTGCTTAAAGCTCACTGTGAGCTCAAAATGCCCACATGACCACATGCTGATGCTTAGCAGGTATAATATTTGCCTGTTCACCATCTTAGTTTTGCGTGTCAGCATGTTAATTTGCTAATTAGCATTAAACACAAAGTACAGCTGAGGTTGATGGGAGTATCATTAGTTTAGCAGGTATTTGGTCATAAACCAAAGTACTCGACATTTTGACATGATAATGGTGCACGTTAAGGGACCGACAAAGTCATTACAATTCATCCTGAGGGGAACATGAATGTCTGTGCCAAATTTCATGGTAGTCCATTCAATAGTTGTTGAAACATTTCACTGAAAACCACTGATGTCGACAAATGTGGTGCAAAAGAAGAAGCAGGGGATAAGGATTCATTGTCTGAGAACTATGAATGTCTGTACCAAAATTCACAGCAATCCATCCCATAGCTGTTGAGACAGTTCACAGTTCTGGACTAAAGTAGTCAACTTATTGACCAAATGACATTGCCATCCCTAGAGCCATACCACCAGCACTGTTAATAAAATTCGATGAGATCACCTGAGGAGGTTTCAGGTGCAGCAGCTTATGAGGAGGACCGCACTGTACAGTTGTGGAGGTGACAGGTTTGACATTTTGATCACAGCAGAACACTTGATAATGTACTACCACTGTACTGCTACTGTAAAGCGAGCATAATTTTAGAGGCTCGGTGGAAGCTGTTCTACATTCTCGAAGCACACTTTCAATCTACTGTATCAGACGGATTTAATGAAGTGATCAAAAGAGCACTTTCATGCTTTTGAGGCTTTTTATGCATTTTCACAGAACAGGTTTGAGAAGGTCATATAAATGTGGAAAAATAGAGGAGATATTATGAATACATAGGAGTTAAATGTGCTATTTGAATTATTTTTGAAATGGTAACAAAACAATTATTTTTTGTTCAGTATTTTCACCAGTTTAGCCCCGGTCTTTGTAAACCCTGTAGTGAAGCAAAACAACTCAGGCTGTGGCGGATTTATTTTGATTCAAAGTACGTGTAGCTTAGAGCACACAGTACTTGAAGAGGGTGAAGTGGTGTCAGGCTATTGTTAGCTCTCAGAAACACAGAAAAATGAAGGATATGAGAGATAATGAAGGATAGGATAAAACTCAGTTCCATGTAGGATCTTTTCTTGACCCTGTTGTACCTCTTTGTTAAAGCTGATCTAGTCTTAGATTGGGTGGATTTGTGCATCATTGTAATGTGATTACTATATATGACAATATATATAATGTATATATATATATATATATATATATATATATATATATATATATATATATATATATATATATATATACATATATATGTTAATAATTGCAAAATAGAATGTTGTGTCTAGATGATTCATAAAAGCATCTTTTATGATGTGGGGAAGGCGTGTCACGAGTTAACTTAATTTGTGAAATGGTGAAGCAGAGGCTGAAAAGTTAAAATGTTTCATTAAAACATAGCCATAAGAAGATATATATTTCAGAGCACAATGAGTGAAAGCTTGATAAATCATTTTTGACCTCAGTAGGTTGCTTTCCTCTCAGGAACGTCTCGGGAAATCCATCATGCATTGTTTCAATTAGTTCCCCCTTTCATGCCATGATTCTATCAGTCTGATATCTTAATGAAAACACTTTGCACATGCTGTAGATGTTAACTTTCAAATTACTGAGCACACTTAGTGTGACAGGATCCTGTGTTGTAGTGTGATAACATCTATAATTTTCCTCTACTTTATTGCATTTTTATATTTGAACCATTAAGGTGCAGACTGCATAATTACAAGAAATACAAGGCCTGTAAACAAAATGTCCCATATACATTCATATAGCTTAATGTATCTGCAACACAGCAATTTCACAGCAGAGAAGCCTCAAAGCACCAGACAGATAAAGTTAGCATCTGGCTGGTGAACATAGTTGAGCCTTTAGCAGCTAAGAGTTAGTGGAAAGCTCAAAATGAATATTCATGTAACTCTGTATGTGCCAATTGCATGAAAAAGCAACTTTTTGCTTGCAAGTTTGACATATTATCACCCTTTAAGTTGATATGGCAGATGTATGCTTACAGCTTGTTTCTGCTGCCCACAAGTGGCCCAAAAAAATCAGTAATACAGGTTTGAAGGAATAGCTAAACATTGTTGGAAAACCACTTCACTTTCGGTCTTAGAGTGAGATAAGAAGATTCGTGTCAATGTCTTGTCTGTCTGTGTGTTTGTTTGTGTGCGTGTGTGTGTGTGTGTGTGTGTGTGTGTGTGTGTGTGTGTGTGTGTGTGTGTGTGTGTGTGAGAGAGAGAGAGAGAGAGAGAGCTGGAGTCAAGATGTGGTTAGGCTAGCTTAGCATAAATGCTGATGCTTTTAGCCAGAACATAAAAACATATGTCAAAACATCAATTTGTATTTTTAGGGGGGAAATTATGTTATCTGCAACTTTTGGGTGCTATGTGCACCCAAATTCCAAATCTCTTTGTTCAAGTGAAGTTGTCTGGTTTGATACCAAAACCTGCGCCTGCAGACCATATCTGCCAACCCATACTATGACCAAAACACTAAACAAAAGTACTGAATAGATAGACAAACACCTTCTAAAATCAAAAATGGTCATTTTTATAGAAGGACCTTTTTGGAAGGACCTGCACTCTTAAGTGGTCTTATTTGGGGCAATGCTAGCTTGAAAGGCACCCAAACATGCATAAAACACCCAAAGTACTGAAGTAAAGAGTCCAGAGTTTGAATAAATCCTCTGCAACTCAGAGTGAACACTCTCAGTGTTTGTGTTCAACAGCCGAGCTGCCATATGCATGGGCAGGAAGAGAGAGGCAGGTGTGATGAAAGGAAGGAGAGCTGGTGGTGGTGGGGGCTGATCAGGAAATGGTGTAGGGAAATCTAATTTATTTTTCATACGCTGCTGAGATGGAATGTCATATATCATGCTATGCAGCAATTTTATGCCAGTCCTAGACTCACAAAAGATGAAAGAATAGTGATCAAAGATACAGAAAGTGAAGTCAGCTGGTGGAGTTGCTATGGGATCCACTTCAACTGAGAACAATATAAACTGTGTTGAAATAGACATCCAATGTACTGTCACTGTTGGTTTGCAGTGTGGGACAACTCACTTCAAACATCTGACATAGGAGGTAATCAAAATGAACTGTAGCCTCCTTTTTTGGTCTTGAATACACACTTGGAAGTATTGTTACACTAACAGGCTTTGGACTGGATGGATACTGTCTGAATCCCTGAATTGACTGCAAATGTACAGGAGGATAGAAAATCTTGTCTACATACTACATACATTAGTTACAGGACAGATAACATAGCACAAAAAAGAAACCCACTCACTGTCAAAGTTGTGCAAAAGTAAGATTATTAAAAGATCAAAAATGTTTTCTCTAACACAGATCTTCATGATTAGACATTGTCTGTTCATAAGTTGTTGTAGTTGTGAGTTTTTGACAGTGTGCAGGACCCTGTCTTTTGTTGTGAATTACAATGAACAAATGAATGTATTTACTGATATCCCAGGATTAGGAATACCATGCCATGAATGAAAAAATGTAAAAAGTTTAAACCTAATGAAGTTGCTTTTGAACCTAAACCTATAAAAAGCTTTGTTACGGTTTTGGAAGACATTGACAGACAATGTTGTCCTGTTGATTGGGGTGTCAGGAGGCCGGAGGACTAGTTGATTAAAAGAGACAATCTTTTAAAAAAACTTCTTCTGCCTCAGCTTGTGTTCCAACAACCACACACATTGATCCTGTCACAAACTATCAACCACATCTCAGACATTATTTATCATGGCGGCTGTTATTTTTAAATCAGTCATTAAACCATAGATACTTCTGAGATTCACCAGAAGCTTGAGAGCTATAAAGATATTATGGAGTTGGCTGTGAATGTTAATACACAGGCATCATAACTTTTATGCCTCCCTTGTGTGCTTTAATTGTTCTACTGGACAATGTTTTGTTTTTGTTTTTTGGTTGGTTTTTTGGGGTTGTTGTTTGTTACCTTGAGCTCCTATAAAATCACTCTGTAAAAGGATTGTATCCATTACAGTCCTACCCTTCTTGACTCCACAAATGTGCACTTCCTAGAGAGTGTATACTGTTAGCTTAAACATATGGACCACTGCTTTAGAAGATGGAAAGCCAAGAAAAGCATCCATCATGCATATTAATATACAGAACGAGTCAGAGCTTTCCCTTTCAATTATGGTTTGATTTATTTCTTATTCACCCACGCTTTTCTTGATTGGCTGCACCAACATGTCCTCTGTGCAACCTTTCTTTTTTCTGCTTTAAGGTTTGAGAATTTCCATCTTCTTGTTACACGCGAAAGATCAACCAATTAAAGTATCTGTATCAGGTTTAGAAGCTTTTTCTACTTCACTGGCGCAATAGATAATGTTCTGATATGTACCATGTTCCACTTTATGATTTCCTGAGGAGATATTAAGCCACATATAGCATATTCACTGCAGTATCCATTAGTTCTCAGATATTAAGGTTTTCTTTATCTTTAAATAAGATGTCAGTAGGTGTGTATGATTATCTTCCCAAGTATCCCAAGAGACGTTCATTTGCATCGGGAACAAGCAAAATCTTACCTGTCTAGGAGATATATCTGTGGAAGAAAACAAGATTTTAATAGTCAATGCTATATGAATTGACTTGTTTTCTTTGCATTGCACAATACAATTGTAGATCTAGTTATTAAGATTCAACACTAAGCAAACCCACATAGCACTTGTCTTTTGCTTTATGAAGATGAATATAAACTAAATTGCTGAGGACTGTGGGTGGGTGTAATGCTTGTTTTTGCCTTCTCACTCATTAAGTTGAGCTACACTATAGCCTTCAGCATTAACCATGTATATGTGCTACAAGATAAAAGCATAAAGAGTAAATCAGTCAAAGTGCTTGAGCACTCTGACGAGGTTGAGATTGGTGATTTTAGCACAGGAATGCTGATAAATGTTAACTGCACTGTAAATGGTTTATTTGTGTTTCAATTTTTGGTGTCATTTCTACTTTATTACATAATCAATGATGAAGAGAAAAAAAACTATTTACATCAAATTATTTTATTTGTTAATTAATTTTTTTTTTTTTCAAATCCAAATCTTATGTTGACATCTTGTAGGCCATCTTTTCTGTTGGGTTGTATCACCTTCTGTATTCAATGACATTGGTATAAATGAGCATGACAATTGATCAGACAAACAAACCAAAAATCCTGGTGGTTGTTAATCCAAACAAGTAAATATTTAATTTATAAAATATTCCTATTTTTTCATTCAAAAAGTGAATGACAAAAAAAAAAAAAAAAAAACTAATACTGTAGATGTAGTGTATTACATTTTCACTCAAAGGACCTTTTTGGATTTCATCTTAATTTAGCCATTTATCTCTTCTGTGAAGACCTAACTTTATAGTTCATGTCCCATGCTGTATGTCAAGGAGATGATTAGTGTTGTTGAAATGTTTATTTTGGTGCAAATAGACATTGAAGCTTATTAAGCATTGTAAGCTCAGCGCAGCATACACATAATAGATGGATGTGTGTGGAATAAAGCAAAAGAAAAGAAAAAAACATAGATAACATCTGTTAGCTGGTACTAAATAACAACAGGTGCCAGGTGTTCACATTCTTACATCATCAAGTGTTCACATGTTTCTTATGATGGGTATCACAAGCTTTTTTTTTTTCACAAAGTCAATCAGGACAAAAAATCCTGTGGAAATTCTTAATTAATTACTACAGCTGTTGAAAACTGTATTGATACATTTATTTAGTTACATGGGAGCAACTAAACAAGCTGAAAAAAAGTAATTCAATTCAATATGGCTAGCGTGTTAGCGAAAACTTGGCTATTTATGTATCCAGCAGACACAGAGCAACATTAGCCTTCCTTTGGGGTTGCATTTGTAGCCATATGATAACTGTGGGTCTAATATTCACTCTTTTAGCTCTTCTTTGGTTTCTGCCAACTGCTGAGAAATATATTTTTATATATATGTTGCTGTTAAGCTGTTAATTTTTCACTTTCTTCACCAGCTAGTTGCTAACTGTGTGCCGTGTGTTTTCAGGCGGGTAGCATACAGTAGGTTTATCAGAGCTTTTGCTGAAAACAGCTGCCTGTTGCTGCCAAAAATGAGAATGATTAGAGGTCACTTTGTGGGCAGGAAAACCAAAATCATGAAGGAAAAGATGCTAAAATGATCTGTAGCAAGTCCTTTTATAATACACATAATCGTGTGAGTAATTAATATAAAAATATTGATAAGGACAGCTTTCAGTAGTGCCTTTGAAAATCCAGAGCCACAGTTGTGAAACCCAACACCTTGTTTTATGTGTATGCATGAATGAATGTAATTACCATAATGACAAAGCAGTAATTAGTCAAAATTATACATAGGATGACCTTATTGTAGTTTAACTCTAGCTGGGAACACCAGTGAGGTGTTTAAACTGAGCTCCTTTTGCAATCATGGCCACATGTCTCAAAATCAGTCTGTGCTGAGAACATGAGGCAGGTATTTTGTAAACACTCCCACACCATGGTTCTTTATATTATGACATTTTTATGTTTCAAGCTGACATTAACTATATGTACCAGGCAGTGTGAGATATCCACGCATTATGTAAGTGTGAATCAAAATCTCCCACATTGATCTTTTTTTCTTTGAGCCCAGCAGGGATTCCTCAGCCCAGTGATGGAGAAATCAGAGCCCTAGTATGCTCATCAAATCTCCTTAATGGACCAGTGATAGCTTATTTCAGTCAACACAGATGAGCATCATCATTCAGATTCTGATTCACTGTAGCATTCAACTAGAACAACAACAATATATTTCTTTATTTGCCTCACTTAATTGCTTATTAACTTAGGATTACTTTGTGTTTTTGTTAAATGATTTCACATAATAATTAATCAGTTTTCCATCCACAAATGAAACTCCTCCTCAACAAGGCCCATCAGCTAAACAAGCTTATCTGAAGAATTGCAAACTAGGCCACCTCTGACGCTTTGCCGTGTAGTACACAATGCACAATTCCTGGGAAAGGACAGCATTGATCTGCGCTAAATCGGCGCAAGTTTTCTATCCCTGCCCAATGCGGTGTGACAAAACCACTGGAGCTGAACTAATGTTGTTAAAAAGCAGCACCAGCTGCCACGTGCTATTGTGTGATGTGTTTTTTCTTGCTTGCTGCTGCCGTGGAGGGATGAAAATAAGTCGCAGCTTCTTGCAAGTGAAGTCAAAAAGCAGAAGAGCTCAACCTTGCCAAAAAAACAGCCTGGCTGTCTCTTTAGTGACACCATTTTTGTAATTTCACCTGTAGGAGCAAATGTATTTTCCTCCATCGGCAGTTTGTGGTTTCATGTTTTGAACTTGTCTTCTTTTTTTCAAGTTGTTCTTCACCTGTCACCCCAACATCGTTAGCTGTTTCACTTCTATTACAGCATCAAGAGGAAAGCTTTTTTTGGGAAAGCATGAGGATAGAAATTGTTTCGTCGAGCACATCACATTGCTTCTCATTGCATCATGACATCAGCATTATTTTCATGCCTTGGAAATGTTTTCAGGGATTCATCTATGCAAGGTCCTCTATTATCTCCCAGAATGTATTTCACAAGCATGCAGCAGGAAACATGAACACTTTGAAAGCCTGTGATTGAAGAAAGGCAGAGTAAAAGAAAGAAATAACTGTGCTATTAAAATACAGCTCAGATTTGCTCTTGATGATCAAACTGTATAATTATCATACACTACATATTAATCCACATAGAAGTAAGATTTACATGATCTCATGGGTACTGCAGGACCCAACACAATAGTGACTGGTGCAGGATACAGCAGTCAACATCATTGCAGGAAGAGTGCAGGATGAAACTTCATGGTAGCATTTTAAAATAACCCAGTTTACAGTATGATGTTCTGGTCTGTTCTTCTACGTCTTTTTCATATTAGTCAGTACCGACCCTTTTAAAAAATAATATATACAGTATGTCAAAGAATGGGTCAATATCTGGACATCCAGCCTAGACCACTTCTGACAGTGTATGGACATTCAAAAGAATTAAGATTTAGATGTCTTTTCAAGAACATAATTATGTGATCATCAATTAACATTCACAACAAGCTCACTATTGGATGTCTTGTTAAAGAGCGTGCCCTGGTAGAATAGAGGTTAGAGCAGTGACCCTGAACCAGCAAGACTGTCTCTTGATCTTTGTTGCATGTCATCCCCCACCTTTCTCTTAATTTCTGTAATCTCTAAACAGTATCCTGTCTAATAAAGACAGAAATACCTTTAAAAAAGAAGGTCTTGCTAAATACATGTAACCTGGTAAATCTCATTGAGGTTGGAACCCTCTTTTACAGGGAGAGCTGCTATGCTAAGCCAGTATAAAAGGTGGCAGACAAAAAAATACAAAATCAGGCAACTGATGAAACTTAAATGTAATATGAAAAACAGATCAGAGGACTAAAATAAGGCTAAAAGTGAGATGAAATGTCCAATTAACAAAGAAGTGATAACAAATTCATCAGTTTTAATCCCTTATGCAGACTGTTCCAAGTGTCTGGAGCAGAAAAGATGAAAGCTTTCTTTCCCATCTCTGTCTCTACATTAGGGACAGACAGCAGGACAGTCATGTTATCTAAGATAATGATTGAATGATGAACTCTAAAATAAGTTTGCAGAGTTATGGTGGAAGTTTGCCAATCATGGCTTTATAAATAATAATATACCAATGACTCAGTTGATGTGTGGACAGAGATGGCTCACCAACTCTGGCATATAAAGCACAATGATGAGTGAGTAGTTTTAATTTGGCAGAAGATATCAACATGCTGCCCTGTGAAAACTTCACATTGTGACATTGTGTAGCAGTCATGAACATAAAAATCACCATAATGAAGAAACAAAAAACTTCACTCTCAGTTTCTTAATGTGTTATTTAAAAGAAATACATTTGTTTAGCCAAATGCAATTATATGATATTATGACAACATCCTATTCACCAAAGTAAGACACAGCTAAAAAAAAATAAGTCCAAGAAAACAACAAACATGAGCAGTCAACAAGCAGCAGGTCAATCAAACTTATTTTGAAGAGATAATGAAGGTAGATGAACAACATTTTGGTTGCATTCACCTTCAGTGTAACCTCCAAATAAAATGCTTTAGATAATCTGGATACACTGTTAGCTTGCTTACAACTTGTCTGATCATCTATCTTTTCGTGCTTATTGCCCCATTGGACCTTTTCAGCAATGTTGGCTTGTTCCGAAATCTCAGTAATTACTTCTGTGAGTACAATGTTATCATTATAGAACCAGTTAAGATGTCAAGGACGTCAGTGGGCATTCACAACAGACCTCTACTAAATGTCAGAGCACCTTAAGAACTGGGTCAAAATTTAGATATCTGATCAAGGTCACTTTCTGAATGAAAAAAACTCTATAATAGCATGTAAGTAAACTGCTAGATAGTTGCTGGCAATGTCTTACCTTTTAGCATCTGGTTAGTATCTGTTGCTATGGGAAAGGACAAAAACCATTAGGGAAACTTGGACACAGTGCATAATGTTACACCAGGATGGAGCAAATAGATTTTCTATATAAAACATTATTATTGCAAAGGAGAATCATTGTGAGAGTGTGTAGTAGTGAAATCATTCCGCATCACAGGGAGCAGACAGGAGTGGTTGGAAATCCTGCTGGATCAGATGAGGGATATAGAATTGGAAAATAAATAAATAAATAAAAATATAAGAATCAGAGTAAAGTTTGACAACAATAGAGCAGAAAAAAAACAGCAGCTTGACCTGGACCAGGGTAGACTGGGAGTAAAGGTATAGGATTTTTGAAGTACAGTGCATCAGAGGTGTCCTTCTGAGAATCTTACCTTGTCAAAGGAAGCGGCGAGCAGCCAACAAAGATCAATAAATGGATTTCAGGAGCTTGAAGCCCCACCAGTTTGACAGCACACACACACTCAAACACTCTCACACTGGTCTTGACTGTTATGTTTCAATCAATGGACTCCACTGACCGGCTCTGGTCAGTGCAGTCATCTCATTGACCACAGAGCCTTTAAGTTGTTTTGAGCGCTGTGCACAATTCTAAAACAGTTTTCATGTATAGCAATAGTAATTCCACTGAATGGCATATCATTAAGGGTTGAAGTGAAATAAAAGTGTCAGAACCAAGTTGAGACAAGAAAAATATATAATTGTAAAAATTTCATAATGGAGCATATAAGCATCTTTTAGCTCAGTGGTTTGATTTTATGGTCGGCAACTTCACTAATAATATAATAATAATAATAAACTGTAATTATATAGTAATAGTAATTAATAGTATAGTAATTATAGACTTTCTTAAAAATGTAGCAAAGTGCTTTACAAAAAGAAAATAAAACTAGACAAAGCACATAAAAAGAAAAGAGAGACAATAAAATGAATCAGATCAGATAAATAAAACATAATAAGCTGAGAGCTGCACTCTTGAGGTCTACTCAAGTTTCTAAGTAATGAAAGAGGATACCATGATCGACTGTATCGAATGTGGTACTTAAATATAAAATATAGTCTACTAACTAGTCGGTGAACATAGCATATAGTTGCTACAGCCAGATTTCACAAGAGATCAAAAGGAAGGTTGAAAACCAATGCTAATGTTGACCTGTGTCTGCTGGATGTGTCAATAGGTAACTGTTTGCTTACTACTACTTAAGGTGATAAAAGGTCAGTGTTGTGTTAACAGCTTGTTGCATAAAATCAATTAATGCAGTTTTAAACTTGTCCTTCAGCATTTGGATAAAACAAACTTCAAAGCAAGAAAAGAGACAATTGGAAGGTATTGAAGCAGAAAAGGTATAACACCACCTAATCAATCAAATTCAAAACAGTCCAAGTAGCAGACAAGACCCAGATTGAATCAGGATTTAACCTGCATCCATTATTTATTATATTTTATATTATATTTGCTACAACAAAACCAGACATACTGTCAGACAATCCATGGAATTGGGACCTTTAAGATGAGAAAATGACCAATCATGGTCATGAATGAATCAGCATTGAATAATGCGCTTGTTGTCTCCTCTGTTGTTATGTCTCTTATACTTGTTCATGCTGAAATTAGAGAGGTTACTGTTCCCGTTGGCATCTATGCTGTTTACTTTGGAGGCAACATTGCAGGAGCTGGGAGCAGACTGGAGGGATGTGCTAAAACTAATATTGGTTCAGACTGAAGATTGTAATAGGTGAGACCAATGACCGAGATAAGTCTGAGTCAGAAAAGAATCCACAAAATAGAGAGAAGCCTAAAATCTGAATCCCACCAGAAGCCACAGGAAGACTAGAAAAACAAAGAATATCCTTGGAAACCAAGAAAACAGTTTGCCAGTCTGTCTCTGCTGTTTCCCAGTATCACCAATGAGTGAGTGATGGAAGCCCACAGAGATCTGTGGAAAGCAGGACTCTACTTCTGAGCTTCAGTGTACAGCGTCGGTTGCCTCAACATGCACTGAAGAGGTTCACTAAGCACTATAAATTACCAGCTGCCTTTGTTGTACAAGCCTCTGCTGATGGGAAATCTTTTCCTGTCTTTGGGCCAGTTGTAGATGACAAAGAAAGGCAGCAGCAAAGACACTGCAGCTACTCAGGCATATGGTCTGTGACAGGGATGTTTACCATACAGAATATGCAGCAAAGTGCATCTCACATCAAAGAGAACATTCAGTATCTCCAAATCACTGCCTTCTTTAATCATACATCAGTTTGAGTTCTTTTTATTAACAAAATTTCTGAAACTAATTAAAAGGGACCCTTATCAGGCTTTCAAAGCAAATCACATAGTGAGTAAGAAACAAAAGTTAATCCTATTATTGTAACCGGAATATTGGCTGACTGAATCACATGCAGATAATTTTTATTTGATTTGAATCTTCTCTCGCAGCTCATCTTCAAACAAATTTGCAACATGCTGCATTCTGTGCACAAGGGAAACTTCACATCAGACATGTTCCCGTTTGACAAAAAGCTGGCTGACAGCCTGATGATTGGTTTTGTGCCCTTCATATTCTCTTCCCATTGTGTATCCCTGCTATGGACATATTTCTTTGCAATCTTCCTGTCAGCCATTTTATGCACATACAGGCACACTGTACTGTATATAAGGGGCCCTATTTCAAAGCTGCTTGTCTCTCATTCAAGAAGCTTAAGCTCTTTAACACCTGCAGTATGAATTATATAACAGTCCCCCATATGGACAGTCTTCTGCATAAACACACACATCCTGCTTTCATGAGCGTTTGCACAGTGCAAACAGAGACTAATCACCCAGCATCATATCTGACACCGTCTCTGTTTGCTTTCTTATAGTCTGGACAGTCCTGGGTTAAATTTGTTTGTTTTATTCTTCTTGGAGTAACAGGTTTGTGGGGTTTACTGTCGTAGAGTATTTAATGGTGAGTGAAGTTTGAATTACAGATGGCTGCCTTAATTCCTCTCGCAAACACTTTCCCTCTGATTGTCTAGACATTTAACTCTAGGCAACAAATCAAATATGTGTATTTCCCAAAATGTCGCACTGTTCCTTAAGATGTGTTGACATTCAATGTGAAGTAAATGTTCTTGATTCTTGGGTAAATTTGTAGGCTAGAGTGTTTATTTGCCCAAGAAAGCCAACATAAGACTATACAGACGTAAGCTGTACAGTGTTATGTTGACCAACCAGTCAGTGTGTGTCAAAGATGCCTGTGCTATGTAGACTGACCTCATAAATAGGGATGGAAATCTTTGGAAGTTTTTGGGAACTTCACAATTTCATTCAATTACAAAGTGTGGTTTTCATCAGGAATGAGAAAAGGGGCACTATTATTAGGGTCTTACTCTGGTGCACTGTGTGCAGATAGTAGGTTAGTGATGATGTACAAAGTAGTTACAAAATACTGTACCTTCATCTTGCTAAAGCTAATTATTAAGTAATTAAAATAATTAAAACTAAGATTCAACATTGACTGTCTAGGTATACTGCACTCTGGCAGTGGAGTTCTGCCATTTTCATTAACATAATGTTATTAGTGTTAACATTATTGCAAAAATCTATGCTTTGTATTTGTGAATCAGTTCAGAATGGTAGAAGATAAGATTCCCTTTTAATGTAAAATTGATTTTCACCCACCCCTACTGAAAACCCACCAAGAATTGCAGTTCTTTATGTTATTTTTCTCGGTGCATTCATAAATCAGATTTATAAAGCCTTGGAATAAGCATGAATTTTTGTTCAAGTTAGAACATCCACCTGTAGGCTCTGAGTCTTCACCTGTCACCCCCTTCTCCCTGCTGTGCTGAGCTCATTGTAGGGAGTGACGATGTCAGAGCCTCTAGACGCCAAATATTAATGCTTTACATATTCTGCATTCACATAAATAATATAAAATATGATTAATAATTGATGAGTTGATTGCGATAATTGGATAAATCTGCAATGAGTCATTATTCAAGACGTGTACTAAGCTAAAATACCAATCATTGGCTAGTTCCAGCTACTTAAAGAAAAAGTAATACTAATTTCTCAATCATGCATCATTGTACATGTTAAACATGTTGGGGTTTTGGAGTGTTGGTCAGCCAAAAAAATTGAAGATGTCATAGCCTGTCAGAACATAAGCATTGTGTACTATTTTCTATTCTATTCAGCATCAGCCCTGGGCTGATGGTTCAACCCGTTCCATTTCTTGCCACTCTGCTTGTCACTTCACCTACATAATTATTTTTTTTATACAAGGCTCAGTGACACAACAACTGCTTGTATGTCCCCATCTCACTTGGACCAACCCAACCCAAAATATTATGTTCACACACTCTGCAAGCTCTCTGGTGTTTGTCTGGAGGATGACTGCTGGTAATCAGCTTTCACTGGCAGCCTGAAAAAGAAGTTAAGGCAGTGAGCAGCTGCCAGCCCTCATGTGTACACGGATGCGTCTGTCAAATGTGTGTACATCTTCACACATGCAGTAGTTGTCTTTAAGCAGAACACATGAGAAAGTGAGACAAAATTGAATTTTGGGGCTGTCAACCAGCGTACTTCCAGCAGCCTGTCAAAACCTAATCACAGATGGCTTGATCAGACAGTGTATCTCGCTCTGGTAAAAGGTTTTCTGCTTTCCACATGTAAAATTTTGAAAGCTTCCACCCACAGTGAAAGACAGCCTGTAGGCTTTTGCATACAATGTGTGCATGAGTGGCTTTGCTGCTGGGGCTGTGCTGTACGTTGGAGCCGTAACAAGGGTGATGGATGGAGCTTGTTACTCACAAGTGATTTGCATCATCCTTACTGTTGCCACAAAGCTGCCGTGGGAACCATCATAATTTTTTTTCTCCTTTTTCACAGTAACAGATCACACTGTCAGAACCCATCTAAAGTTGTTTCTCCTTTCTTTCGTCTTTAGCCTCTCAGGCATGGTGGGGAAAAAAAGAGATTGGTCTTTGACGTTACCGATCCACTTTCTCCTGGCCTCCCTCTGCTCCAATCGACCCTCCTCCGCATGGTGATCCACTTTTCCTTACGAATGTTCCCAGGCTATACGTCTCCTTTTTCAGTCTTTTTTCCCTCTTCCTCTCTCTACTGTATCTCACTCTCCCTCGCTCTCTCTCCCCAATGCAGTGGCTTCGTGTTGCGATGCACCTTCAGGCTGTGTGTGGGATGGCGTTGTGGGCTGGCATCTGGCAGCCTCTGATAAGAGAGCGAGTGAGCTGGTGCTATTCCTTCTGAGATGTTTTTTATTTTAAAAAAATTCAGTTTTTTTTTTTTTTTTTGATCGTTCACGGAGACCACTGGCCAAGGTTTTTTACTGTGTCTGAAGGACCTTGTAGAAGAAGTACTATACAATAGACCGCAAAGTTAACGCAGTGACCACATGTGCCTTCCAGTAAAAATGATTTTCTCACAAGTTGCACTAAATCGTAAAGCAGCATTATTATTGATTATTATGTCCACTTTGCCATATTATCTCATAAATATGGTCAACATTTTAGCATGTATTTGGTGTCATGTTTATGTTGACCACACTTGTATACACACTGTTAGTATAAAAAAAAATCTTGATTAGTGTGGCTTTAAGATTGACCTATTTAATACATTTTGTCTCAGAGGTGAACAAATATATGGCTAAACTTTACTATCACAAAGCTTGGAGACTCTAGATCTTCCTGATACTACCTCAGCTCCTGGCAACTTATGCCAAACTGGAACATGCTTCAGGCAAAGCCTGGCCAAATACTTCCATCACTTCTAGATTGTGAATAGATAATCTGAGCCACAGGCTGTAGTTTATCATAGTTAAAATCTCTATATTGGAAGTTTGGAATTAAACACTAACCCCAGTGGATAAATACTGCAACATCCGTATATTAATTTGACTCGTACATGCCCCTTCTTAATGGAAATATCTCCCCTGTTTCACTTTTTCACTGGCTTAATTTTGTGTTTGACCTCAGGGTGTGAGAGTGGGGTATAGGGACTAACATTATTTTTCATTCTGCAATTAATTCCAAATGTGACTCCGGGGAAAAAGTCAGACTTACCTAATTGCTATAATCATCTCTGTGTTACATTGCATTCCCATGTGAGGCACCATGAGCCACAGATTGATTGTGGCTTTGTTAGCAGTGGTGCTGGAGAGGAGGAATGCCAGACTGGCTGGCTACATCACTTCTCTTCTATGGCTCCATCGACCACTCAAATGTGTCCCAAAATCCCAATTCATAAAACTCCATAGCATTTTATAAGCTTGTCACTGTTGGAGTCTGTGGTTGGGGGCTTTTTTCTTGCTCAATATAAATCCTGCTAGCTTGCCACACAAACCACTGAGAATGTTCATATTGCTGGCTGACTGCATGCCTCTTTTGTGTTTAGCAATACAGCTTTTCAAAAACATGTAAAGCAACTTAAAAATATATGGTGTTGGGGATGGGGGCTTATGGAATCAAGGTGATGACCAGGTAATCACAATGAGCTTCATTCTAAAACAGCACGTACGCACAAATCTGTGCTTAAACAATGCGTACAAATCAGAGTTTAATCAATATGTTCTCAACTGAATTTATTCTTGAATTGAGAACACATTTAGAACTGCCTTAGACCATGTCTACCCACAAAACATAAATGTCCCACAGTCAATATTTTTTATTCAATGTAAACAGTATATTACAACCACAATTATTTAAAAAATGATTGGGCCTAAATATACAACATTTAAAAGTGTGAAATTGCTAATAATACACAATTGCTACAATACACTATTAATTCACTAATTATAAAATTAAAAACAAACACGTTGTAATCCATGAGTCATCATTATAAATGTAAATATTTATATACAAAAATTGTCCTGTTCCCAGTTTTGGATGACAAAAGCTTATATATCGAAGCTACCATATTGGAATGTGACAGCATCAGATTTGGCTATGAATATATATGAAGCTGGTTAACTAGCAGCCTGTTCCGTGTCCTATCAGCCTGACAGTTCAGTAGTGGTACTGGGAGAGACGCTCTGCTTTTGCTTCATCATGGCCTGTCGTGGACAGAGATGAAACACGATGCATACCGTGCGCAACATAGAAATTTATTTACATCAATTCCACAGATCTACACATTTACCAACTTTTTAGTTGTTGTGGACCTAGTGGTGTGACAAGTATGGAGGCTATATTCACAATCAGGCTCCAAACATCTGTGCCAATTATATGAGTAAATGAGCAACAATTAAAGTTAAAGTTCATCCTTATGTTTTAATGTTAAAAAGAGATTAGTACATTTCATTAACTCATTTAATGTGCTTCAGCAGAAGTCTTTTGGTGTAGTTGGACCAGATTTGATTGACGTTGGCCTGCAACAGTAGCAGCACCCCAGAAACTGCAATGACAATTTGATTCAAATCTTGCTCAGTCAAAGTAAGAAAAGCAAAAACAAAACAACAAATACAGAAAATCCTTCATATAAAATAAGCAAAAAACTTTGGTAGACAACTGGGTATTCAAGAAGATGATGGAGAAAATATATTTTCAGGGCCTTTTAACATGTGTGTTAAACATGTGTGTTAAAAGGCGACATGATGTAATGATTTTTCTGTTTTTCTGTTTTTTAAGAAATTTAGTTTATTACAGTTTTCCAGTGCACACAGTATAATACATACGTATGAAAGTTGTAGAATAGATTAGATATATAGACTGTGGCATCATTTAAATGTAGTGTGTACTTTGGGCTTTCCATTCATTCTCAATCATTAATGCATTATCACGAATAAACCGCAGAATCTTTATCCATCCTTTATCCTCAGGGCTCCTCTGTTATAGAATCTTGATTCTCCTGTAAGAGATCACACACATAATGCACAAAGCACACATAAAGAGAAAATACACATACACACACACACACACACACACAATTCCGGCCCTGGGTATCTCACCCTTTGCTCCATCTCACGCTTGAAAGGTTCAGAGGCTCTGGCCGGAAAGTTCAGCAGTCAGGAGTGATGTGGCAGAGAGCCAACCAAATATTAAATGAATAAGAGACACAAGTCAGATGCTTTGGCTGGATAAAGGGAGCACAAGCATTAGGCGTAGGCAATGATTTGTCAATTACCCATTTATGTCTGATATAGCACAGAACCTGTGACTTGCCTCAGGACATGTGGGGGGAGTTATGTGATGGATACAAGAACATATCCACCACTGGAACTATATGTGGAACCAGCTTTAAACTGAATTTGTGTGGGAGCTGTCTGAAACTATATAGCAAAGTGACTCATGCCCACATATTTATCTTGTTTTATACTGTATGCAGCTTACATATCTGCACCTCTACAGCCACCATTTATGAGCTGTTATAGAAAAAAAATCCATAATGTAGTCATTACTTGAGTGCTACAGCACAGGTTATTAGTTCTTATTCATCTCTTGTCCATTAATAGCCATTTTCTTACATAGGAGCTGCTTTAGGGACTCTTAACAGTATCAGTAACAACAGTTACAATTAGTGACAGGAGGAACCAGAGTTTCTGGGCTGTAGTTCCTGACCCCCAGTAAAGTCTAGTAGTACTTACAAGCCAGTAACTTGTGTGCAGCAGTTCATTACATCTTTGGTGACAGCTCATCTGCATTTTTACTCTCACTGCTCCTCTGTATGGTAGGGCTTTTACTTTTTGACATGAAAATCTCATTGAAATTCTAAGTATAAGAGCAACAGGCTTTGCCTTGTAGGTGTCTGTCTGCCCTATCAGTAAACTAAACTATGGTTGCTCTCTTTGCTAAAACACAATGGAGAAAAACTAACGAGTTGTGCTGACCAGATTATCATGACAACAAACCATCTGAGGAGCAGAGTGTGAAAGCACTCTTTTCCATAAATGGAAAAGAGTGTGGATAATGACAAGGCTGTTTGCTACCTTTGTAACGTTGAGCTTGTCACTCAAGTGATGCAGCAGATACATTGTGAATTCATGGAACATCATCTTAGTTGGGCTGTATTTATTTAGGAACACACATTGAGATTGTGATCTTTTTGACAAGAGGGTCCTGAGAACAGACTACATATAGCCTACACAATAAGACAATTCATTCACATCACAAAACAATCATCATATACACTGGCATAAAACAATCACAAACATTACATAAAATATCAGCTGGTAAAACGTTAAACTGTCACAGGGGAATGAGTGTCTCTAACAGATTGTTCCAGTAGTAAGATCTGTAATGTATGCTGGTCTCTTCTAGATGTCAGTAATGACCATCTGACCTTTTCATACAGCTCACAGGGATGAATATGATAACTGTCTGAAATAAATTGAAAGACTCTATGGTAGATAGCATCCAGTGGTTTAAGGGTGGTGGCAGCAGCATGACCATACAGGATATCGAATATAATGATAAGAATTATTAGTTCTAGCTCTTTTTTGAACTTTTTTAAAGTGACAGCCCTACTGCATATATATATGCAAACTGTATATATATATATATATATATATATATATATATATATATATATATATATATATATATATATATATATATATATATATATAGTGCTGCTGTATAGTTCTTGGTTATTATACAACAAATGAAGCCTACTACACATCTCACATCAAAATGAAACCCTGTAAAACATTCCCATGATAGACATCATTCCATCTGCGACCTCAGACAACCTGACAAATTTGAAAATGCGAGGAGCTGCCATCCTGTCTGTTTTTTTTTTATACAGCTGTTCCCTCGCCTGTTTTTTTTTTTCTTCTTCTTCTTTTTATGAGATTCCAGCGGGCTGTACGCCAGAAAGTGTGTAATGCTGCCCTATACACATGCAGTTTTTCTCTCGTCTGTTTCCTCTACACACTGCATTGTAGGACAATAGTGTCCACCCTAGTTAGTCTGCATTCTGTCTGGTCTGGGTTAACTCAGTGTAATCACTTCTATAGTGTGAACACACATACATCTGGTTGGAAAGTAGTTAGAGTAAAGCTCTGAATCTCCTTCCAGCTTCAAAGTATGGTCTTTTCAGAGTGTGGTGGAGCTACTGTATGTGATTCTGTCTAGAAACATGCTTGTAAAACTGACTCAGTTGAGACTGAGTGGATGTGTAGTTACTGTTGATCATATTCACTCCTCAGTGTCGGTTGTAGTTTCATATTGGTTTGTTTTGGGGAACTGGCAGATTCTAAAACTTTTTTCCTGTTAGCCTTTTGTCTGCCTGCCATCATTAGCAAGCATCGGCAGCCAATTTGTTGCTACAAGAATGGTACACACATGTTTTAATTTGATATCACTGGACAAATGTTAACACCTGCTAACAGTCGAATTATGGGCTTCCACAAAATAATCTGATTAACTAAACATGCAAAACCTCCATGTGTGACTAGACAGAAATGCCAATAACCAACAATGATTTCAAGTCTAGTTGCAGCTTATTACATTACTGAGGTAGAGTAACGTCAAGTGTTCAGTCAACATGCAGCAAACCCCAGATGGTTTGAGCAACCTACATCATTATGGTGGTTGAAAGGAAAATAAAATCCTGTCAAAGCCTGATTCTCCATCTGCAGGATCCATGTCCATAATCATGCTTCTGGCACATCTTTACTGCAGAATATCCCTCACAATTCACTGCAACCTGCTCTGCTTAGTAGATGATTCAGCTTACCTCCACTGGCACATTTGCTGCTGAATATGAATTAAGCTCATATCAGGCAGACTGCTGGTGCACATGGTGATATCATCCCAATGAGGCCTCTTCTTATTTTGCTATTAACCTTAGATTTTGCTAAGTCATGTATCTTAATTTCTCTCATAAATTATTCACCTTTTTTATTTTTAATTATTTATTTGTCTTCTGAAGACTGCTAGCATACCTGACATCACTTATTTGACCTTAACACTTCCATTATAAATAGCTTTCATGAAAAATTATCATGTAATTTCAGCTGGGAAATGATAAGAGGCATTGGGGAAATTTAACCAGGGGCGGTGCATTCAGGGACACAACAGCCACAACAACCTTTTATTCCTAAATATGAAGCCAGGCAAAACCACAGAGATAAATAGACAGTCTAACCTGATAAAGGTTAATTAGGTCAGCAATGGTAAAAAAACAAAAAAACAAAAAAGAACAATTTCATTTTTTAACTGCTGGCCTCAAGCAGAATCATTAATTTGATTGTGTTTGGGGCTGTTGAGAACTGCTGTCTGTGCTGGCATTCATTATTTTGCAAGGGGGGGAGGGATCATCAAATACCAAGCAGGATTGTGAAGTGCGGTTCGATTTATCAGTGTGTGTGTGTTTATGTGACGATGTGTGTTTGCAGTCAGATGTTGGGGGAATGTATGTACAGTAATTAGCACAAGACAAAGGTAAACTAGAAGAATGAAGAAGGTACACAGTCTCTAATATGCCTGACATTTCCCTCCATGACAGCTTGTTAAAGAAACAGCTGTCTCATTTGATGGATGAAAACATCAGAGATAGACAATGAAACACAGTGTTAATCACTTGCTCACACATAATTCTTTACATATTCTCTGTCATACTATGCAAACGTAATGATACTGGATAGATATTGGCAGTGCAGCCGTTGCAGACTCTCTGCAGACGTGTAAATATAGCACTAAGATGAAAGCTGAGACAAGGTCTGTGTTTGCTCATAGCTGTTGTATTCCTGTTCTATGGTACAGAACCCCAAATATCTTATCTGATTTTAGTTCAAAGCAAGAAGTCTTAAAAAGAAAAGTGAAAATATCTGTCGTCAATCTTTAAGTTTATCTCATTCAGACTAACTTGTTAAGAGAAATCTAGGGTTAGATTTTAAGTGGAGACTCAAACAACCGAGCAGTGTGATTCTTAGCAAAAGTTCTTTGTGAAAAGCTCATTTACTCCTGCAAAGAAAACAACCGTGGACTCAAGTTATCTTGTTATAAAGTGCAGGCGTAACTATTCTTATCCTATTCTTCTAAATAATACTACACCATGAGTCTCAGGAACTGTTGCTGTGAAGAACAAGCCAGTCAGAGGCGAGAAGGAGAGCTGTAGAAAATTCCAAATACTTTAAGCTGCTGAATGTATTATTGGGTTTCTGCCAAGCGTAAACTTTCAGCTTCCACTTACTGTAAGAAAAAACATCATTTTAATCTCTGTGATTTAATGTTTCTTACCAAAATGCACCTTGGGAGTTGAAATTAACTTTCCTTCTTAAGTTATTTTTGTACACAGGCTTGTAGCTTTTTGATTTTTGATTTTTTTTTTTTTTTAATCAAGGAACCAGGCTTGGAAACATTCCAACTGCAAGTAACTTTTCATTGTCTATGCAGAAAAAGAACTTTTACTCTTGGAACCCGGGACTCCTGAAATACACCACTATACTAACACTATAACCTTAATTTCCACCTGTTTACCACCGACTAGAATCTTAAGCTCTATTAACTGAACCATGATTCTGAAGCAGTCCACAATCATTACCAACTAATTGTTACAGCGAGTATTGATTTGCTCTTAGGAGAAGTTGGCAACAAACTGTACCATCTTCCAGTTGCCAATTTAGCTCACAAATACAAAAATCGTAACAATTAGACACTAAACAATAACTTTTTGGATCAAAGGAATAAATTGAGATTCCGGACAAACCCCACTTTATGTTACTCAGGGAAAGGGAAGCAATGATACACTGCACAATAGACTGACTATGGTGCCGAACCACAGCACTTTGTTTGTACAATAGTAAGAGATTAGATAGTAGGCTAGTGTCAGAGCTCTTGATGTTGTCCTGTCTGTGTGTTAACCAGAAAACAGTTGGCAGTGATGACAGATAACATCAGGTTTATTTGTGTGGCCTTTAGAATTATAGCATCTCTCTTTTTTCCCATTAAAATAGACAAAAAATGCTCTTTAAAAAATGCTAGTTGATAGCCTATCTTTACTTTTAATTCTGTTCAGGCATACCTGTAGAGAGTTATCCTATACATTCTAGGCTGATAACAGTCTGCATCTATTTCATGGAGCCTTTTCTGAGAAGCTTGTCAGGAAAGGTACGAGGAAAATGAGCTCACAGCTGGTTGATGTAATCTTCAATAGCTGGCTGTTGCTGTTCTCTAAGTTAGAGCCAGAAATATTACTTTGGTTATCTCCCACAGAAGCAGGTTCCAGCCATGATGTGCTGCTATCATTTTCCAGCCTGATAATCTCCATCTTTTTGTCAAGATTTTCCATGTTGGCAAGATTCAGCTTATGAATCCTGTGAGCAATTTTCCACTAACATTTATTTTCAAATATATTGTCCCCTAAAGATGCCAGATTGTAGGTGATTCATATAAAGGAAAAAGAAGTGCTAGTTTGTCAGTTTAAAGCTGCATGAGGCAACTTCGTATGTGCCGGCTGCTCCAAATGGCAGTGAGAGATAAAGTGTTGTCACAACTTTGAGCGTCAGCACACACAGATGATGCAACATGACATCAGTGGATTGTACACAACATACTCAGGTTGCCCAAGCTGTCATCCTGCGACATGTTTTATCAAAGCGTAGCAGGAGAAAAAGAGATGTAATATTGGTGAGTCCGGTTCTTTCTATTCACTGCTCACTCACTGTTGTTTAAAAGGCAGCATTTCACTCTTCCTCTTGTGTGTGTTGGAAGATTATGCCACTGCACACAGCTGACAAATGCAAATATCACTGAGCCAAAAAGGCTAAAATTCAATGAGAAAGATCTAATTTAGGAGTATTGGGGCTTTCCTCGCTGTTGCAGCCATTTTTCGTAATTTGAACAGTGCAAAGGGTGCAAGATAGCTAAAAGATATTTGCAAAACATAGAGTGAGATCAGAATAATATGGACTGATTGATAGAAGGTTTCTTGGTTCCAAGGGATGATGGATCCATCAGAATGACCGTCCTCCTTTTCCTCAGGGCTTACACTACCTGTAGTACATGTGGATTTTTGTCTAACAGATGGCAACACAGCTGTGTAGGCATGTTCACCTGAAGGTTATCCTTGTATAACAAACTCTTACTAGAAAAAAAACACTTTAAGTTAAATATAAATTTTGGTCATGATTGAAAGCCACTACTTATTTAAGATTAAGGAAACCTTCACACACTTTTTTGATATCAACAACTATGACAGTCTTTGTCAGACAGAATAGACCTCAAGAGATTCCTTTTCATCTAAAGCACTGAGCATTACAAGCATTGGAAATTACCAGCTGTTTTACTGGTGAGGACAGTTACAACAGTGCACAGTGTTCTTGGGGTGTTTTGGGGAAAATTAATTGATGAAGTGAATTATTTTCTATTTATATGTGCTGTACCAGTTCATTTGCATGTTGAAATGCTGAAAGGCAAACTATGCAAAAAATGCATCAATGAACAGGCAGTTATAATCTTACCGTGCTGTTGCTGTATTATGGCAGGTGGTACTGGTGGTTTTAATTGTACCAATATGAACTAATATGTTTAACCTCTGCAGTTATGGTACTCCTCTGCATAACATTTTTGAAAACCCTCATTTAAGCCTTAAAAGTCAACATAAAAATTTGAATAAAAATGATTTGGCAGTGTACCATGCATGGCTTGGAACGCCTCAGTTTTCACAGGGTATTCTTCACACTGGTTCAGAGTCAGTGGGAATCTATTCATAGTCTACTGAGCCAGTTGACTTGACATACTCACTCTTCGACTCAACAGAACAGTTGACCAATCAATGTCCATCAGCAGTCAATAAGATATGCCTACTCCCTTCCTACTGACAGGAAATCAGTTCCATAAATACATGTTACTTTTCAGGAACTGGACAATGAAAAATTGATCACTGTCATCATCTAGAGTTTCTCCATTCTACTGTGTATAATGTGGACTTATTATACAGAAATGAGATGTGTAAAAACTGCAAGTGGAGATTGATGTATGAAACTAAAGTGAGGAACTCCAGTAAGGCTTATAATTTTGAATGGTCGTGGTCACTATAAGACCTTCTTAATGGTGTGATATTCCATATCATAAAGCTTTTAAAGAAATTAATAGCTTTTATTACTTATGACCTTTTTCTTCTATGCTCACATTACTAATTCATTTAAGTAACTGTGGATGTTAAACTGACTGCAGGCTTCGTTTGACTGTATGTATAGTACTTACTATAATAGGTACAAATCAACAGTAAGTGACTCCACAATTTATAATGAAAAAAAATGAACTTGACCTCTAACATGTGATGAAACCTACAATCAAGAATCAAATAATCCTCATCCTCGCTGAATAAGACACTATATCTGCTAGAGAAAATAAAAAGCTTGACTTAAATTATTCGAAGTAGTCTTTAATACTCCACAGATACTGTATGTACAGTAATATAAATAACTTACAGTTCTGTCCTTTCTATATTGCCGTTTTATTGATGCCATTGCATCTCTGTTTGATAGAAATACCATGACTAGTGATTCAACCTTTGGCCAGTTCTTAAAAGCTTTTTTATATTTTCTTCTACAAAAACCTAATGTGATATTTTCTTTTTCTCTCAAAAAATACTATTCAGCTGAGGAAGAGATGTTCTTTTACATTCACAGAAGCATTAACAACACATTTTATTTTATAGTACACAAAAGCTGAGGAAATATAACAATTTGCAGTCTACACTGACTGCCTTGGGCCAGTTTCTGCACAGTGAAGTACAAAACACCAAAGCGATGAATACATATGAACATAGTTGTCACCAAAATCAAGAAAAAACACATTCTAGTTGACACTGAGTTTGTTCATTTGAAATTTTTTCAAGGTTTACTCTGCTATTTAGCAGCATGTAATTAATGCGAAAGTAAGTGAAAGAGTTCAAATGAATAAATGTGCAAATAATAGCTGCAGTGTTTGCTCTGTGCTCACATAGAAATTAATAGTATTGAATCATGTCAGATGCTTTCTTACTAAGCCTTCACTAAGTCTTGCCCCCTAGTATTTACTGTTTCCTGTCAAGCTTTCCATTCTTGCATGGCACATATGCAGTTCACAGTGAGAATGATGGCTGATATGCTATCAAAATTCATAATAATTTTTGAAACAACAGCGGATTTCACACAGATGTAATTAAAAGCAGCTTCTCATTTATACCCAGCAGCTCTAAGTTTTGTCAGTTGAAATGAATGACTTGATTTAAAAGGAGAACCATGTAAAAGGGTCTTGAAAATGCACTTGATGGCTAGTATGCATGATGTCAACACTGAGGCTAAAACTACATGTCTCATAAAAAAAGTCAGCATCCTCATCATTAGATGATTCATGTGAAGACATGGAAATAAAGGGGTAGGGGAGAACCAGTTAATCCTATTAATTATTTAGTTCCAACATCATCCCTGAGAAGGCTTTCAGGATGCGGACTGAGACATGGGTTTGGAAAACGTGAAAAATATTTCAGTTTGGCTGGAGTTGCTGGAGTGTAAAATTCCCCAAATCCAATAAAGAGCAGGATAGAGCTGCTAATGCTAGCCCAAACTCTGATATATATCCTCCACAAGTGGCTCATGCAATGGAATTACCAAAAAGTCGCTGGTCCAGTCGTAACCAGGAATTTTTCTGACTTAACCCGTAACCCCACAAAATATTGTAATATTATTTAATGATTTTCTCTCTGGCTTTGGAAATTACACTATGTTAGTGTACCTACTTTTGGTTTTAAATTTTGTGCCTTGAAGATGTTGCACTCTGTGGAGAGGGGTTTAGAGAAAGGTCATTTTTTGTGATGCACTGATAACAGAAGAGAGTCAAAGGTAAACCTTATGACATTCAATATACAATAATAAGTATCTATGCATAAAATGCTGTTAAAGAAATAAAAAGCAAAGTACCTTTGATGTATTTTCCACAGTAATTACTGGAAGCCACACAGTTGCAATCATTCAAATAAATTAATAATGAATGTCACAGTTCTATATGTTATAAACACCAGTGCACTATAAAACTGCATATGCCTGTTGGTGTTTAAGCAGCATCTTTGTCCCTTACAAGGTATTGTAGACAATGTTGCAGACTCAGTAAAGGCCATGAGTAAATAGATGTGGACCTTAAACATCATCCATGGTTTTTATTGCTTTGTGACTGAACCCCTTTTAATCCCTGCTCACCTCTGCCTGTCCTCAGCCTGTGTTTTCAGCTTAGTAACAATAATACTTCTGTTCAGACACTTGACAGGGAAACTGTTGAAAGACTGGAAATCACACTGAACTAATCAACTTTTCCACTGCTTCCAGCCAGCACTGTTTGCATTTCTGCAAATTTGTTTTTTCCCCCAGTTTTTCAAAATGCTTACCCACCACAATTACTGCCTTTTGGGAGAAGGAAGATCAAATGAAAACAAAAAAGGCAGTTTCTTAGGGTTTGAAGGTCTTTTCAGTTGGAAGTTTTAGATGCCGTCCATTAAAATGAGCCCATGAGAGAAACTGTCTGTCATCACTGACAGCTCTCACCATGAAGCCTTGAGAGGATTAGCTGCAGAGTGCTGAGAGGGTCAGAACAATGTGCATCACATCTGCAATTATTTGGCTAAAATACTCACCTTTTCACAGTTTCCCACAGTTTTCTGCAGTGCTTATGGGATTCTAATATAATGACCTGCTCAGAAAAATGTGACAGCTGAGAGAAAAGAGCTCAAATTATCTGTGGCATGAATGTGGGGTTGCAGTTTAAACTGAAATTAAAATATGTTTTGAGAAGAAATCTGTGATTCATTGGTGTTTAGTTTGACTTGTGTGCTTATTTGGTGAAAATTGTACTTACTAAAAAGAAGACATTTAAATTTTATTTATTTTGCTTTAGTGTTCTCCAGCACAGCACTGAGTCTACAGGAGCATGACAATGACTAAGCAGTCGTTGAATTAATCATGTCTAGTGGGAATCAGTGCCAATCAGCTTTATATAAATTACTTTTTCTGAGTGAAAGCTAGTTAGCCTAGCTTGCTAGCATCCAATTTCTGAGTTCAATACAAATTTAGCAGCACACTGCACGCTGAGTGTTGTAAAGTGGACGGAAGGCTTTAATTGCAAGTTACCATATTTTTGTTCAAAGTACAAAAAACGGTTTAATTTTAATGTGGTTTACGTTTTCATTTTGGGTTGTTGTATGTTGTTGTTGTTGTTGTATTTGGCTGAAACTTTTTTTTATTTACAATATCTATGTGTACAGTAGCATTTGGTCCTATCATAAATTTTATAAACAAAATGTTGGTTTCTCCACTGTTATTTATTAATTTCTTCAGTTTTTATGATTATTGCAGAGTGTCCATGAATCATTTTCTTTTCCTTGCCATTTAATTCTAATTATCTCTGTGCAACACAGTCCAGATGCAGTGGCACTTCATGATATAATTACAAACTGGTATCAGAAAGGAGAGGGGTTATTGCCTTTTGTAATTATGAGTTATTGAAACACATGAAGGGGCGTTGCAGGATAGTTGAAGATAAGGAGTCCTCATGCTACAACCAGCATCTCACACATTTAAAAATAATAATGAATGATAGTATTAACATATAGTTAACATTAAAACATTGGAACTGTCCCTCCCCATGGTTCTAGTGAAAGCTGCAGACAAGCAGGCAGAGTTTGTCATTAATAAATGTTGCTGGTGTAAAAAAAAAAAAAGATGATTGAAATTGATTTTTAGGTTTTGAGTGTATTAGGAATAAATGATACAAATGTCTGAAGGATTTAAAAGCTTGCTGGATGAAGCCAAGTGTGGCCATCAATTCTGAGGAGCCAGCCAGGTGTGAGGGCTGTTAAGACGTTCACAGAAGCATGCTGTATTCATCAGCCAGGTTTGCCAAGTATAACACCTGCGGCTTGTGCAATATTTTTCTACACTGCGTTATCTTTTGCCAAAACTGTGCAGACAGGATGGGGGAAGGAAACAAATTGGACAAAAGGATAAAGATATACACAGTGATACAGAAAGAGGAAGACTGTAAATACATATCCAAGTCACTTTAATCCGGTACCTATTTCACATTACATTGGCAAAATGGCCTAGCATGCCAATGAATCCATTGCTTACTGTAAATACATATGTGCGCCCTACACCTGAACTACTTTATACTGCATGCATGCAAGTATACCTGTAATGACAGCTTATAGGCATGTGCGTCATTAAAAGTAGAGCCTTAGCGCTGTTTAATCCTGAGCTTCATTGGACAATCCTTGTATGATTTCTCACACCTTCTTTGCATTGCAAAATACATGCATATGAATGTTATAATGGAGAATATTAATGTGAAAAATCCTCAAGGATGATAATCAGACCAGCTCATCAAGTGAACAATTTTTTTCCTACATGGTCTAAGGACCATGGTGGATTTTTATCCGACCTGTGTTAATTGGTGCTTTTACACATACATGACTGCAGCTGTTATTTATTCATTTATTTATTGTGGAAAAGAAAGATGAGTTTGTGAAACTGTATTTGGATGTGAGGATTATCTTATTTTAACGTATGATTTGACTAACGTCAACACTAAATCATGCAGCTATGTGCAACCAGATATTTACTGAAAAAAGGAAACCAAAAATATATAAATTGGTAATATCCCCACTGATCATACCAAATTTAAACTTATCCTTATTTCTCTTTTGTTTTTGCAGTTCCCCTTTGTATTAACTAACATGGACAAAGTGGTCATCAGTCTCCTGCTTCTGGGAACCGCAGTTACGATGGTCCATGCATGTCCCAAATACTGTGTCTGCCAGAATCTGTCAGAGTCTCTGGGGACTCTGTGCCCCTCTAAAGGCCTGCTCTTCGTCCCACTGGACATCGACCGGCGAACTGTGGAACTCCGACTGGGTGGCAACTTCATCCTCAAGGTCACCACTCAGGACTTTGCAAACATGACAGGTCTGGTGGATCTCACGTTGTCCCGCAACACTATTGGCACCATCCAGCCTTTCTCTTTCATCGACCTGGAGACTCTGAGATCCCTGCACCTCGACAGTAACAGGTTGACTGAGCTGGGGCCGGATGACCTCCGAGGTCTGGTCAACCTGCAGCACCTCATCCTCAACAACAATCAGCTGAGTCGAATCTCTGAAGCAGCCTTTGATGATCTGTTGCTGACACTGGAGGATCTGGATTTGTCATATAACAACTTGCGCAGTGTGCCTTGGGAAGCCATCCGTAAGATGGTCAACCTCCATCAAATGAGCCTGGATCATAACCTCATCTCCTTCATTGCTGAGGGGACTTTTACAGATCTGGATAAACTGGCTCGCTTGGACCTCACCTCCAACCGTCTGCAGAAGCTCCCACCAGACCCTATCTTTGCACGCTCCCAAAGCAGTGTTGTGATGAGCACACCATATGCACCTTTGTTGTCTCTCAGCTTTGGCGGAAACCCATTGCACTGCAACTGTGAAGTGCTTTGGCTTCGAAGGCTGGAGCGTGAGGATGATATGGAAACCTGCGCCTCCCCTGCAAGTTTAAAGGGGCGCTACTTTTGGTCTGTTCGTGAAGAGGAATTTGTTTGTGAGCCTCCCCTGATCACACAACATACGCACAAATTGCTAGTGCTCGAAGGCCAAACAGCTAGCCTGCGGTGCAAAGCAGTTGGTGATCCAATGCCGTCCGTGCATTGGGTTGCTCCTGATGACCGTTTGATCAGTAACTCCTCCAGAGCGACAGTATATGAAAATGGCACCCTGGACATTACAATCACAACATCCAAGGATTATGGTACCTTTACTTGCATAGCTGCCAATGCTGCTGGGGAGTCCACAGCCTCCATAGAACTGTCAATCATTCAACTCCCCCACCTGAGCAATGGTACAAACCGTACCACACAATCCAAGTCTGGACTTTCTGACATAACTAGCTCTACCAAGATCAGTAAGGGGGAGACTAAAACTCTGCCAGAGAAGGTGGTATCTGTGTCAGAAGTGACCGCCGTCTCAGCTCTGGTCAAGTGGACTGTTAGTAAATCAACTTCAAAGATCAAAATGTATCAACTTCAGTACAATTGCTCTGAGGACGAAGTCCTCATTTACAGGTAAGAGTTCATGAAACTAGATTACATCCAAGTAGGAGTTGGAACTTTTCTGGTCAAAAGTGTAAATTAAGCTTGAGCTATAATTTTTAGCTTATTCAGCTTGGCTTCTTGAGTCAATGGATAATTGTTTGCAGGGTACGCACTTGAGACTGTCAATTTCTTTGAAATGTTACGTGGAGATCAACATTCATTTCCCTTAATCCTTCTTGAGATTTTTCCCTCAAACTGACAATCAGGGAGGATACGGCTTTCACAAAAAAGAGAGAGAAGCAAATGCACATTTTTATGAAAAGTGAAACCCAAAGTGAAATCCTTGCCCTGAACCATTAATTAGAAATCCAACAAAAAAAGGGATTATAGACTTCCATTTTAATGTATCCTTCTTAAGCTGCTCAAATCCATAAAGTATAAGCTTGGAGACTGCAGCTCTTGCTCTTTGCTGGTCTGGAGATCTTTGGGCTCTGTGAAATCAATTTCCTATGTCAAATGAGACAGGGAAAGTAGTGACATTCAGCAAAAATAATTGAGCTAGAAAAGAGCAAATAAATAGTTCAGTTTTTATAAGTCCTGAATGCGATTCCATAGGATACAATGTGTCTTACAACTCTTAGACATTTTCCCACATTTACCATATACATTATGTTATGCTCTTTTAGATTAGCCACATTGAATATCTCAGAATTCAGTATCCCCTTGGGCTCCAGTGGCTTCAACACATTTAAACACATTTATGGAGCCCTCCAGAGAATGACTATCCTTAGTATGTTTACGGCATCAGAATAGCGTGAAAATTGGTAAAATTGCCTATTGTGGATAGCAGTTATAGTCGTTTTTTGTGTTAGCTGCATGCTTCCACAAATAGTGACAATTGATGGTGAATCCCTTTAGCAACACCTCATCAGATAATGTATTCTGTCCCATATCCCTACACAATTTACCTGTACTGTGCATTCCAGCAAGAGCCTTTTAATGAAATATAATTGACAGAATATGTGAAGGCAAAAGGCTGGTTATTAGCTGGGTATATGAGATTAGAAATGTACACAGTATTGAAGAAAGATATTACTTTGTTCAAACACTGTGAATGCAACTCACCATCCCTGCAAATTCAATAATAAGGTGTTTATCTGATTTTCTTGCTTGCACACTCTGCCAGTTTGTCATGCCAGAGAAAAGAGAACAATATGAATTTTCTTTCCCTCAGTGACAGACACATTCGAATACGCATCCATACTTCTAGTAAAAGGCTTTATGAATTTTCACTAATGTCTACAAAATTGCAAACATAACACTAATGTGGCCTTTATAAACTGTGTCTTTTCCGCAATTGCTGAATTTCAAGAGCTAAATAATGTTTTAAAAATATATATATATTTTAATGGCATTCCTGATGTTAGTGTCAGTCAGGAAATCGTTGCTAACATTCAACATATTTGTTTTGAATTCTGATTCTGGCTATAAAGTTCAAAGTATTAACTTTTGAATGTGTCCTTCATATCTGATGTAATGTTTTAAACCTCCTTCTACACTATTGTCTACTAAGAATGAAGTTTATATATTGTAGAAAAATGACCTAAAGAAATCATTTCATGTGCTGTTATATAATAAGGGCTATGCAGTCATTTTGCATGTTAGAAGACAAATTAGAAGCTGGAAGGAAAAGATAACATACACAGAGAAGCCAACTCCTGTTTTTGAATTAATATTGATATCACTCATTGCTTGCACATGCACACCTACTGTGCTTCTTTAGTTGGCTGACACAGTTTCCCAGGGCACTGCCCGTAGTCAAGCAATGGCATGATTAAAAATCAATAAGAGCCACGTGGGGGAGAAGAAAGATTGCATGAGTTGTCTCAAACACGTGAGGCAACGCAGCTTCTTCCTGGTTATGGAAAAAGGCAATTAAGGATGAATAATGGACTGCAGCCCCACTGGTGTCTGGGCTCTGTAGTGGAGGGATCAAAGCTATGGATGCATGTACTGTAGGCGAACAGCAAGCCAACAGATGATGGATGATTGAGGAATCTATTTATAGATAACCATAACAATATGGTTATGAGTCGTTAGGGCCATTTTATACCCACCCATGTGGTATACAGTATGTAAGAGCCATTGATTGTAACCTCATGCATTATGATATATAAAGCAGTGGTTTCCAACAGTTTTGCCAGAACCTCCCCCACAGCCATGTCAGATAAGCTCAAGCCCCTTCATCGTCACCACACACTACATTCTAAACATGTTCATTTGATTAGATTTTAAACTAGATTTTCAACTATCTGTTTTTCTAAAATTATTACAACTACTTAATCATATGAAATAATATTTTAATGCTTTTACAGGGTCTCTTGTTTTTCAGTAGGTTTGGTCAAGTTTGCAGTTCTACTACTGCCAGTGGGAGAGGCAGAAACTAAAAAGTTTAAATCATTTATCCATTACTTTAAGCTTTCTATTTCAACTTCTCTGCTTGCTTACTGAATAAGTTTCATGCACTCTGGATCACAGCATGTGGTATTTATGTGTTACAGATGTTGTCCTCCTGAATACATCTATATTTTATAATCATCTTTTCAAGTTAGCTGAGCTAGTCCACTTTCCATGTAGCCCCTTGGCTACTGCAGAGGTACCTGCTGGGATACAAGACCCCTGGTTGGGAAGCACTGATTTGTGTTTAGTGGATTACTGTTCAGTAAAGGCTCTCTAAAAAATGACAATGTCCAATCAAAGGATACGTGATGCATACAAAACCTTTTCGCCAGACAAAAATAATGATTTTTGGATGATTCTTGTGGAAAGTTCTCACTTTCTACAATATTTGTGGGTAGGGACAGATCATGGCTATGGCAAATACACCATGGTTAGTATTTGCCATAGCTTTAGTAGTAAAGATCATGGTTATGATTAATAAAAAGGCAAACACTACATGCACTTCCAAAGGCCTGACCTTTCCCAGTAATAGTAATGGAAAACAATGTGGAAATGGTCCACTTCAGTTTGACATCTCAATGATGTTCAGGTTTAATGTGATAAGATGTGGTCAGTAGAGTTAATTTCACTTATAGCACATGTCAACAAAAGCTACAACAGAGACATTGGTTTCATTCATACAGCATTTACACATCACCCTGTGTAAGCTTTCAAAATGTAATGACAGCACATTCGACGAGTCAAGCACTGCAAGAAACTGCACTGAAAGTCATACACAAGGTGCTGAAGTGAATAAAGACAAATAAAATCACACTGTGCCTTGTCCAATTGATGTCTGTAGCAGTTGAAAGAGAGCCTCTGTGATAACCATAAGGAAAGCAATGTTTAAATATTCTCAGGGGTATTTAAATCTCATGCCATAATGTGACAACCCCAGTGTTTACTAATGAAATGTCTCTTTGCGATCTATATTCTAGACAGATGGGTATGATGGATAAAAGCCTCTATTGCTGCCTCTTTACACAAAACAAACTGCAGGTCCTACAGCATTTCATTTATTGGCAGTACATCTTGGGGAATTAACATCCTGCAACATTGACTTTCAATTTCAGTCAAAAGCAGTGAGGCTTACTTAATCAGTCATATTTAAAAATCTGGAATAATAACAGAGTTTTTTAAGGTTTGAAACAACTTAATGCATGTTAAATGGAATGTACGAGAAATTACATTGAGCAAAAACAATATTCAAAAAGTAGCCATTGAATACTTAGCTTATTTCTATTGTTTCATGCATATCAAATGGGACAGGTACCCCACAGGTTTGTGTCAGCTCACCAGTTCTTTTCACATTAGACACAAAAGAGTTTACAAGCAGCCACCCTAGGATCCACATTCTAAAAACACATCTACCCTCAACCTACTGCACATAGGCATGAGTCCTTCAGGCCATTCCACTGAAATAGAGAGTTTTGTGCAGCGGTGTGATGCTAACCATTTCATTCTAAATGTGAGAAAAACTGAGGAGATGGTACTGGATACTAGGTCAGTGGGGGATCATAGTTCAGTGGTCATACATGTTGAACCAATAAATCAGGTCTGCTCCTACAAGTACCTTGGCGTTCACCTGGACAACACCTTTGGTTGGAAGGCCCATATTGAAAGTTTGTGTTCTTGTTTACAGCAGAGATTATACTTTTAACGCAGACTCAGGGTGTATGGGGTGGATGAGAGGATTCTTTTTTATTGTATCACGCTGTATTAGACAGCACAGTCAGGTATGGGATGTCAGCATGGTATGGCAATCTCTGTACAGTTAAAATATAAGCTTGCTTGTCTGGTACAGACTACCATGAAGGTTATGGGGAGGAATGAACACCAGTTCCTCTAGTCAATATACAAGCAGTCTGTTCTCAGGCGAGCACAGAAAGTAGTGTCTGATCCATGTCATATTCTCCACCCTGAGTATGAGCTCCTACCCTCAGGCAGATGATACAGATGATACAATGTAAACTCGACTGTTTTAAAAACTCATTTGTGCTTACATCAATCAAATTTTTAAATAATGTTGCTTGAGGCTACATGGTTGTGCAATAGATTCATGATATGATGAGAATGGTTGTGTAATATGTTGCGCGTTTTTATTAATGATTGTGTAATATGTGTACTTTGTGGTTGTGATGTGCCATAGTATGCGTTGCTGTGTTTATATGTTGGGTTTTTTTGTTTTTTACTTATTACAACTTTGGAGGCAGCTATATGATAAGACAATATGTCATATGTGCACTATTTCAATCCAAGACAAAATTCCCTACAGGGACAATAAAGTATATTGTATTGTATATACTGGGACCAATGAAGTAATCTTTCTGAATTACTCTGTGCATATAAATAGCTACTTAGCATGCTTCATTTTCGCTATTTCTTTGATCTACCTCAGCATAACAGACTAAGCTTTACACCACAAAAAATCTCTACCCTTGTTATCAACTGCCATAGCAAAGCTTTGTATTTTTTTACAGTCTTTCTATCTTTCTCTGTTTGTAGGATGATTCCCATGAATAACCGAGCTTTCGTAGTCACAAATCTTGTCCCAGGGATGCAGTATGACCTGTGCGTCTTGGCCATCTGGGATGACACTGCCACCACCCTCACCGCCACCAACATTGTCGGCTGTGTCCAGTTCATCACCACGGAGGAATATCCACAGTGCCAGTCTCTTCACAGTGGCTTCCTAGGTGGCACCATGATCCTGGTCATTGGTGGCATCATCGTGGCCACGTTGCTGGTATTCATCATCATCCTCATGGTGCGCTACAAGGTGACCAGTGGTATCCAGACTAATAAATTACCCACTGTGAGCAATACATACTCACAGACCAATGGGGGGTTGAACAGGTTCAATGGAGCCCCACCACAGGTCAAATCCACAGTGGTGGTCATGCGTGAGGAAATGGTAGAGTTCAAGTGCGGATCCCTCCAGAGCAGCCTCTCTTCATCCTCATCCTCCTCTAACTCATTAGACAGCCAAACAGGAAGAGGGGCTGGTGACCGCTACAGCATGCAAAGCAGTGAATGCAGCACCTTGCCCAGCAGCAAGTTCAGGAGGCATGGTGCCAAAGCACGACCAAACCTGGATCACCTTTTAGGGGCCTTCACCTCATTGGAGCTGCGAGGGGTGTCAAGGGACCACCAAGGGGCCTCTGGCCCATCGACCACTCCCAATGCTATGATGACAGTGGCTATGGCACCCCTGTCTGACAAAGAACCTCTGCTTGGAAGGGCTGAGTCCACCACCATGCTGGGACGTCTCCTAGGGATGCCCCAGGAGGGTAAACCCAAGAGGAGCCATTCATTTGACATGGGTCATGTGGGGACCACACAGTGTCGCAGCAACTACCCTCGCAGGATCAGTAATATCTGGACTAAACGCAGTCTGTCTGTTAATGGCATGCTGCTGCAGTATGATGACAGTGAGGATGAAAAGCCCACTTTTGAGAGCTCTGAGTGGGTAATGGAAAGCACAGTTTGAGTGCAATTAGGGTAACTGTGATGTCCATGGCTAAACAATAAATCTATATCAGGAACTAAAGGAACAGGAGTGCAGAAGGTGTGATGTTCCATAGGGAATCTGCCTTTGGTATTGCATGAAGTTCATCCATGTGAATACTGTCTAAGTAATTATGTGAGAAAAGACACTCAAATTGATAGATTCCTGGCTATGATCTCAACTCTCTTGACAAAAATTGTTTGCATTTCAAAACGACACAGAATCATGGATTGTGCAGAAATGGCCTGTATAGAATAACTCCCTATACACATGGCATTTGAGAGAGAAAAACAGAAAAGAAAGATGAGAAATTCAAAGTGGATTTACTACATCTTTAGCAAAAGAATTGAATGCCAAGAGGTTTTGCCTTGATTGCGGTGAACTGGATGTACATCACAATGTCTTGGACCCTCAGCATGAAATGGGACTACTTCGAGAGTAGAAGAAGATGGACTACAGGAAGAGAAAGAATGGAAAATTAAAACAAAGTCATTTTTATTTTCATCTGGGTTTTCTATCATTTTTACTATTTATTATTTGAGGTGATTCATCAGCAGGCAGAGGCACAGCTCTTTAATGAGGTTGTCAGTGATTATCAAAAGCACACACACACAAGCTATCCCCTTTCATAGAGCCATTTCACATCATTCAACAGTCATGTTTCAGTCAATCACAAATAGACAACACTGCTCATTTTTAAATAACAGTATGTACCATGTGGACCTATGCTCTAGATATAAGTGACACTGAACCGCAACAAGCCAGTCTTGTATTTCTACCTCAGGTTATGTATCATATGAGGTTATTTATATAAGAAAATTAATGGAAAGCCCAAATACACAAGATTTATCACAAGATGTATCACAAACACAAAAAGCATAAAGTTTCTTACTTGTTTGCAAATTCTTCAAATAATTAAGTATCCACTTGATCAAACTCAGTATATTTCCAGCTCAGGTTGAAATCCTGCTGTGAAAAATGTCCTTTTGAGTGCTTTGATGCTCTCCCTATTGGTTAATGCTGGTGACAGTTGTCCCTGGAGGCTAAAAGGCCATTGATGTAAACAGAATGTTTGCCTCAGGGTGTGGTTTCAGATATTATCAGCACATATTACTGTGGCCAGACGTGAATAGTCTTTGAAATCCATCAAGCCCACTTAATCATTTGCTTAAGCCCACAGCTGGATGTATTATTCAGCTGTAATTCTCTTTAGGCAACACAAACAAGACAGTATGACAATTACAATTACTTATTTAGCCAGGTTAAATGGTGAAATGAGTCCAAATCGACGTTCATTAGCCTGGTAAAGGTCATTATGCTGCTTGAGAGAGGACGTTTAGTGCAGAAAAAGGAGATAGATAATTTATTAAGGGCCAAACAGCTGAAAACTCTCTCTGGAAATCTATTTCACCAGATTACATGATACAGAACCTTTGTTGGTTTTATGTATTATTTGAATTGATTCAGCAGAGGAACCATTTATCTTTCATTCTCTTTCATACAGGGCTGTACATTGCAGTAAGATACTTTGAATTAGTGGCTATTCAGATTAATGCCTAACCAAGACATCCCTGCACATTTTAATGCCTTTCTCAATATCCTGTGGGTCTCAGCTGTATTTCAAGATGTGGGTTGTTCATCATTTTTTATTGTTTTCTTCCCTAGGTGTACCGTTCTGTATATTGGCATTTTTTTGTACAATAACTGGGTGAGAATGTAAAGGGGGGAAAATCGTGCAGTAGTACTTTTATTTTCATGTGAAGCAAACAGTGAGAAGGTGCTTTACTGTGGTGTACCAACTTGGTCATTGTTAGTTGACTGACTGAAATGGGATTTTATATGAAACTGCACAAGACAAGTGAAGGGCTGCCTGTTGTTAAAGGGTCAGTTCACCCAAATTATAGAAAAAAAAACAACATTTTCTGACTTAATGTACTGGTATGTAGCTGTGTATATAGTCTTTGTTTTATTTACCCAGGTTTTTCGATATCCTTCTTGCTTCCACAATACAATAGGGTAAGGTTTGGTAATATAAGGATAAATGAGACATGAGATACACATCAGAGATTTGCCATACTGTGTGCCCAACTGCCATGGTAATTATGCCTTTTAACATCTTTGGATGAATTAGACCATTGTGAGCAATACTGCAAATCAATGAGCAGGAATGCTTTATGACAGTATGGGATTTTTATATGATTTCTGTGTCAATGTGCATCATATTGGCCACACAAGAACACTGACATGGATGATTCTGCAAAACCCTACATTAGGGGAAGGCTGGGACAAAAGTACAACTTTTTTGTAATTCCATCTTTGCACAGAGATGCATATATTTAGAGTAATCATATTTTATTGTGAACAATATACATGTCTTCTATCAATATAAACCCTTTTTAAATTTTATTTTGGATAAATGAGTCTGATGCAATCAGGCCGGAAATTGATGTTGTGCATTATTAATTATTTTCGCCCCTCTGTCGGGACAAAAGAAAAACAGGCACAGGACAAAAGTAAGTTAGACAAATCAACCACAAAACAAGTACTTAATATTTCTGGCATATAATGCTCATTAATGCTTTAGTGAGTTCTCCAAGCAAAGACCCATGTTACTCTCAAAACATGTTAAATGCCGCTATTTTATGAAATTGGTCCAATGCGTCAAACTCATCTTAGTGAATAATCACCATTTTCTCTTATGAATAACATTGGGTTGGAATTTAAGATTGTTAAATCATCACAAATCCTTACCCATCACATGCCTGCCATTTCTAAATTATGCATAGTCCTCTCTTTTTCAGCAGTTACAGCAAGGATAGTCGAAGCAAAGATAATTAGTTGAATAAATGGAGCAGTAAGGCTTCACTCATGGCAAGTTATTCAAGAGAACTTTTTATTTTACCATTAACCTATTAATATCAGTTGTATAAACACAAAGGTAATCAAATAATAAAACTGATCAAGGACATTTTCATTCAGTTACTTGTTCAGAACATCAGCCTACATTAAAAATAATACAAAATAGCCTTGAACAATGGATCGTGCACAAACATTTATTCATTGCTTTGTTTTTTGTTTTTTTTTGTTTTTTTTGTGTGTGTGTTTATTTGTTTTCAGGTCGCATCTGGACTGATGAGACCTTTGTTGGCCCTTCTCACTGGGCATTTCATAACATTTCGAAAACATAAAGAGCAAAGAAATACATCTTTAACAATAGCAGGAGAAAAGTAATGCCATGTTACATCCTGTCAACTTTACCCTGGCCAGCACCAAAGATAGGCTTGCATGATAAATTAAACCTTCATTGATACTTAGCTTACAGATAGGTCTAACAGATGATATACATTTACAATCTTCACTAATAAACATTGCCTTAAAAACAGAAAACACTTCAATTTTGTATCTAGTGAAAAAATAGTTTTTCTGCTGTAACTCTGGCATAACTAATCTGATTGTGTTGATTTTCGGATGCAGACTCAGTGGAGTGTACCTTTACGGCATATCTTTGACTTCTTTGTCCTTACAAGAGAAAAGGTCTGTGTTGTTACCGTCCCCCCAATACTTTTGTGCCGGCCTTCCCCTATATCCAATGCCAACCTTTAATACAGTATGGCAAACATGGTATGGTAGAGGTTAGGGAAAGATTGTGTTTTTGGGAAATAAACTGTGTTAAGATTAGGCCCAGCATTAATGTTGGACATGCCAATTCACCACCTTGACTTCCACACCCTTACTTTTGAATGTTGTCATTTGACGCAAATCATGAAATGTGGAATCGTCCAACGTGACCGTAATTAAATTTCATGGGTAGGCCAAAAACTGACATTACTGATGCTACAACATTACCATATCACAGTGCCTGTCAATATGAATATAAATACATAAGAGAGGATTCATCCTTATCATCCACTCCTATAGTGGAGATGGAAGTATCCACAAAATCAAGAAAACATACTGTCAGAAGTTTTTTTTCCTACAGTTCCCATCATTTCCAAGATCAAACAGTATGTTCCTGTAAATTTATCGGACGTTTCCTGGAAAGACATCTGTGATTTGGTGCTTATTTTTTGAGGGAAATGGAGACATTGTTTCATTGGTACCCTTCTAATTATTTCTTTCCAGTGAAGTGATAGTGTGACCAAAACAATGTTTTGGTCAGTGCTTAGCTGAACATGAAAAAGTGCAATTTTTTCTGTAGGCAAATTATTGTGAAATTGAAAACTGAATCATTTCTACAGTTTTGACAAATTATTTGAAAATTATTTGTGTAGACCAGCAAAACCAAAAGTCCATTCACCTCCACTGAATTGGGGTTGGGCAGAAATCTTAAAGATGGGCATCACAAAGCATGGGCAGAGACAACTGAACTATCTGCATGGCTTGATACCACTATAAATGAATGAGAAAATATGTATTTTTTGTCATTTGGGTGAATTGGCCCTTTAGCATGCTTTCGCTACTTGTGGCATTTTGTAACATCCCCTTTCATTCTGATAACTAAGAATACAATTTAAGTGTGTACTTGACTCCACATAGTCATGATTCTCACCTGAGGTTCAAGGACAAAAACAAGAAAAAAAAAACTGTTTATGTGTGAAAACATTTTGCTACAAAAGAATATAAAATATTGATTAATTCCTATGAACCAAACCGGCTCTTCTGTGTTTTCACTTTTTGCAACATCTTACAGACCCATGTTATTTTATGTGCCTTGGATTACATACTAATAACATTTTTGGCGCTCATTCTTCTGAACTGAAAGTGTGGGCCTACTGTGCCTTCACACAAAGTAAAAAGTAGCTAATGGAATGCCCTTCCCCTCTTGCTGTCTTTGTTTACTGTGGATGAGCCAAGGGTTTTCCTCCTGAGGTCCAGCTGCTGTAATCAGGCCAGTCACTGCTGACTCACCTTAGCACTGCCCTTATTACAAATCACCGGTACATGCAGCTCCTGGCCAAAGCCCATAATAAGCCCTTAATTCATATAATCTGTCAGGAAAGGTGCTTACGGCAGCACAGAGTAAATATAATCTCCACAAGGGCCAAGCATTGCATGATAAGATAGTGATATGCACCTGCTGAAGGCTTGAAGACCATGAGCAGTGGATAGGAAGGTTATTATTATCAGGATTTGTACTGTCAGAAGATAGAGATGATATTTAAATAAAGGCAAGTACTGTTTGAAAAGACTACTCAAAGGTGTCCTGGAAAATGGTAAAAATGGCAGAATCTGTTTTACAAGAAAGTAATGATTTGATGTTTTCAAGAGGAAAGTCTGCCTTCATCTGGGAAACGTTCAGAGCAGAGATCCAATCATTCTGTCAGCTTTACTTGTGTAAACAGGTGAGAACATATCACCTTGATTAGGGGGGTGGGTGGGATGCTTTTAAAATGAAAGCAGCCTACAGCAATTTGCAAAAATGCCCTTTACCAAAACTGTTCTTTATGGATTTTCTCACAATGTCTGTTTCTCACTGTGATGGCTGCATAGAAAGCAAACCAGAGTATAAATTTAAAGGTAAAGATTGATATTTTCTGTAATACTATTATTAACGTTCCTGCTGAGGTGGTGCAGCCATCTGCAGTTGGCTAACTTAGCTTAGCACAGCTAGCCTGGCTCAGTCCAGAGGTAACAATCTGCTAGCCAGCACCTGCTAAGACCTTTTATTAGCACATTGTATCTCATTTGTTAAATTATAGAAAAACTTAAGTGTAAAAATGATAAAAAGCATTTGTATGTGTTGGGGCTTTTCTTGGAAGGTCCACTAATTTCCTGGAGGGTCCACTGGATAACAAGACTATAGCCATGCTAGCAGCTCTGTGAGGCTGAACTTACATACAGCTGTGAGTTTTGAGCTAAGTGCTAGCACCAGCTACTCACAATGACAATGCTAACAGGTATGTTTACAATGTTCATCTTAGTTTGGTGTTTTAGCATGCTAACATTTGCCAGTTAACACTAACCACACAGCTGAGGTTGGTAATAATGTCATTTTGACCTGATGGCAGTGCTAGATGAGGAGGAAGTCAGAGGATCACCAAAGTTATTAGATACCAAAGTTATTAGACTTGATCCCTAGATACTTTGATGTCTGTAGCAAATTTCACAGCAATCCATCCCATTTCTATCAAGATATTTCACTCAAAATCCAAAATGTCAAGCTCATGATTACGCTAGATGAAAAGTCATAGGATCATCTTTGTCAATTTGATTCATCCTCTGGGGAACATAAATGTCTGTACCAAATGTCACAGCAATCCATCCAATAGCTGTCGAGACATTTCAGTCTAGATCAAAGCACTGGGCCAGACAGACAGGCATTGTCATTCTTAGAGCCATGAAGCACAACTAAAAGATGAAAAGTGTTGTCATTTTCAATTCAGTCTAAGTTAAATACCATGTAATAGTGAAAACACGCCCTGAGTCTTTTGTGGCATCAGGCAACTGATATGACAGGATACTTGCTCATTTGCCAAAACATGCAGTCAGTGTCATCACTTGAGTCGAATAACTAGTTTGATATTCTGTCTGCCTGGATGGATCAAAATAAATACTTCTTAACAATAGATGTTTGATGCATACAGAAAAACAAAAGTAAATTCATTTCATTGTTAATTTGATGGCACTGCCTACTGGGAACATTCATACTAATTATCTTGCTTCTCTCTTATCTCTGACCTTTGCTGTCAATGTTTTATTCAAGAAACTACAACAAAGTTTTGTTTTGCAGGGCAGTAACCCCTTTTAGGCTTTGTGAAGTTTTTTTATTCAGTTACTTTTATGCAGCTTTTGCACACAAGCATCCCTGCAGTGCATCTATCCATCATCTTTTATGTCTGAACATGGCCTGCAGCCGTGTATTGTATCTTTTTGTAGAGGGAAAGCAGACGATATTGTAGGTCATGACAACAAGTTTGCATGGGGGGACTCTCATTCTCCATAAAAGTGAGTGTCCTTTACAGAGAGTTCTCTGAGAGCAAACTTTATCGTCTGCTTCTGCACCCTCATCACCACTTTCATGGGGATTTGTTATGCCCAGAATCCTATATTAATAACCTCATTATTAATAATGCTTGAGGGAAAGGCTGACTGAGTGTGGGGCTTGTTTATTTCAGAGACAAAGTTGTCTGGGTGGAAGAAAAGGTCTAGACCAAGATTGCAAAGTGAAATTTGAGTCTGCCAGACTTTATTTTGTCTTGTCTCAGAGTTGGTATCCTCTCACTCAGTATCTCATTCGCTGTCAGTCTTCCTCTCTCCTGTAACAAGCAATTAAGTGATACCTGCTGGATAGTGTAATTATGTGTCAGAATGCAATAAAATGCTCCTCTGGATGGCCAGCAAATGCAATCACATCACCACATTATTACATTAACTGTCATTTATGGTATTTATTCATAAGGGTGTCACATATTTTTAACCCATAATGTAATTAAAATACCAGTGGGGGATTGAAACTAAGTACATTTACTCAAGTACTGTGCTTAATTTCATTTTTTATGTACTTGTACTTGAGCATTTGCATTTTTTGCAACTTTGTTCTCCTACTCACTACAATTCAGAGGGAAATATTACACTTTTGACTCCACTACTTTTATTTGACAGCTGTATTTACTTTTCAGATAAAAAAAATTACATTGAATGATATATGATATGCTTATGAAATACAAAAAAAATGGTTAAAGTTTAAACCAGTGATTCCCAAATATTTGGGGTTGTAACCACTGTGTCCTTGTCATGTTACAGATGAGTTGTTAGCAGTTCCACCAAATAAATAATTGTTCGAGGCCCAAAGATGTAACCTTTCCATGCAGGGCTTTGTTAGGTCATTATACCATAGGATTATCACTGTGGATGCATTTTGCTGCATTTTATTGCTGTAGCTGGTATTTCGATCTACAAGAATGCGTCACTTTTTTTAAGATGATCATTCGTTTCATATGTGAAATCTTAACTTGTAACTATAGCTGTCAAACATCTGTAGTGGATAAGGGGAAGAGATTCATACTCGTGACTGATCGACTTTCCCTCCTGCAATGCACCTCCATTACGCCTGAGCTCCCCTAAACTTTCCCCGCAGGGAGACGCTCAGTTTCCAAATATCCAATCACTGTGTGCCTCGTGTTGCATCAACACCTCTTCACCTCAATTGATTCGTCTTTCACCACCTCCAACTTCTCATCTCTCTTCCTGAAAGTATGTCCAAGCTCAAGGACTACTGCAATATTTTGAGTTTGACCCTGTGTTCACCTTAAGTGTGGTGAGAGACCTGGCACTGGAATCATTTCTGTCAGCTGTCGATAGCTCTGTCCAGTGAACATGTCAATACTCGCTGGTACAGGCTCCTAACTGACAATTCACAAAAGTCTTATCTTCATAAAACTGAAACATAAATGTTTCTGTCACATCTTATCAACAAACACATTTCAATAAATTAAAGTCTGTTTGTGCACAAGGTTTTAAACATTCCCTGCTGCAGTTGTGCTCCTGCCAACTCTGTGCTTACATTCAACCTATAAATACTTACTTAGTACATCATTTGCTTGACAGCTTATCGCAGCAACTAAAAAGAAAAGCTTAAAATATGTGTATTCACTGCATTTACCCTGATAGGGATGAAGAAAAAGTACAAATTGAACCCCCTAGACAAAAAACATGAACATGGACTCCCTTGAAATTCTTTGAGTCACAGTGAAACAGCATTTGGACACCATCCAATTAGATTTAAATGTTTGTATTATGGCAAGAGTTTTCTTTCTTTTTTTAAGAAACATTGTATACCTTCCCAACATTAAACAGCAATGCTAGTTAGTGACTGGCCGGTGAACATGGAGCAAGCTAGCTAGATGTTGCAGTTAAAGAGTCAGATATTTTTCCCAGGAGTTTGTGGAGACCAACAGAAGAATGGATATGGATAAGAATGGAATGGATATGGATAATTTATAAGGTGGGCAGAAACACAAATTAATTAATGCTCAAGTGTCTCCATGTCTGTTGGATGGGTAAAGAAGCACCTGTTTGCTAATCCAAACTTCAGCTGGTGATAATATGTCAAGGTTGTTTTTGTTTTGCTGCCCCCAGGTTGCCATACAATCAATTAATGCAGCTTTAAAATCTCAAGTGGAAGTTTTTTTTTTTTTCAGAAACAATAAATACAGTATATATTCAAGGGAAGTGAAATCATTCCCAGGTTTCACTGTTTTCTAGTAGGCTAGCTGAACAGGGAGGACTATCCTTCATATTGGCAGCAGCCTGTAATTTTCAGTTATATTATCCACCGAATTAACCCACCTTACCTCCTGGTGATGAACCCAACTACAGTAGAAGGTCACAGAAAGAGACATATGCCAAATCATAACTTGAACATGAAAAAAACACATTATCCCAGACTTTATTCAAAAGAAAAAAACTAATGTTATTGATTTATGTCTCAGCTGTACCTCAAACACTGAGGACAGTATAATGTAGCTCAGTATGACGTCTGAAACATGGCATGATGCATCTGAGCAGCTCACCTCAGCTAACCCCTTTGTTTAGCATTGTGTAAATGTCACTCTGTAAATAGAACAGAAGAAGTGTGTGTAACCTTGAACCATTTCTCTCGTCGGCTTCCATCCCCAATATAACTGCATCCAGCTGGTTGAGATGATGAATGGGACCAAATCATTACATCTAACAGTAGCAGGTATATGTGGTAAACATGTTTGCAAATCTCATGCATAAAAATTGCCTCTGTAATTGAAGGAAAGAGATTTTCTCTCTCAACAACAAGCATTATGAATATTTTATGGCACACTTTCAAGTTGCAAATGGTTCAGGAAATAAGCTCCATCCAGAAATTGTATTAACTGAAATGATATTTTTCAGGCCTCTCTACCAGGTAAACAGTCATCCTCTGGTTATATCTATTTTGTTTGCTTTTACCAGAGTGGAAATTGGAAGGAGACCAGCGACGATTCAGATTTATTTAGGTGTTTTCATATATTTCCCAAAGAGGAAAATAAGCAAAAAAATGAATTTGAACCAGTGTTTGTTGTGTGCTCAGGTGTGATGAGACAAATTTATATTGTGCCCACTCTTTTATATTTTCCCTGCCATTCTCCTCTATTGTATGACTCTATTTCATTGTATTATTTATAGTCACTTCTGTGTGTATGTAAGTACAGTAAAGTCAAAATACACTATTTTGCACCTTTTTCAAAACTGAGTTAAGACCCATAACGAGACATTTTGACATCTATTTTAGCATGTCAGTGTTGTAATGGCATATACATATATCATTTCTGTGGAAACAGCACATTGCAGTATCTATAAACCAGAGCTAGAAAACCAAGCTGCTGCAGGTGTATCAAACTAGTTGGTAAGCTAGCCACAGCTTACTTTAGCCAAAGCTTTTCCCTCACTGGCTTAAATTAAAAAAATCTCAATTTTGATTAATCAGCATCTTGATAACTCAGTTTGTTATCCAACATTACTAAATGAGGCATAAACTAAAACTTCTTATGATAAAGACAGAAAATGCTTTGTTTATCAAGCAACCAAAACAGGCAGCTCTCAATTTCAGGTTATGGTAGATAACTAGTGCTTTGGTTGCTTGATAAACTGATGAGGTGCACCCCTTTACCGGAGCACATCAAAAGTTGTAGCATGACGTGTTTGAGTTAATTTGCCTTAATAGACATTATGCATCCTGCAATGTGACTATTACACATGTGCACATTGCAGTGTCAATGCTGAAATGCTATATTGTGCAGCCCTAGCAGGTATTAAATACGCTGCCATGATGAAAAGGTGGTTGTTGTATATATGTTGTAGTGAGGAGAGTATGGCATGTGAGTGGAGTGGCAGCTGGAGTTGGGCTGCCTGAACTAGCTTGCAGGTGTCACTTTATTTCAATCAACCAACTCATGTGGAGTAGATTATTATTTAACTCTAGAATATGTAGAGTATTAGTGTTTGGCATCTAGGCTCTGACCTTGTCACTCTCCTCAAGGAATGATTGATCTCATAGCAGGGAGTGAGAGGGACAGTACTAACATCCCTCCCAAAAGTGCATTACATTCAGAGCCCAGCGCCCGCCATTATGAGGAATCTGCTATGTGTGGCCTAGGCACCAGTTGCTGTATGGCCATTCCACTGGTCCCTGAGAAGAGCATAATAATAATAATAATAATAATAATAATAATAATAATAATAATAATAATAAAAAAAACATTATTTGTTTAGCACCTTTCATGCATAAAATGCAGCTCAAAGTGCTTTACATTTTAGGCATTAGAACAAGAGCAAATAAATATATCAAGAACAAACAAAGGCAACAGCGGGACGAAAATGTGTAAGATTTGGCCAGAATTTTATTTTAAAACGTTTCCAAATTAACTAAAATTAGCAACTGAATGTGGAAAATTAACAGTTTTGACATTATGTCAAAGTGTGTATTGTACTGCAGAGATATCTGCTGAAGTTACCATTCTAACCAGCCAGCTCCGACCCCATCCGGGCTATACTGTCTCATAATACTTTACTTAACACTTTGTACCTAAGGGGCAATAGTGAATCACTGTAGTCTCCAGTGTGTCCTCAGTCAGCAGTGCTGTTTTACTATTAGTTCTGTGACATTTTATGATGTACACCTACCCTAGGGTCATGTGTGTAACTATTAAGTTGTTACTTAGAGTTGTAACTTATCTCCATGGTGCAACCACTTTCTGATCCGTGGAGCTCTTTGGTAACTTACCACTTTCACCAGAGGAAGCAGTGGGGGAACGCGACACAAAAATGGTCCCTTCCTCAACCCCCCCAAAACAATACAATCATGTTGATATGCAGCAAATTTGCTTTTGAAATGCTTTATGAAGGGCAGCAGCAGCAACACGACATAAAGCAAGCATGTGAGCAGTGTGGCAGCAGGAATGCAGCAAAGTGTGAGCAGAGCACTAATGGCTTAAATACATCACCATTAATATAAGGGTGCATTGGATAGATGTTACAGTGAGGAGATTATTCCATATGAATGGAGTGGCAGCTCAGGTTGGGCTGCCGGAACTAGCTTGCAGATGTCGCTTCATACCTGGAAATGTGCATAATGTGTCCTTTTAATGGAAATGAAAACTTAGAGAACACCCTGTTTGCAGAAAATTCAGTACAGTACCTTTTATTAGGTTTTATTTATGGCCTATGTCAGTGTTTTTGTAAGGTAAAAAAAAGTTAAAATAATCAGCCTAATAAGACATACATCAAGGCATTACAATCTTTCTATCTCACAAAGTTTGCTGGATAAACCTTTTGTTCTCAACTTCACTGTTTCTGTAGTCAGTGTTCTCTGCCTTTGTAGGCGAGAACACAATAGAGAACATTGTAATGACTGGCAATATTCTGAGTCCTCGAATCAGACTCATTTAGATCAATTCTAACTAAAGTTAAAGTGTTTACATAGTGTATCAGCATTTCCCAAAGATGCATCTCTCAGGCAAACAGCACTCAGAGATAATGACAGAAACCCAAACAATAACTAATGATCCATTTCTGTATGCAGCAACATGAGCACTAATGAAAAATCTTAGAAGATGCAATAAACAGAGTTTGTCTTGGTGTGGCAAAGAAATCGACATAAGGATATCAACACACATACCGCTGTTCCATATGGCTGTTGTTCAGTGCTGTTCTTTGCATCAATAATCTGCAGTATTGAGCTACAGCAGGCACCTCTACAGTACATGTAGAAAATTAGTGTTCTGATATTTTCTTATTTCCAGTCATAAAATGTATCACATTCTACATGTTCACTTTACAGGATGAGTAAGTGTATGGCCACATGAGTAGGCAGCATTTTTAGAAGAAAACTCAACACATTTTTTACTCCCAGCAGTCAAAGGTAACATTACAGAGTACTTTGGGCATGCAGTAATAAGCATGTCACTGGGGTGTGCGCGAATAATCAATCCAAAAATAGAGCATTCAGCATACAAAATGGTGTTATTTTCCAGAACACTCATGGGGCGAATTTCCAGGAGTTCAAAATGTCTCCTGCAAGATCAATTGCAACAAAGTTCTGCATGAAAAAAAGATGGAAACATAGCTTTTAAACACAAAATGGATAAAAGGCAAGACAACAAAATCTATAACTCGTATTATTCCTGTCTAGCTGCAGTATACCTTACATCAAAACACAGCAGTACTTTAAACCAGCAGCAGTACCTGCCCCCAGAGACAATGACACAGTGCTTAACACACACACACACACACACACACACACACACACGCACGCACGCACATGCATCCTGCTTGGGTCAGAGTAAAGCTGCCTGTTCTTCCTATGTTTTGCAAGCATACCCTCTAGCCATGTCTAAAATCCTTCTGGACTATCTGTGGCATTTGCTGACAAACATAGAGGATAAGTCAGAGAAAAAGGACATAACATGGGCTGCAAAGGTGGAATTATGAGGCTTAACTGCCTGCACTGTGGAAAGCTTACTGCATTCAGTTGCGTCATTACTGACGTCAAGGCCACTACATTGCACTTTATACAAAGAGGGCCCCTTGACATGCTTTATGCATTTTCTATACCTGCTATCAGGGTGATGGGAGGCTGGACAGAAGGAAGTGAAACATCCTGGATTCAACATACACATGCACCAGTCAAAAGTTTGGATGCACTTTTAGAAGGTGTGTCCAAACTTTTACTGGTACTGTACATTTGTTGAAGATCTGAAATATTTATTAGATTATTTATTTTTATATTATTTATTTTAGAAATAATATTATCATTATTATAATAAGTTCAAAACTTCTGGCTATATCACATTTATCCTTTTGAAAGCACAATAAGCGAGATCTGTACTGCCCTGAAGTACGAGTCATATACCATATCTGTGAGGGTGTTAGATTTGTTAATCAACATCAATGACTCAGCAATTATACTGTACTTGGCCTGGTGCTGATCTTCTTTGCTCTGAAAAGCAACTTAGTACTCGGATACAAAGTGACTCCCTGATCAAGCTTTTGAAAACATACAGTATATTAGTCCAACCCAACTGATGAATGTGAAGACATTTTTTTTTTAAAAGAACACTGCATCTGTGGCAATGTACCAATAAGTTGTGACTATATTCTGATATGGAAGATGTTTTCTCTGAGTTTAAGACACAAGGCAAGCTAACTAGCTACCTAGCTACACATCCAATCAGGATACATACATCTATCCAATGACTATCAGCCAATGGTTGCAGCACTTGATTTATTATTATGTTCAGTAGGTCATATTTTCTATCAAGCCCATCCAGGTATTACTGTACCATGGAATACCTTTGGAATAACTTTTTAAAAGGCATTCATGTCTTACGTGATGATTGACTGTTGTTCTGCTGTTGTTCGGCTATATTGATATTTTTACAGTATAATAAAAATGTATCAAATGACATTGTGTAATGTGAGAGTCATAGCTTGTAGATAATTATCACCTGACTCTGCAGCTCCCTTCAGCTATACTGAACATTTTAGAGTCTTTCAGCTGTTTTTATTCTCACCGCTCTCATCAACCCTGCTTCCAGCTCAGCTGATGGCTGTTTTTTCTTATTCATGTAACTCATGAATGCTTTTTAAAGTTAGTCACATTTCCAAAGGTATTCCATGCTAATACCTCAGGTTTTATAATGGAAAGGTAACACACACCAACGGTAGAAGTGAGGTGCTGATCAGTGGAAGTTGACTTGTCAAAACCTCAGGTATTGAGAGTAGGAAAAAAATATCACACTGGCTCCATATGATGAATGTGATGATGATGACCCTCTGGCCCTCTTTGAGATCAGCCCTCAGGCCTTCTTCAAGATCAACATGATCTTGAAGTAGGCCTGAGGGCCGAAACATCATCTGCATAAAAGAGAAATGCATATGGAGCCAGAGTGTGTTCCTATTCTCATTATCTGAGGTTTTGACAAGCAGACAGACAATGTTGACTACAGTGGACATTTGCTTGGAGGACATTTATAGCAACACCGAGTGGCTTTCTCTCTATGTTTTCTTACTTTTCCAGTGAGTCACTTAATGTTGTCATTTGTCATTGTACAGTACATTCTTCCTACAAAATTCAAACACCACAATTTCCAATATCACAGTTCAATCACAGTCAAAGTTCTCCAGAGTCTTACATAAGCTTGACTTGAACTCTGGAATCCAACTGTTCATGAGTTCCTCTTTCTCAAAGTCTGATATCAAATTATTGATTGACAGCGCTAATGGCTCGCATTGTGCATCATACTGTACATCTGTCTACAATCTCTTTTCCTCGAAAACCAGCAGATACTGGTCCCCAACAACTCAGCATTAATGGTGCATGCTGGGAAAAGAGTGCAGGGCTGGAACTGCAGGGGGCTGCAGGACATTTAGTACCTTTATTGAGAAGTGTTATCTCACAGCAGTCTACTGCGTGTAGCCTGCTGTTGTAAATGTACTTGTGGTGTCTTTATGTTCTGCAAAGCAACTACAAAGCAATTTATTCTTCCACCAGTTTTAAGCAATGTATAAAGTCACTAAGACAAACTGAGAAGATCTGGTCACATTCTAGATTCTAAACTCTTGCACAGGCATTATGTTCTCAAGTAAAAGTTCATAGTTTCCTGACAGAACTGGGACAAATGTAGAAGAAATTATAATTTTTGAATACAGTGAGCAACTCAGGAAACTAAATTTTTGCTACAGCTAGTGTGTGCTATTTACAGACATCCCCAAAAATGACAAAAGGCCTGGAAGCATCAGTTCAAATCCATATCCTAAATGATGCTGTTATACTCTGCAAGCCAAGTCATTTATCAAAAGGTCAATCCTGACGTTCATCTAAAGAGTGTTTAAGAAAATCAATGACAAATTAGCATAAATTTGGGTTTGTTGAAGAAAACAATTGATTCTTCAATAAACCAGTTGGAGTGGTCTCAAAACGGCAAATAAGAAGATCTAATGAGCAACGAATTTAAAAGTCAATGTGCAATGGATTTAAAAGTCAATGAGCAATCACTGGCTTAGTTTGTCTCTGTGTGTTTACTAAATTAACTTGTAAGCAAATAGCACTGTGAGAATGGTGGAATATACAATATGAATAGAATATATAGAAACTTGAACACAATATAGTTTATTCAAATGTTTATTTTAACTCATTCTATTCTATTCTGTCGTGCCTGTAAACTTTAATGAGATCCCATCTGACAGAGATTTTTCTTTTTCCTCATTCTGTATTCCAGTTTCATTCATTTTTTTTTCTTCAAACAATATCCATAATTTTACTTAAAATAGAAATACAGGACTCTCCCAGATACACCAGTTTAAATGATTTCAACTTAATTTCTAGGAATTCACATTTTTTCATTGATTTTGACATGTTGGACTAAGAATACTATAATACCCATGAGTCTTTCCCGTCGTTGCCACAGAGAAGAAATGAGTCACGAATCAGAGCGGTAATCAGTTTCAAAATGCTTTGTCTCTAATATCAAGCTCCAGCACGCTGACCTAATTTTAACCTTCGTGATTAGTTGTTTCTTGCTGAAATGAAATGGGATATTTACTTCTGGAACTAACCGTGACTGTCCAATTATAGCTTCTGCACATGCTGTATGAAGTCCTATAAAATAGGTAGTCATGTAGCCTACATATGGCCCGCAGAGCAGTATTTGGCGGCCCCAGGATTCTCTCAGTTAAAATGTAGGTATATATAGCACTATTAATCAATTGGTAAAAACTGCTTCCTATCACTTGAGGGAAGTGCGTTGTTGTTATACTCACTGCAGCACGAGGTCAGCAGGTCAAACTGCCATAAGATAAAAAGGCCATGGAGAATTATGGATCATTTTGTGATTAAACAAAAGCGGCCTGAGAAAGAAAGACTAACCACAGCACATAAATTGTGTAAAATGCAGGACGAAAATGGAGAGTGCGAGGGAGAACAGAACAGGTAAGCAAAAAGAGAATGGTTTGTGCCATAGAAAATGAACACAGAAAGTTACAGGAAAGATGGACAGATGAGTTTTTCTTTGTCAAAAACAACTCAACCCCCTATACTTAGACTACTATACTAGAAGATGTGCTCTGTTTTAAATCAATGTAATTTGGAACAGTATTTTAAAACAATGCATGCCAGCATCAACATCAGATTCCCACCTGGCAGCAACCTGAGAGGGAGTAAAATTGAACAACTTACTGCTCTCATTAAAGGGCAACAAAAGCTTATGGATCGGTCGCTGGCAACCACAGAAAGATTAACTGAAGTGACATGCAAAACTGCATGGATTCTGGAAAAGCATAAGAAAGCGTTCACAGAAGCTGAGAGAGTGAAGTAATGTGTTTTGTTGTTGCACACAAACATGTCTTGTCAGTTCATTGATGACTGAGATCTATCACCATGGCCCACTGTAAAAAAAAAAAAAAAAGGAGTGACTACCCCAGTTCCACTGACCTATACTCAAAATTTTGAAAGTTTAGAGGTGTCCTGATTTTCCAAAGCCACAAATACAAGAAGAAAAATGTAAGGAATGAATTAAACTGTGTGTTTATCTGCACTATCCCAAGCTGCAAATGTTGCACTATCCCAAGCTGCAAACCCAGCATTACCTATGCTATGATTTAGCATACATCAACTAACTGCATTTCATGTTACACTTAAAAAAAAAGTCTATGCTCTGGATTGGTCATATACGTTGGTGGTCCTGTAGTGGGCTTTATTGGATATACTGAAAAAGATCATACTGTTTGAAAATACACACAATAAAGCATAAATCTGACGCTAACGTCTGCCTTGCTTGTCTAGTTGTAAGCTATGTAAGAGCAAAATAAATTCTGATCTGAATTCTTTAATTACACTTGTAATACTGGGACTAAGTGGCTCTACACAGCAATACCAAGCTAGCTATTTCTCTTACTATGGTGAGGACGCAGACCTGGGATATGCTGCTTTAGCACAGTATCATGTATGTACTGATGAGTCAGCTGGAGACTTCTTTTTTTTTACAAACAACTCGTGGAGTTAATTTGTACTTAATTACTTAGCTAGAAACAGCTGATAAAATCTGCCAGTGAGTTGTAATTTCAGTCTGCAAAATCTACTGTCACAGCCTTTAAGAAGCCTGCTTTTTACATACTGGAAAACACTAGACTTTTTCCCTCTACCACTGTCTGATGTCAAGGACCACTGTTTCAAAAGTGGCATAGCAAATGGTCTGCTGTTTTTTTTTTTCTTATTTTTTTCATTTAAGGGCATCTGGTAAAGCTGAAATATTGTACATGAACAATCAGTGATGTTTACAGAGATCTATTGACTGAGCCTCCTGCTGCTGAAGCAGTGGTAACGGGACTGCATCAAACAAAAGCTGAGGGAAACCTCCCCTCCTGAATGTCACAGCTTCTCTGTTTATGATCCCCACAGGGCTGAACCCTCAGATCAAGCAGTGTGAGTGTTTTTTCATCCTCCAAGGTTCTCCCCCACTAAAGCTCTTTATGAAATAAGAATAAATTCAACTGCAGGCTAAAGCCCTTTCTAAGCCATGCCTAGTAATGGTGCAGTGGGGGAAAAATATTGCTTTTTCCATATACTGAAACTCCCGGGTGTATTACTTAACTTGTTACGGAAAGGTCAAGTCTCGCAGGAGCGGAGATGCAAGGACAGCAAAGAGTAAAGGTTTTCAATGAATGTCAATAAGAAAATGCTTACCAGTGCAAATGCAGAAATGATTCTGTGTGAGATGGAACCAGTTTTACTGCATCTATATCTATCTATCTATGATTTTTTTTTCAACAAACATTGTTGAAAAGAGAGTAATTCACTTGAGTTGTGTTTCATTATCTACAAATTTCATTATGAATTAGGTTTGCAAAAAAAGAAAAAAGATAGCCCTTGGAATTTTCCTTCAGCCTCTTGTTTCATTTTATGAAAAGTAAAAATATATGAACGTAGTGATTTTGTTGTGGTGAACTACTGTTAACTATTTTAACTGTCTCTCGTTCCTGGTGTTTTTTCAACTTCATAACTTTATTTACTTTTCTTCTTTTACTTTATTACAATATCAACAATATCATAAACACATCAGTCGGCCAATTCACATGGAATGGATCATTATGTGAACGGAGAATATATGTAGATTTCTGGCATCTATAGGCTTGTCTGACCTTCTCACAGCACAGCAGGGAGTGGGAAGTGACAATAGTAACTTCAACCCAAGGGGGGCATAGGCTTAATGTGTGTCAACTGGTTTCTGTTAATTTATTTGAAAACTTGTATGCACCTCAATATGCTAAACCACAATATGAACTGACATAGTAAAGGCCTTAAGATGAGTCCTACTTGATTATCTAACCTTGAGTTCTGTCTTGAAAAGGCTCTCAGTGTCAGTCAGTATCAGTCAGTTTTGTGTGCTTGTGTTGTATATTCCTAAATGAATGCGTTAAATCAAATGAAATTATAGTAAATCTTGACTGGGTATTATTCTGGCATGTTAAAACTGCACATGTGGAAGGAGCAGAGCTTAATATGAACTCATAAGGTCATTTCTTCCTAGAGCCTCTTGGCAGTTTTATCAAGCTATGTCTCAAAACACTACGTTACATAATAGACTCACCTCAAGGTCCATTTAGTAGCTAATCTGGAGATATCTGTCGTATTGTATGATCTTCATCAGCAGGATCTAGAAGTCTGCTGAGCTGTCACAGAATTGTACCTTTTCAAATGTACTTTTTTTCTAATCATTTTATGGCCTCATCATCATCATCATCATTCTTTGCCTCTAAGACGTATGTCCAGTTTATTGCTACTGTTGTCTGAAAATAAATCATTAAGAAGTGTGTTTTTCTAATAGTGGTTGTTGCAGTTCATGCTAACTATACAGTTCTTGTATTATCACAAGGAAAAGAGCAGCACTTGAAGGAACTGAAAGTTCAACAGAAAATACAAGGAAGAAGCATTAGAGCAGAACCCACACTCTTTGACTACAGCATACATAAAACATTGTTGGTCCTTCTGTGCAGAGCCAACATCTTCTTCATTGGTCTTCTATCTGAAGGCTTTGGTTTATTGCCATCAGTGTTAGATGTCTGACACATATTAAGTCACGCTGAGACACAAGAACTTGGCAAGTTGCAGCTGAGGGCCACAGATTAATCATGCAAGGGATTGGCAGGGGAAAGGGTTCATCCCGTGTTCCCTTCCACCCCTTTTTCCCTTCCATCATCTCCTTTAACATCAGCTCACCTTTTTGATCTCACCTGACTCTAATTTCACAGCTCATGGGCAGTGGGAATGGACAGGGATAAGAGGAAGTCCGCTTTTTAATCAGAGCCTTCTAAGACTCCCGGGGGATTGGAGCCACTTCGAGGCTTGCACATCACTGACTATCCAATGATTTTCCCTGAGTTATGATATCAGAGCCTGACCTCTGAAGCAGCCACTCTGACAGAGAGATATTGTCACAATGGAGAGACAATGGGTTCAACTGGTCAACTGGATTTAGATAAAAACCTCCTGCATGGTGGGGCTTACACAATCTCTCCAATTGTTGTATGTATGAAATTGGACTTCTTGACACTCATTTCATCATCTTAAGAATAAAAATGATACTGTGTGAAAACTAAATTAGCTGCTGCTCCAGCTCACAAAGACGCCGTTAACCATTTATAAGGAGACACAGATGTGACAATAAAGTCTGTAAAGTGACATGTTGTGAGGGATTATTGTCTGACAAACACTTCTTGTTATTGTCATTGTCAGCTGATTGACAGTAAGCAAAAAGTAGCACAGTGTAGCACTCATATAAAACCGTGTTGTTGCAATGGTAGAACAATTTAACAGATACAGTGATTAAAAACAAATAAGGCGATGTGTTTAGTCTGTGCTGATGTTCACTGTTTTTAAAAGGAAGCTTTTGGTTTAAAATGTTTTTAACTGGATGTTTTGAGCCCATAAATCCAAATGTTGTTATGTTTTCTACAGCAGCTGATCACCACAGTTCAAAGTAATAAAAATATCCTTTTTCAGAGAATGCTTCTAGTAATAAGAACTAAAGAGGAAAATTTAGAGAAATGCCAATGGGCTGCTGATAATGCACCAGATACCAAGTAAGTAATTTGTTAACCCCTGCTAACCTCCATTTTTAATTTAACTGTTTGGTTTAGCTTTGTCTAAACTGAGAAATATAAACCTGACCCTTAATTTCTGGATGTATGCTCCTTGTCTGAATACATTAACAGGTGGAATTTAAAGGAGAGGCTCTAACTACATATTTGGTGTATCTGGATGTAATCCTAAATTTGGGAATTTGGCAAATTGCGCTTTGCAGAGCTTCAGCATCTGCACTTGATTTTCAGAGTAAATAGCATTATGCAGTGTTCTTTAGGGCTAACCTCTGCCAGGCTGAGCTCTCACTGCTGGCTGACTACTATATATATATATATATATATATATATATATATATATATATATATATATATATATATATATATATATATATTCTCAGCTTCATACTATGGGTGATCCTACATGATCTACATTGTATTTCCTCTCTCTCTCTCTCTTTCTCTCTCATTCTCTCTTTCACTGGTTTGAACTGGGCAGCACACAGTTTTACAAAAGGTGATGTCAAGTATTTCCCTACACCACTCAGGATTCAGCAACATCTAATTAAAATCTGGTGGTGGGTTGTTTGGCCACTGTCAATCAAATCTGACAAACCCACCTACACAGTCTTGATAAAGCAGATTAAAGAGTGATATGTAATTCCAAAATTTGTTTTAAACTATGATTGTAGCTTATTTAGCCATTAATATTTTGTGTTATAGAGACATACAGTAATTAATATTTTAATCCAAGCCATGTTATTTCAAACGCCCAAACTGGGACCCTTAAGTGTGCCACAAGTTCATGTACAAACCGCAGGCGTTTTCATCAGGATGGGGGACACTTATTTCAGCACTTAGCATACCTACCGAGTGCACCTTTCAACACCATGGACAGCGACTCAGCAGACAAAAAAAATATGTTTTGTCTCCCAAAATACACCAGTATTAAGTATTTGTCAGTGTGCACAAGCACAGGCTGCAGGCTAAATGGCTGACTGTGACAAATTCTCTATCAGCTTCTTTTTAAAAAAAACAAAGCAAATCTCTTTGAGGCCTATAAATAACTTTATAGGCTATAATATAAAAATAACTTAAACTTACATCTTCACAGCACTGTGCCATGAGCTGGTTGTATGTTCACAAAGATTAAAATGTCAAAACATTAAATCACTATCGCACCTTGTTAATAACATGCCCTGAGAAAGAGTTTTGAGAGGTACTTTACTATCTTTCTTCAGTTTCTTTTCTGGAACTCTCAGCTCTCAAGGAAACCACCATTTATGTTTGGCCATCTTAATGTGATCTTTTATATCAGCATTTTTCATCTTAATGTGATCTTTTATATTGGCATTTCCACCGTGCATGACCCAAAATGTACTCTTGCAGTGTGTGCAGAACACAGCGTTTTTGTTGCCGGATACTTTACGAAGGAAGGAGTAATCCTCCTGGCGCTCTTCAGAAAAGGCTGGCTTTCTCTTCAGCATGGTAGTCGTTAGTATGCTGATAGGTTCTGTCAGAAAGAGTGGTAATTGTCACAGGCTAGCAGCAGCCTTCACAACAACATATTGATCATTTGACACACATACAGACAAATCATTGTTGAATTCAGATGTGTGGTGCATTGTCTATGTTTTTGTATTGGATTAGGTAATAATGAGTGAGAACATAATAAACATAAATGTAAGTGCTGAAAACATTATAATTATTAATTTAACTGTGGTGAAAACCTGGACAATTTGGTAATGAATGTTGAAAACCAGGACATTTTAGTGTTTTACAGATATTTGTCAGGACTTGTACACCCAGCTTGAAAACGGAACAATCCCATACAAACCAGGATGTTGTCTATATAATCCTCTCCCAAATACAATTTCACAAAGACACATTAGAACAAGTTAAATTGGCTCCCAATCCTTAACTGTCTGATATAAATGTTGACTGATATAATATTGCTGCTTTGTCTATTCAGCTATACCGGCTATAACTGCTCGTGCTAACCATGAAACTATCAGGTCCTCTTTGTCAGAAAACAAGCAGAAACATGGAAAATGTTAATGAACTGGCTTTAGGCTGAATCATTGTTGGCATGTAAGATGAAATCGGTAAACAAACCTTTTATCAAAATTACGTAATATATATAAACAGCCTACTATTAGACAGAAATGCCAGATTGCGGTGCATTATTGCCACATTATTTTTAGAATGCAGCTCTTTCTGTGCATTGCTCTACTCTGGTTTGTATCAGCCCGCCTCCTTTCTACTTCTCCCACGATCATAACTGAAAACAGCAGTGTGCTTCCCCCTCAAGCATCAGGATCTCACTGATGTCTGTAAATTCCAAAAGCATCCAAACATCCTCCCTCTCTCCCTGCTTTCTCCTTTTTCTTGCTCACTCTCTCTCTTCATATCCCTTAGCGTACCTCACACTCTCTCCCCTTTCCCTTCATCCTCACTACATTACCCCCAGCCCACCCCCTCTCCCACTCCCCGACCCCTCGCCTCATGGTCAGAGACAGATAATCAATATCTGTGGCTCAGCGTCCCAAGTCTTATTGACTTTGTTTTTCAGGAAGACTCCATAAAGAGTCATTGGGGAGATTCTGTCACTGCCCGTTCCATCCCACGGCATTAAAACCTCCTTCGTTGCTGCCAAAGACAAAGAGTTGCGGACGAGCCCTAGCTGCTGACCTCTAGAATACCAAATAACAGTAAATGGAGACAGCAGTGCCACTTCCCACCTGCAAGAGAGACAAGGTTCAACATTGTGTGATGAGAATACAAGCAATTGCCTGGGTCCTTCAGAGATTGAGACAACATTCCTGTGGTTTTCTGTTTTGGAGCTGCAGGATATTTAGATGACTTCCAATGATAAGATGCTGGGTGTATTGAAGGGTCAATAAGCAAGATTCTCTGCCCCGTAGCAGAAAATGACCATAAAATATCTGCAGGGGTTGATGGGGTTGTTGATCAAAACCAATGACACAGCAAATTACTTTTGCTGAGGTTTCTGTCTGTCATCTGCAGTGACAAAGTTTGCCAGATTGGCATTGCAGAAGTTGTAGAAAGGTTATTTGAACTTTTGGCAGGAGATGAGATTAAGATCAGTAAAGGTTATAGAGGACAAAATATCCCATAAAACATTCAATAGGCTTCATCAAACACCATACATGTGTGAAAATTCTCAAATAAAAAGCTTTGTAGATCTCTATGCAGTTAGCCATAATGGCTATTCAAGAGAGCTACTAGTTTTGGTTTCAGTCAGATTCAGAGTGTTTGAAATGATTAATGTAAAAACAGAGGTGCTGAGTGCAAAGTTAGCATGACCCATAGAGTCACAATAGTCACATTTATAGGAAATACAGGCTGGGAGGTTGTACTATAACTGCTCACATAGTAAAATTTTGCATAATTTACATTTTCACTGCACTAATTCCATCAGAACAACATAGTCATGTCAGTCGAGGAAAGAGAGGGATTATGGCCTTTGAGTCGGTGTAAGGTTTTATGAAACAACTGTGCAGGAAGTGTTGAGTTTCACTGACTCAATGAAAGAACTGACTGGAGTAGAGGCGACTGCACACTGCAACTGTCTGTTTGCCAAGCCCATCTCCCCGCACAGTGATTTTCTAATCATAGCTTAGCAATCATAACTAGGCACAATAGACCTGCTAACATGCTGAAACAATGTGGATGGGGCAATAGTAAGAGTGATGATCATCCAAAGAGTTTATAGGGATCTTTTTACTTGTATGTGTGTTTCCTAAATGAAACATGCCAGAGCAAAATTGTAAGGAATGGATTAAACTTTGTGTTTGCCTACTCTAATCTACCAACGTTAGCATGCCTGTCTAATAATACTACTTTCAGGAGTAACTTAAGAAAATCCACTGCATGGGAGCTGGTCCTAGACTACTACATCAGAGTTTAGGCTAATGTTGAAGCACTATCCTGCTTTTTATTGGATTTGGAAAACATACACTCAGCAACCTCAGCCAAACCATCATCTTCAAAGTCTTGTATAAGAATGAAACACATAGAGCGTAAATCCAACTTCAGCCACTATAGTAGGCATTTAAGGGTTATGTTAGAATAAAATAACAGGTGTAACATTTGTCCATATCTTACTACAGGGCCTAATAACATGCAACTTGTGAGGATTCTTACTTTACACGCAACTTTAGCCTCATACACAGTATTATATGTAGCCATCAAGACCATTTTGCAAGGGTATCATTTTAAAACAATTCAGCTAAGAAAAAGCAGTGTTAACTTTAATTAGCTTGCTACATCTGATAAAGTCTTTAATTTCAGCTTACATTGATGGTCACTGGTAAAATGTGAAGCCGGCTTTTGTCTACTTCCGTCTGAAATCAAAACCTATTGTTTCATAAGTAGTATGAATTTCAACTGGTAACCACCACTTTTTTGTAAACTGCATATGTAACTAAGGGGCTGGGGCTTAGCAAAGGGCCACTTAATTAGTAAGTAAAAACAGTGTTTTTGTTCACTCAGAGCAACAGATTGCGGTAGGACTATGTGGTTACACTGACAGAATCAGTGCTGTTGAAATGTACTTCATACTGAATGTATAAATATAAGAGATGAAGATGGAGGAAGTGCTGATTTTAAATTAAAAGCAAACAAGCATCCACATGAAGGAGCAGATCAGAAAACAGGTATATGTCTTACTTGAATAGGAGATAATAAAACAGCGAACAGAGGAAATAAAAGTCTGTCTGAAATATAATCTGGATTTCAAATAAAAGCCTATATCTTTGATAATATTCGTGAGGTATGATATTTTCACAGCAAAGAAAACCCTGTATGCGGTGATGATGCAGACAGATGTGGTCTCAGAGTATACAGACGAGATGATTCCCACCAGCCTACACATCCCCTATAGTGAACATGTGGGATAATCCCATTAAAGAGAGGCCACAGCTCATAGCTGTCATAATGACGGTGAATGGACCAGGTGACAAAGCTTTGAGGATTAAAGAGGATCATGTTAATTTGCTTTAGCACAAGATGCAGTGGCTGTACAGCAGGCTTTGAAGGATGGGTTTTACTCACCTAAAACACAGAACATGCTTTGTTAGCAGGAAGTGTAGGTGTACACTCGCAGGAGTGGTGCATGGGTGGTGTTGGCTGTGTATGGAGTGTTTATCTTGTGTACTAATGAAGGCCCACACTGTCAGTCAAACAGCTGGTACAACTCTTCATGGTGATGTGCACCTCAGGAGATCAGTTTTGACTACATCTATTAATCATCAATCAAACTTTATTTTCCTGTGCCGCGATCTCTTAATTTCACCCAGAGAACTCATGCATGATATTTATGCAGAGAGAATGGATTTCTCTTGTGAAAACTCCGGCTACAGTAGAGATGCACCTGACACAGTCTATGTCTGGCATAAAGTATTATTAGAACAATGTCTGGCTGCACTGCTGTAGCAAATTAAAGGCTTATTACAGTCTAAATATAACTTCCAGGTAAAGTTTTGTGTAGTGTTATATTCGTAATTTTTGTCATACTATTGGACTCAAATTGAATGACCTTGTTTCAGCTTGCCTGCCTCCATAAAATCAATATCCTTTTCCCACATTGTAAAGTGTGAGGACTGTTGAGAATTTGCTTATTGCATTTGAAAAAAGATTACTTTATATTGCTTGAAACCTGTGAGGCTCAACAGTCCAGTTATGGGTTGCGATAAGCCCTGATGGCATTAGTTTTCACCTTTGTTGATAAGCAGGGAAGGAATTGCTATGCATGTCTGGCAATATATACGTATATCCAAAAATATACAGAATGTTGTAATATTTTATACCTGCTGTACATGGGAAGGATGATTAAAGCTATACTACTGTATGGTATATGAGAAAATCATTTCTTATTTGGGCTTACAGGCCCCAGAGATGCACAGTGGGACAGTGATCCATACTGTAATATATTTTTATTATTACCTCTAACAGATTTCTGTTAATTCTAAATCTTGTTTAGCTGACTGGAATAAGATCAGCTTAAATTCAGAAGTTTAGTTCAACTCTGTCATGTTTTGCTCCTCTGTTTGCTCTGCTTCTCTGTTATCCAATACTAGGGTATTGTATTAAGTAGGGCAAGATGAACTCAGAGGGGTCATACCAAGACTGAATAGAACATTTTTCCATCAAAAATGTGCACAGGCATCAGATATGGAAGAGGTATCACACACTCATTCTGTTATTCACAGTTGTGTTCATATTTTATTCCTGAATTTTCCAACTGAAAATACCTTCATTACAATAATTATATTACTTCCTGTATTCCCATTTAGTACTTGTAAGTTAATTCTTAATAAATACTTAAAATGTCTATAAATCTGCTCACAACATTGTAGTGCTGTAAACAATTTATTAAGTGTTTTTGTCAACAGTTATAGTTTCTCCTATGAAGCATCTATTAACTTTTAGTACGCATGTATAAATCATTGACAGATGGGATTAAAACTGTTTATAAAAGTGTTCAAAAGGCATGGATGGTTCATTCTTCACCTTTGAAATAGTAGTTTAACAAATATTCTTCGCTCAAGGTCCACTCACTGGATTTCATCTGAAGCTTTCAGCTACATCTTGTGGCCTTCATCAGTAGATGGTGTTTGCTCAGTTGTCATGGAGACTGAAGAGGAAGTATTTATGAATAACACATTTAAAATGTATGAACACAATTAATATGATTATAATATGTACGTCATAAATAGATTTAATAAGCACATATTATTGAATAAATATAATAAATACATGCATGTTATTTGATGTTTCATATTCATGTAAATTATAAAGACATACTGTGTTACATTGTTGATTGTTACAGATGCTTCACAGGAGGAGTTAAATAGTTGAAAAATGCACTACAATTGCTGCTTTCTCATGATTCCATACTTGAAACTCAAGTAGACTAGATATGTAGAGAGGTTAAAGTAGACTGAAAATGTTTGCTGAGGTGAAATTAGTTGAAGTTGTTCAGTTTTGGTTCTTCTCTGTGAGCTCACCGCCATATTGGCAGTTGCCAGGACTGGCCACCAAGTTTACTTTTGGTGAGTTTTGGTCCATTTCATACCACACGAGCTGTGTCAGAGTGGTGCCATCGCATCAAGCCGGCTTTAATAAATCTTCTATGACTGCTTCTGAGTCAGTCCCAAGGCCAAAATCTCCAGTCTTTTGCAGAAAGAAGGATAATTTTAACGACCAACAGGCATGAGTGCTGACTCACACCAGTGTTCAGGACGCTACAGCACAATTCCATCTTAAAATATCCACTGTGACCTTCCCTACAGACATGTGTCCAAGTGAGAGATTATTTAACAATGTGGAGAAGAATCAAGTTGGACAAGGACATAACTTATTTTTGTGCAGCTGTCAAGAAACACAATGACAGAGTTGTTTGAGTGTTCCTTATATTTAAAGGTTTGACTTTCTGTGAAAGTCTCTCTGAGAAAACATGAATATATTTAACATATTGCAGTAGGAAAAGCACAGGTGTAAGTGATAAATGTAATGACAGGTGAACTCTATTCAGTTTCAGTTTCCTGCTATTGTGCATGCTGGCTCACTGTCATGGCGTTCAGGGAAACTTAAATAAAACAGAGTCACTGTTAATGATATTAGTAACACCTGCTTTATCTAGTGTGACAAGTCAAAATGTCTGCTGTGAAAAAGCTATACTGAAACTGTATTGACCTTATATGTTTCAATACCTAGGTCCTATGTCCTTTAACTTCCTGTCTACACCAGAAGTGGGGATGTGTCGCACTGTACATCTGCTGCTTGTTGTCACCTTGCACCTATACAGCAACACTGACCGTTGTTTTCATGTAGTTCCATCTAGATCATTTCTCCTACACAACAGTGAGACCAGCCGGTTATCTTACTGTTGTAATAGTTATGCGACTAGTAAGAATTTCTTTGTACTTGTGTTTTATTATAATGTGTATAATACAATATTTCATCACCCAAAACAGAGTGCAAACTGATAGTTACACAGTCCAGTTTGCCATGAGCTGGACACATTGTTATGTAAGAAACTAATTATTCCAAGTTATATTATAAAGGAAAATACAGGTTATATTACAAAATTGTGTGAAAATATGTGTTTTCATTTATGTTGAGAAATCACGTTCCAGTTCTGATGATTCAAGCTCATCAGTTTGCCATTTGAGCTAATTTAAAGCTAGTTGAAAGCTAGTTAAGGCGGAATGTAACTATGAAGCAAAATCTTTTTGATCTGATATCAGTGGTGGATGTGTTGGTGTCAGTCCTCAAATGTTTTCCCCAACTGTGAGAAATGTGTACTAGGCTGCTTGGAAAAATCAGGACTGATACTTTTTACTTGTATTTACTATAGCTGGCAACAGCAACCAGAAGTTAAGAGACAAAACTGTAAATGGAACAAATGAAAATTTGGGAGGCCTGCAAAAGGTCAATATTTCATGTGAACTAAGTGGTAACCCTATCTAGCCCTTCATCTCCCCTGTCTAGCTGTGATCTTCAGTAAACTAATAAAATAAAAAAAACGTCTCATGCAGTACCTCCAAAAATATATTTTAATACAATATAATCAACTCTATATAGAAAACACAAGACATATCTGCTACAGCTTTTGCTACTGTATGGTAGCTGCTGCAAATAAATGTGGCTGGAGAGTGGAATCAATAAAAACTAAAAATATCCTAAAATGAATAACTAAATATAATAACACTGATAATAATGTTTAGACTATAATGTGACTTATACTACTACAAAAGGAGTGTCTGAGTTTTGATTTTTGTTTTCTTCTTTCTTCTTCTTTTCACTCCTTGGAAGCAAGTGCGTCAATTGAACTGAAGACTGATTGCATATTTATATCTCAAACCTACAATAACAGAATGTTTTGGCCACTTGCTGTGGCTGAAAATATCTCAACCAGAACTGTGAGAGTGAACCAAAACAGTAAATACAAGGACAAGATGTACTCACTTTGTTTTGTCCATATTGCTCATCTCACCAACAACACTCAATACTCTCCAGGAGAGTCTTTTGAAAGGTCATGCTTCTTGCTTAAGACTGTATTCTTGCATCATACCAAGCAGAGGTCAACCAAATCCTGCAGAGTCAGAAGACAGCAGTATAACAGTATAGCAGTGGAACAACCTTCTCATCATCTCAGACCTGCCCCCCCCCCCGCGCCCGATAGTGCCGACGACCCTCCCTCAGGCTCCATTATTTTTCCCCTCTGATATAATGGATCAAGAAGCTCCTGTAGAGGGAACAGATGGTCAGAGCTGAGCATAACCCAAGGCCCTTCAACCCACCATTTCTTTTCTTTTCTTCTTTTATAATTATGCCTTAAGGGGAACAACCCAAAGTGGCTTTCCAGCTTGCAGCTTTTGACCAAAGCTTCAGCTCAGCTCCTGACTCTGTCTGAAAGAGAGGGATGTCGCGGCACAGATTGTAGGGTCAGCATGACACATAGAACTTTAGCTGAGCTGTGTGGGTTTGAGTAGATTAAATCCCAAAGATGGAGCAAAGACAGAAAAATACACTGAATCAGGACTTGAACATGAACTGAAAGTATTACACTGTGTGGAAACACATGCTTTTAGCATGGAAAATCTGAGATAAACACACGCATCCTGTTAGTGTAGTAATGTAGCACCCACATATTCATACACAATTTCATAACATTGCAGTTCAGTATGTGCAGTTGTGATGCCGTCATTGCATTCTCAGCCACATCCTGTAATCACGTAGTAAAATTGTTGGAATCCAAGTCACCACACAGTGAGGCAGTGATAATGTTTCTTTCAAGTGATCTGACCAAAAATGATAAATGTGAATCTTTTTTTCTTAGGAAAATGGCACAAAAGCCATAAACAGCCACTGGGATTGAAATGTTTATCAAGGGAGAGAGAGAGAGAGAGAGAATACAGTTAGGGTTAGAAAACATTTTCATGTTATTGCTTCTGATACTGATAACTTAGTATGTGACTTACAGGTTATGAGAAATTAGAGCAGTTATTAAGAAGCACTTCAGCACAACAGCAGACAACAGACAGGTAAAACACCACAGATTGTGTTTCTGGATAAATTATGAGGGGACCAAACAAAGAGAGCAGACTCATTGTGATTCTTCCACAATAAAAAAAAAAAAATGCAATAAGTGACCTCGAGCACATGAGGACCTTGCAGGGAGCACAGCTTGAGGAAGGTCTGAATTGGAAAAATGCAATTTGTCCAGGGCAAAGCCTTCTGCTGCGTGACAATTCAGACAATGCGAGGGTGTGGTCGGTGTGTGACAGTCAAGCTGAGCAGTTGGAGACTTCCTCACTTACTTTGCTATGGAATCTTGTAGTTGATTTTCCAATCTATTAAAGGAATGGAAAACTGTCTTCTTACACTCAGTGTTTTTTTTTCTTCCATTGCTTCTTTCTTTTGTATCACAATACAGTTTCACCTTGTCGCCAAAAGAAATGTAATTAGCTGTTTTCTTCCCCTCGCCACAGTCACCATCAGCAGGTCATTAACAGTCCAATCTCATCCTTCACTGCTGTCCTACCTATTCTGAGTTGTTTACCTAATCTCATACAACAATGCAGCACATGAGAATAGAGAGGACTCTCTGTTGTACTGAATAAGCACTAGAAGTAATATAACGGAACTGGGATGACACTCAATGTTGAATGAAGCTTTAATTGAAAGCTCTTTTGAAATAGGTCGTCCGTGCTTTACAATAACATTGCAATACATAAGTACATACTGTATTACAGCATATCACATACAACCTACACATGTTTAAAGTGCTGTACTATGTTGTTTAAAGACAGAATTTATATACAATGTATATATACATACATATATATAAATTATGTCTATAGAAATTCTATATATTCAGAATGGGAAAGTAGATTTTGTTTTTATGGATATTGTCTTTTTTATGGAAATTGTGTTCTGTGTCGTCATAATTCAAAGTCAGCCCACCATATCCTGTTTCAAAACACAAGTGTCATTTTTTTAAAACTGTGAATGTGTAAGATTAACTGGTTAAAGCACTTTTTGAAAAAATTACTCCCTCTTGTTGAACTTCATTCTCAAATTTATTTTTTATCAAACCGGAGGACTTCCCTTCCTATTGGTATGCAATTAAAAAATAAATAAATAAATGACATGATGGGGGTAATGGGGGCTATTCCCAATGGTTCTGTAATTTTGTGCAAGGGTTTTTTATATCAAGCTGATGTTTCTTTGGTTAATCCTGTTGACACTCCTTGTGGGAAATGTGTTTCTCACCATCCTGTAAGAATAAGAACAAATCTATTTGTTCTCTGTTTCAAAGTGAGATTGTCAGTCACAAAGCCGTATGTCACTACATATTGGAGTAACTTTTCTAAGTTTCACCCTGCAAAGAATTTTCTCAAGACATTTAAGGATGATCTAAATATAAATTGTTCTCTTTGCTCAGCTCATCTAGAAACTGTGCCTCATCTTTTCTGGCATTGTCATTTGTTTCCAAATTTATAATTGACGTCTTATACAAAAAAATTTGCATTATTTTATGAGCATGTTATATTTGGATTCTTTGTCTATGACAGAACATATGAGGAAATAATCATTTATAATTTCAGACATAAATCATAAATCTATTGATTATTCTATCTGAAAATATATATGCGCAAGTGTAAGTTTACAAACCAAAGGCCCTCTTTACTATTTACAAAGATATTGAACAGTCCAGTCATTTTAACTCAAACCATGATCCTTCCCTAACCCTAACCAAGTGTTTTTTGTGCCTAAACCTAACTAGACCTTAATCACAACATTGTGACATCATAAAACAGTGATTTGTAGCGGTTTTGGAAAGCCGGAGTGCATTACACCGTAGTAATGCACTCCATAGTTGGCATAAATGTAACTATAGGTAATTTTTATGAAGATGTGTTGCTTCAACAAATACATGTATTTGTGTTTAAGTAATGTTTACTAAAAAATACAATGTCCAGATGTTTTAGAAAATATTGAGCCTTTCTATAAATCAGCATATAAATATGTTACATTTTTGTAAAGATTTCCATCTTCTGCAGAAACAAATGGGCTTGGGGCTGAGTGGTACAGACAGAGAAATCAGGAAGTAATAAAAGGCAGATGAACACATTGTTGGTGTTGGTATTTTCATGGGATTTGTCATCAAAAGAAAAATACAGCAAATAACAGCAGCCTTATCCTTTAAAACTACATTACAAATTTTTGAATAATAATGTTGCGCTTACATTACACAATGTGTCAGTGTGTTCGCACATCTACTAAAAAATGATGCATTAGTATAATACACATGCACTCACACAGTTTTATTCAGATGAATTTAACTATCCAGGGAATCCATAATCCTCCGACCACAAAATACAAACAAAACAAATTGTATTTTTATCTTCTCCCTGAGAGATGTTTAACATTATCTTTCTTTATAGTTCTTTATATACCTCAAAAGGAGGAATTATTGTATTCGTGTTTTCAGCTTTGTTGTTGACTTATCTGGAACAAGACAATATGTTTGGGGAATTTCAATCAATATTTCGAACACTTCAGATTATAAAAGATACTTTGCTCAAAATACCTGATGACCAAAATTATATTGACCTTGAACCTAAAACTGGACTCAGCAGACAAGGCAGAAATAAAAAAAAAGCTGTGACTTGGTCAATAAACAGGTTAACTGGTCAAAAACAGGTATGTAGTAGTAAAAACTCAGCCTGACAGGCTAGACATCATCACCTTTTCCACTACTACAAACACATTTCATATTAAAGTCAAACATTGTTTGAAAATTAAGCTATCTATTCCTTCATCTACTAGGACTACATCAAAATCAATTAATCATAAATTTAGAATTAACATCCAGTACCTGTGAGGTTTTGTGGATGTAAAACATGAGTATGTTAGTTTGTTCCAAAATCTACATCCACCATTTAAAAAAATAGAAGCATAAGCACTGACACCATAACAACTAGACAGATAATTATAGTGTTTTTTGAGGAATAGCAGGTGCAGTACCTTGAGAAAACAATAATGCTTGAAGAGATTATGAGTGATACATTTCAAGTAATTATTTTTCAGCAGTTTGGGAATAAAACCATTTTCTTTTTATTTAACATCCTGCACTTACAGTATTTTGACTGTGTGCCTGTCAAAACAGGGACTTTCACACCAAAAGAAACTATGCTGTCAGTGGGAAACTCATTTTCCTGTGAGGTTTCATCAGGAGCTACAGGGAGTGTCCATAGAGACCTGTGAGTAGCATATGAATCGTGTACAAATGCATCACAAATTGTAAGTGACAGGAAAGAACAACTCATCTTGCCTGGACTCTTTGAGTGAAGTTAAAACTGCAAATATTGATTCCAATTAGTCTATGTCTGTGTGTGTGTATATATATATATGTGTGTGTATGAATTTCACTAGGAGCTTTTATGCCTCAGGATGTCTGTGAACCAATTAATCTAGTCCATAACAGACTGTATGCTAGTGGATTATTTTTTTCTGATTGGAAGGTTCAGACACCAGTGGTTAATTAGCCTTAAAGGGTTCGACTGACATCCACATCTCTCTTAACTCCCTAATTTAATTTTCAATCCTAATATAATTATCACACAGACCCAATTATTGATGACATTCAACAGGAGGACGTCCCCGCCATCCCACCATTCGATTCAGACTCATTTTTTCCACTGGAGACAGGCATAAAAGCCATGTGCTACTGTCTGAGTCTGTCCACACTGTAATACAGGAAATAAAAAAGTAACATAGAGATGGGATTCACACTGTGTGAGACGAAGAGCCGACAGGACGTCCAACACAGTGATGGGAACTAATTGGAGGCAACAGTGAGCTGATAGGCTGACATGATCCGGGTCAACGAATCACAGAAAATCTTCATCATTTGCTGCTCAGTCATGTCTCAAACAGAGAGTGTGTTGTTCTTATTATGGTTTTCATTGGAAGAGGTTGCAAATAGTGGCAAAAAGTACTATTGAATTTGAAATACTAATACACACACTATGACATACACTGCATCATCATTTTCATCCAGTCACACTGATTTTCTTCTTTAATAATCATTTCTTCTGCTTGTGTAGGATTCGTTGTAATTGTCATAAAATATCTGGTTGCACAGGGAAAGGAATTGATGTAGGAAATTGATGCAATTCTAAAAGTTGTTTATAAATTCCATGGATACCACTTGGAGGTAGTTGAGGGCAGCCCAGAGACCTTAGAGTTCTTGAGAAAATGTAACGGTTGATCAGAGCTGCTGATGAACAGAAACTCAGGCTGAATCGAAATGTCCAGACTTCACTGTACTTGTACACTTGTAGACTTAAAGGGCGCAGTAGCTTTTTGTGGGATTCCAAATGGGGAAAACATGTCTTTTCTACCGATAATTTTTCAAGTTTTTGTCGATTTATGTTTATTTACTGTATAAATGATGGACATGAATAAATTACACGGTAAGTTATCAGCTTGTAAATTAGTATTTTGGAAGTGTATGGAATAATATATTGCTCTACTTCCAATCAGTACCAGCACATCCAGTTAGAATGACTTGCACTCTTGTGGCCAATAACATGCACCCAATACTCAAAAAAAAAAAAAAAAATCATAACAATAATAAACCTTAATATGTTTCATTATATTTTAAATCCAGACCTGCTATAATACCTGGACTTGCCAGCATTGAAGAATGCTATGTTTGACATTTCATGTATACACAGAATATAATATGTATTTGCTGAATAATTTGGATTTTGGTTTATTATGATCTGCGTTAGACAGGCAAAAGTTCCAAAAGTTTCCATCCAACTAAGAAAAGAAATATAAGCACATACAAAGTGTGATTAAACAAGCAGACTTTGCACATAATTTGCATAAATTACATCAATACTGTTAAAGGATAGGTTCCCAATTTTTCAAGTCTCTCTTCAAATATGAACATTTGAACAGATTCTTTTTCTTGCTGTAATCGTTTCTCCTGTTCATACTGACCATTAGACAATTGTTTCCTCTCTCTTTTAATGCAAGTGATGGGAAACAAATTCCTCATCCTCATTTTTTGCAAAAATGTGTTTAAAGGTTTAGCTTACAGGACACTCCAGCTGTCCAAATTAGTCAAATAAAGTGGATGTTTTCCAGAGTTACTGTCTTTTTAGTACAAAATTCCCTCTTTGTGTGTCCCTAGACAGTGTTTCTTTGTTGAGCTGCAGTGGAGGAATAGCTACAGAAAGATAGAAATTTGTACTAAAAAGGCTGTAACTTTGAAAAATAGCATCTCCATTTGACTCATTTGAATGTCTGAAGACACATATTAGCCTTTGAAAAACTTGAAAATATATTTTTGCACTGATGAATTTTGTCCCCTGTCACTTTCATTGAAAGTGTATTATGAAGAGATTATTCAATGGCTAGTATGAACAGGAGAAATGATTAACTGACTATTGGTTTGGGACAGAGTTGAAAATTTGTGAACCTATTGTTTATGAACCATTAAGCAAAATACTTTCAGATGGGTTTCTAGGACGGGAACTGACATGATGATAGAGTGCACTATCGTACACATTTGACCTAAGTTCACAAGGACATTTGGGTACAGCCCTATTTATCTTGGTGTATGTTTATACTTGGCAGAACGCAGGGTAAAATGTATCTTTAATGCACTCAACAGCCTGGATTATCTATCCGAGTATGCTATGCGATAAAATAAATCTTGATGTGAACTGAAAACGATTATTTTAGTTCAATACAGCAAATGTTCATGACATGTGGAAGCAAGGCCTCAAAGTCAGATATAGTGCATGTCTTATTTAGGTTGTTGAAAAAGTAAATAAATAAATAGCAGAGTCAATAATCCTCTCAGTGTATCCCTGGTGAGGTGGTTATTATTTTTCCCTCTCATCCTTCCATACATCCATCTCAGTCAGCGGGCACACTATGCTCTAATGAATTGCACAGCAGAAATAGATTTGCAAACTTTTACAAAGCAAGTTAGAGTTTGGTGTGAAAAGAAGACATCACTGTGAGCACAGTGATTAACATGACGGGGTTGGAAGTAGAGAGCAGATTGATGCAGCACTCATTCCTTCCTACTGTTCATTAGCAATTTCTGAACCGTAGACTCTTAGTACTATTTGGAAGAAGAGAGAAACACCATCAATCATTTTCAGACTGTTAGCTTTAACCTGTATTGTGCAATTATTCTGTCTACCACTTGTCTCAATTGTCTTGCTTGCTTGATCAGTTGGAAAGCCTTTCAGCCCAACGGCTAAAGGATTTATGGAAAGGATTAACATTTGTCTATGTAAAGGGAAATGTCTTCCATAGCAGCACAGCCGACCATTGAATATTTCCTCATTCCTTGCTGCTAATTTAATCTACATCAATGCACTTGAGACAATTACAAGTGAGGGGCTCCTTGGGGAGAAGTGAAGGATAAAATCTACCACTTAGACCCATGTGATATGGGTGAGACATCACAAACAAATGTTGCCAACCTACGAGTCAGGCATCTATTGTCCTGTACAGCCATTCAGAGCGGCCTCCGAAGGCTCAAGTGGTGACTGTATCTGCTATTGGCTCATTTAAGAAGGAACAGACTCAGGGGAGCTAATTAAATAGCAATCAGGTGAAGTCTTGCGATTTCTAATTGCATCCCTGGAGTCTAAGGGCTATGGAGTAAAAGAGGAGACTAGAAAATTAATGGGGATGTATAGACTGTATACTGTATGTATAGAAAGAAAGGCAGATTAAAAGGTGCTTCGAGGGGGCTGTCTAAATGTGAGGATAAGGAGATTTAGGCAGCTGAAATGTAAGAGCTTAATATTATTAATTTAATATGCAATATTTAAATCACCTCAAATGACAAGATACTCAAATATATAAATATCTGCTGAAAGTTTACTACTTAAAAACACAGAAATATGAGGTTTGAGAGTTGGGCTACTGGTGTCAGGTTTGACCATGCACACAGCCACTGGCTTTCACCAATTCACTTATTAAGAGTGACCACACAGCCCATTAAGTAGATGTTCTAGAGCTCTAAATCATATGGCATGATCCTGATCAGCAGGTGAAGTTTGCCAGGTCATCAGGGTTGGTAATGAAGCCTTGATGCTGGTTGTTATATGTCAATCAAACTGGAAACAAGCCTGCCAGATGCAGTCAGCCCACATGAACCAATAGTGGTAAACCGGCTTGTTTGCTGAAATCATTTCTTTTGAATGAACTTTGGGTCAAGATCTGTGACTCAGCGTTTGAAATCATGTCAAGCAAAAATTCATTTACATTCTAGCTCTCTAAAAATGCCTGCCAGCTGTTTTTCTTCTGAGTAATTCTGTCAGAAAGGTTAAGTGTAAGTGGTTGGTGCTTTTGTTTTCAAGTTTGCATTGTTGTAGGTGGAATTTTATTCCAAACTGGCTTCTTGCCTATTACATTAAGTCTGACTGGTATGCCTGCATGAAAAATATTGTTGGACAATGGTGAAATTGGTGAATTAGTGTTCCCGATCGGTGAGTGTGATTATAGTTGCTGTCTTTACTATTAAGTTTACTTACTGATTATTTTCTTTTTTTTAATATATTTTATTGAGCTTTGCACATGAAAATTACAAAGTAAATAAAAAATAGAACAAAGTAATCAATTTTCATCTTCATTACATTAGCAATAATACATCATTATGTAACAATGATAATACAAATTACAGTATTTTTTAAATAAACTTTACACCAGGAGAGATTATTTGGATAAAAGTAAAAAAGCAACTTCAATAATAAATAGAACATACTCAATATAATCTTAAACAAACAGATTTTCAGCAGCAACACATCCAACATAAAAATACAGAGCATACACTTACAATGTTAACAATTGCCAAGGTCTGAGTCTCTTTTTTTAAGTCTATAGTTCTTTGTTTTTACAGTTAAGTTTATATTTGTTTAAAGACAACATCACTTGTGACATTGGCTTTATGACTGACCATAGCACACCTTGTCTTCCATATTTTTGTTACCACTGTACACACTACTGTCCAATAAAATTCATGATATGACCTTGGCATTTGTTCCAGGAATATCACTGCAATATAGTTTACATTAAAACCAACACCTGCCATTTTCCCCCACACATCTTTAGATCTTTGACATTTTAGGAGTAAATGTTCAATAGTTTCTTTCTCATTACAGTTTTCAATAGGGCACTTTTCAGTTTTGACATAACAGCACCACTTAAAGGCATGCTTAGAGGGCTCCCTGAGGAGGAACGAGCCTTGACTAACTCATTGTTAAGAGATTGTGACTCACCACCATTTGTATTTGGCTGTAAACCAGATGTATGCTCAGGTATAAATAGTGAGTGCATGTGTATACATGTACAAGGCTTGACATTGGCACCCGCCCACCCGACAAATGCGAGTATAATTTGGCAAAGGCGCAAAACACAGTTACTCCTGCTGGCCACTTTGGCGGGTGGCATTCCGAGTCGTGAACTCTTTTGTCATAAACTGGAGCAGCGCTGCAGATCGAACAAGCACTGCTATTCCTACAGCCACTCTCTCTCTCTCTTTCTCTCTCTCTCTCTCTTTCAGTCACACATACACATGCACACACACAGACACAACTAGCAAGAAGAAAAATTAGAGGTATAGAATTCTGTCAATTTGAATCAGGAAACAATTGAATTGATTAGACAGAAATCATTTTTCTCTACTACATTCTCCTTCTACTTTCTATTATTTATTGTTGTTGTTAATAAATATTCAAATTGACAAAGTTTTTTCTCTTGCTAGTTTTTTCAGTTCAGTTTTTAACTTTTTAATTCATCTTCTACACTCCTGCACCACTTTTATTATGTGAAATAAAAACTTTCTCTTTTTATGTCTTTGCCTGAATCGCTTTACACACAATCTTATCAGGCAGGAAATCTAGTTCTTGAAATAAATTGTAGCACACTATAGTCAACTTTAATCAAATAAAACATATTTCCCCAACAACAAAATTGTGGCTTGTGAAAATGCTAAGTGGCTAGTAACTTTGGAAAACCACTAGTCGCAGTGGCTGGTGAGCAAAAAAGTTGCTGTGTATATATCAATGTTGAGAGCAGAAACAGACACATCAGCACATCAGGTATGTCTATTCTTAATTTTGAAGATTGTTTATTTCCAACTCAGTCTCACATCAAAATATGTTTAAAAAAAAAAAATAGCTACGTTGGTCCATAGTGCAAAATGTATTAGTTTTACAATAACAGCTCTAAACTTGTGAGATGCCTATGTCTTTTGTTTGTTTCTTTGGCCTATTATTTTCTATTGGCCTCATCCACATTATGTGTCTGTCTTTAAAAACAAAAAAAAGGCTGCCATTCCTTTTATTCTCATTGGAAAAGGCAATATTTTAAGATCATCTTATCATTAAGCTAGAATATATATTGTAGATGTAAACAAAGAGCTGATTTCAGGGGCAGGAATCAGATTCCAGAGATGGCACTGACCTCCCTGGAATCTTTACACATTACTACCATCACCAAGACATAAAAACCTTTCATTGAAGGGAAGAAATATTGCATCCTGCAAAGGTTTTGAGAGCTAACATTTCACTGCCTCTCTCTGTTTGAAAGTTCCAGGTCCAAATCATATGAAATTAGTGAAGTCTGAATGTTATGCCCTATGTCGTTGTTGGCTTTCTGTTCTACAGGGACTTTCTCTTTCCTCCCACAATTCAAAGAGAACTACAGACTCTTAAGACCAGCAACAAAACTGAAACTGGCATGTTTTTGCAAATAACTGATTTGCAACCAAAGCAATACATTGCATCAGTTGCTGAAGTGGGCAAAGGGTCAGTGGTCAAACCATACAGGCATGTGTATATAGACTTGCTGGGAGCTCTAACAATAGTTTGTCTTTGCACAAGAGTAGTTTCATTTCTAGTATACTACTGCTTTAAACAGCCTCTACATATGTGAATAGCACTTGTATGTCTTCACCATATGATGGATTGGCAACCTGTCTTTGTGTTCCTTGCCTTAAGATAGTTAAGTTTCCAACAATCATTTTCAGACTCAAGTACCCTATAAAGCTCTGACTTTTATTAAGTTAGTGGCCCACTTTAAAACACCTCTGGTGCATTGGCCCATGCTGCAGTACTACAATATGTCCCCTGGCTATGCTGAACCAGGGAAAAATAACAATGAAAACAGTTTAAGTGACAGAGGGTACAGGTGCATCTGAGAGAACAGATGCAGAAAGAAAGAAAGAAAGAAAGAAAGAAAGAAAGAAAGAAAGAAAGAAAGAACAAACAAAGACAAAGAAAGGACTTCTGTGGGGAAACATGTCAGGTTGGACAGGCAGAGAGAGACTGCAGACCTCACACCAGTGTTCATTTGTTTAGTTATCAGACTGTTGTTGCTGTGCATGCATAATACAGGCCAGTGTAATTTGATGAAACCTCTTCGCTCTGATAAAATGAGTGTAAGCACTGCAAAATATTATCAGGAGAACATTCATTAGGCACTCTCCACGAATCTGGGTTTTGGGTTTTGAGTGGTTGCTCAGTTCTTTTCTCAGACAATGATTCTCAGTCATCCAGCCTTAACATCTTCCTTATCTCCACCTGCTCTTATGGGCTCACTGCCACTGTCAGTGATGTGGACTCATTTGTTTTTCTCTGTTGGATGATATTGTTCACTAAGAATCCAGACGTAACGTAATACTGATAGCATGATCTGTCTATGTCTTAGTTTTCACCACACCTTTAGGTAGCAAAATGGTAACATTTACATAATGCATTTCTAGAGTGCATTGATAATGTTTCTTTCCCTGTGCCATCATCACCTGATTTAGTAGAAAGAAGATCCTTGAGTTATATGTGTATTATTTCCCAAAAATTAACATAAAATGTATGCAGTGTCTTCTATTTCTTAAATTAAACTCCAGCAGCACTTTGTCAGCAGCTCCCCACCACACACAGGTAACAAATGACATGTTATAAAATATAATACTGTCCATTAGCTAAGTCCTGCCCCTCTTTTATTACTGTTGCTATGCCTGCCAAGGTGTCTGTGGTAATTGTGGCCGAAATTTTGAAATTGTTATTATTTATACAATTGTCCTTCATTTCAGAGAGGAAAGAGAGAAAGGAGAAAAGCAGACTTCTCATTTCTGGACAGTTGACTTTTCTGGCTCAAATGACAACAGTCACAGTTTATCAGCACTTTCTAGCTTGCTAATAAAGCTAATGTTAGCTCTGGGAGTTGGTTTAAAATGCAGTCTCTATTGACTCATTTTCAAATGAGAAAGGTGTAAAATGGCGTTGAGTACATACTGGATGGCTGCTTACATAATATAATGCTAAAAGACTGAAGGCTAAAGCTGCATGTCCCTGGCAAAAAAAGTCAGACTGTTATTTTGCTCTAACATAACCTGTTGGCTGCTTAGCCTACAAACATCCAAAATGTATTTTTGCTTTTAAAATGACAGAGAAACAGCTTTAAGATGGCCAAAGGGTAACGTTGGCTGGCATTGCTAATGGCTAATTTCCCTAAATCCAATACAGAGTCAGACAGAGCTGCTAACATTAGCTACTGTGGGTAATGTGCTAGTTAGCCAGCAAGCAAACCAACACAATTTTTAATGTATTCCTTACACTTTTATTCTTACAATTTTGGTTTTGGGAGGGCTAAAAGGACATCACCCTCCAAACTCTTTAGATAGTGAGCTTTACAGTCCTATATACACCCCCTCACATCTGGAGAGATCCAAAGCTTGACAAACATGTCTTGTCCATTTACAGTTGATAAGATATGATTGGACAATCATTGCTTGAGGGGGGAGGGGTGTAACTAAACACTCAATTAACACATTACTGTATGATACACTGAAAAAAATTAATATTTCTTCATATGCTTGAGAGCCTGGTTGCACAGTCACCCTGACAACCATTAAGAAGGAGTGCAATGGTAGACTGAGCTGAGCTAAAGATGAGTCTGCTCTGCCCTCTCACTTCTCTTCCCCATCTTTATATAGAGTTTGATGCCGAATAGGACTGAGGCCACCAGGGAGGAACCTGCCTCACTGTGTTTTTCCTTCCCTCACTGCAGCTGTGCTCCCTCCACCCAGCACAAGCAGAGCCCTCCATCACCAACCCAGCAAGACCTTTATCCTGCACGCTGTATGATTTAATAAATGACCCCACTGAGGGGTCTTTGTGTTTTAGAAATAATACGTTCTCTGAGTATATTGTATTGCAACCCCATGCTACCACATACAATACTGTGTATAATATGACATACTACCAGAGGATCACAGTGTGATGTAATATTCAACAATATGAGGTTGATACAGAGCGATAAAACATTGTTTGTCACATGAAACAAAGTTGTGATACAATATTACATGTAATGCTATTGGATATGATGTGGTGCAGTACAATCTTATACAACATGTTCTGTAAGTGATAATGCATGATGAGGTGTTCCAGTATTAGAAAATATGGGCAAGGTGACGGAGAAGAATACCACAAAGCAAAATGGTGTAGTGTTGCTTTACCCAAACCATTATTTTATATATATAGTAGGGACCAGTGTTGTGTAGTAACACATTATATTTTACACACATTTTATTCCCATGGTCAAATTATTGACCAGGGACCTGCATCATCTATTTTTGTGCTCAACTTACTTTTAACTGTGGTAGATCATCATCACTTGTGTAGCCACTGGTGTGCCCAGGTGTGCCTGTGCCACCTAAATCTCAAGCTGGCACACACAGCATAATCATAAAAAAAAAAAAAAACAGAACACAGCCAGAACAGGCTGTGCCCTCTCATTGGTGCATTTGAACTTCCTGCTGCCCTGGCCTGCCCTGATTGATGTAATTTTTGACCTGTGACAGGCTTTCGCATCCTGTCTGAAAGCCTGTTATGATGCTCAAGTGTTTTTTTGGCATAGCACAAGAGCAGGAGTGAGAGCAGTTAAGTTAATACTGTTTAATTTCTGTGAAAGACAAGAGTATGGGCTTGAAATGAAATGTGAGTCAAATACACCTGCTTGTTGTGTCTGTCTGCATCTTGGGTCAGTTTCTTTCCTGCTGGTTAAATGTCCCACTGTGGCTCTCTGTGTGTAACATTATTTACTTCTTTGCTGTGTTGTTGATGGCTTGTAGCGCCAATTTGCACTATTTGTGGCTGCTGGTTTGAGGCTGTTTTGTTGTTCCTGCTGGCTGTGGAGTCTGCCGAGACTTTGAATAAGTTGTTTGCTGGTTGTTAAATAACCTGTTGCTGCTACTTGTCTGAGAATTGTGATTGTTTGGGGCAGTAGCATAGCCAGAAATATTAATTTAGGTGTGCCTGTGGGATATAAGGTGTGCAAGAAATGGTTTGTATTTGTAGTAGTTTGTAAATATATCCACACCATCTTGGGACATTTCTATTACTTTTGTGAAAATGTCTTTGGTTTTTAAGCAATGTTGAACCTACAGTAAGCAATTGGTCCTGTGTCTACTGTATTGTGCAAATATTGCTAGTGTTTATTTCACTAAAATCCTACTATATATTACTGTGACTCCTCTCTGCTTTTCATTTACTTCTGTTAAAGTCTGGGAGCGTTGGAAATGACATTGTGGCTCAGTGGATGTTTCTTATTGTTTTATGGGAAATGGGACCTGCCAGTGCAGCCTCTTGTGTTCCCGGCTGAGGGAGGAATGTGAAAGTAATATCTTATAAATGAAGCTAAACTTTGTTAATCTCACACTTTGCTATATTATTGGATACGTGATACTTGGTTAATCTATGAAAGGGCACACTGTCTGTTTCTTTTTGCCACGTTAGAAAATCTGAAAAAACTTAGAAAATCTGATGTGATGTAGTTGCATGATCAGTGCTGCAGATATTCAGTGAGTATTATAGTTGCTACAACTCCAGGTTTGATATTGCTTTTATACAACAGTTGTAACAGTTCTGCTATAATGTTATATTGGAAATCACTGCAGCAATAAATGAAGAAATAATGCTGCAGCTCCACCACCTCATGTCTTGAAACTATCACAAAACAAGAGTAAAAACTGTTATAGTTTATCTACAGATCACTTTGGTTTGTGCACACCTTATATCGCAGAGACACACTTAAATTAATATTTCTGGCTATGGTACTGATCACCATGGTAACTACTGACCAATCAGATCAATAGAAAAAAAAAGAAAAAAAAAATCTTTCCTACAGGATTCTGTCATGGACAAAAGTATTGACTTCTTGACAGTTAAAAAAGAGCACAGCATATTTTTATAGATCAGTGGAATCACTCTTCCAACCATGTAAAATTTAAAATTTGTTTTTGCACAACCAAGTGTCCAATCTAGATTTAAAGCAACAGGGATTCTAACAAACTCAGACATGATTTACCATACTGACGACCCAGTGAATAACCATCAGCTGCATATTTGCTGTGCAAACAGTTAATTATGACATTTATTTATGGTCTTAGTTTTAATGTTTAGATATCACTCTCAGTGTTTCTACAGCTTATTGTGGTATTCTACATGTGCGATTATGTTGAATATATGTTACATTGCTGAAAATGACCTTTTGCTGCCACAATAACTGAACTACAGGTATCACTGTTACATCTCATGTAATACTAAGTAATCCATTCATGGTTCTGATGAGGTCAGTTGTTAATCAGCTTGGTGGCAATGATTATCCAGGATTGCCATTGTTGGGCTCAGTGAAGCCAGGTCACCCAAACAGAACCAGACTATGATGAAGCTGTTTTGTGGTACAGGTCCCAGAACTCAATACCTACCCCAGTGTAAATTTCTTACATAATGATATCATTTGTCATAGAATTAAGTTGTTTTTTTTTTTGTTGTTGTTTTTTTTTAGTATTTCAATATTTATATTTACCAGGTCAACAGAGGATATTTCTATTGTTATTTTTTATTATACATTTTAACAATTCTGTCTTTCGCTACAGCCCACATTCACAAATCCTGGTCTGCAAGCCATCTGCTGACAGGAAACATAAAGAACCATGTTTTAAGACACAGAAACATTGCCGCTGTGTTCCGCAGCAATGACTGCACCACTGTGCAAACCTCCTCTATCATAGTTAGGACTGACCTGTAATAATTTGGATTAAATGTACTGGGTCATTTGTCTTTATATAGGTCTCGTTTCAAAGCTGTACCTTATGTTCTGATTTAACAAATCAGAAAAAATTAGATTACAGCCTAGTTTATTCTTCATGCCCTGTTGTATAAGGTTGTGTATTTCACAAGTTTCTGTTCATGTAGCAAGTTCAAGCTTTAGTTGTACACATGTAAGTTAAGTGTGGTGGCAGATGTAAAATTCACAGTGTAATTTCAAAACAAATTGGCTATAACAGGCCTTTCATTTCATTGTTCTACATGACAGAACACACTCTGCACTTACACTTTATAACTCCCGCAACACACAACCAAACAGCATATATTTAATCTCAAAACGTATGAATACATACAGACAGTCTATTGAAAAAATATCTTTTGGAAAATTTAAAAAAACATATGAATTAGTGATCATAGTCAGAGATCTGAAAGAAAAAACCTGAGCACATGTACCGTGTACCTGAATAACAAAGACGGAGTCATCAGAAAAAAGAAAGAAATACATTTTTCTCCCTGGGTATTTTGATAAAAAAAAGAAGGAAAAAAAAGAAACAGCTGTTTTTTTGTGAGGATTGTGAATGCAGTGTGCCCCGGTTATATGTATACATTGCACTGTATGTTCAACTACATATGGTTCACCTCTATTTACACAATATGCTGCTGACTTGATATGACTAAGCTTGACCTCATTTGATTTCATTTGAGAAAAGAAATAAGACGATGATGTTTACGAATCTCTTTGCATGCCCCTGAGCATTGACAGCCTCTTTATATACAGTGGAAGCACTGCGTACTCCTTAAAGCATAAAGGATCAAAACCGCTCCAGGGAAGGTTATTAGCAAAATGTCTAAATCTAATAGCCATGAAGAGGCAGTCATTACAATGGCTCTTCATGTATGTGAAGCTATTACTGTTACCACAGACCACTGACTATTAACCTGTCTCTTCTGATTAAGTGCAGCTATGAGAAAAAGACACAGACTTGAAAAGAGGAGGAGATTGGAGGACAAATGGTTGGGGCGGGACAAGCATAGTAACTGTCCTGACAAGACCAAACACTGGTCTTTCTGGAAAAGAGTTATAAATCTGTTGTGATTGAAAATAAATCTGTTGTGATTTCAGCTCTCTATTATGTTGCAGTCATTACAGAAAAGATAGATAGTTTTATTTGTTATATTTGGTGCTAAAATTGGCAAAGAACAGGTTAAATATGATGTGCTTCACTGGTCTTTGCAATTCTCCTTCAGCTTTTCCATTTCAACTTTGTATTGTATTTCAAATTTTCCCTTTTGCAACATGTTTGTAGAAACAGGTTCAAGATGACTTTTGACCTAAATGTGAGTGGCAAAATGACTGGTTAATTTATCCCTGTTCAAAGTTCAAAGTTGCAGCCAGAGGTCAGTCTGTGCAGCAAACCTATTGCATTTCACTTAAACACATTTCAGTTTAAGTAAGAGACCTTTAATCTTTTGAAGAGGCTTACCTCTCTGTGCCTTTCACGGACGTCATGTAGAGGAAGAGACTCTTAAGACAGTTGAACAGAAATGTGTATCCTCCTCAGCATGCTTCCTGCTCTGCCATAACTACTGCTCCTCTAGAAATATGGTTCCTTCCTTTCTGAAAAGAGGCATTGGCTGTGTCCAAAATCAATCCCCATTACTGTATAATGCACTATATTTCTTTTCTGCCAATTAATGTGTGAAACTGAGTGTGACATTTTTATACTAAACAGTGCCTTTCAAAGATGACACTACACCTGTAATTAACGACACACAGTTAAGATGATTTATACATTTCAATTTACTGCTCACTATAGAGTCTGATCACTACTATAAACTACTATGTCTGTACTATAAAGAGGGATTTCAAACACAGCTATTGTAGAGACAGCATTCTGTCAGTAGAATGTTCTTTAAAGGACAGAATTCACTTTTCAATTTTCAACTCAATTTCACTTCATTTCCCTGTATCACTTAAACACTTGAACTTAGTAGGTGAAGCGTAATAAGGGTTTTTGAAAACCATTTGCAGAACTGGTCAGAAAAAAAAAAGTACAGTAGACTTTCAAGACAGCCTGGGGGATCCACTTATTATAGAGCTCACAGGAGCTTAAACAGTGGAATCAGTGGGGAAAAAAAAGTTCTGAAGTGATTCAGTTTAAGGATAATCAATCTGCAGCTGGAACTTACCCAAGAAGAGTTAAAAGTAAAGGTGAAATTACCAAAAACCATTGCAGAAACCTACATTAAATCCCTAGAAAAGATTCCTCTGCTTTATGGGCTCTGCACAAGTGCCACAGGTGCTCAAGAGTAATGGTTCCAACACACAGGCAGAGACTCAGACAGCTGTACCTCTGGTGCACAGGTGGCAAATGTGTCAAGCAGAAATAAGATTCTTGCCCACCATCACAGAAACCTGAGGTTAATCTTTGGCAAAGACTCCTCTGGTGCATGCGCACTGCACAAGCACTGCAGGGACCAAATTCTTGCTCGCTTCTGCAAAATCTCCAATTCAGTTCATATTGAGGATGAAAGATCCATGGCCAAAGCTGTCATATGAAGACCCTTAGTATAAAATAGAGACCCACATGGAAAAGTCAAAGACCCAGGCAGCGTTACTTCTGCTGCACAGTTTGTCTGTGACTTGCGCAGGAACATTCATGAACAGCATTGCATACTCCCAGTGTCTTTCTCTGAAAGAGACACTTCTGGTTCATAGGCTGTACACATGTGCCACAAGCTCAACATTCCTGCCTAATGCTGTAGAATTCTGGGTTCAGTTGCTGAGAATGATACCTCTGGTACATAGATTGTGCACAAGTGGTACTAAAACAACAGTCATGTTCACTGACAAAGAAGAGTGAAGAACAAGTCGCACAGGGACAACATTCTCACCAATTGGAAAAATCATGGATGCAGGTTGTAACAGTAGTGCACAGGTGGTGCACAAATGCTGCAGGGGCAACACCTCTGATACCTTTACTACTGGTTCATGCAAAGCATGCAATAGGAATGGGAACAACAGTCCCATTTGCCCCAAAAGAAGGAGAGCACACAAGCGGTTAAGAGACAATGCCTCTCATTGTAGAACCCCAGATTTATTCCCTGTTAAAGGTATCTCTGGTGTGTGGGTTGCTCACAAATGTCACAAGGCCAAAATTCTAGCCAAAAACCATGAAATTCGGGGTTCAATTCTTTACATAGGAAAAGACATCCATGTATTTGCAGGAAGTAAACAGCAGTCCCCAAAGAGACCCAAATCCAATCTTAGCTGCTGTATGCTTGATCAAAACTGTCTTTACTCTGGTGATCTGATAAATTAATTATCTTTTTGGTTGTTGCCAGGCACTTTTCAGCCCTAGAAGGGGACTGCTCCCTCTTGTGTGATTATTTCCAAGGTTTTTTCCATCTTTTCCCATTAAAGAGTTTTCTTGGGAGTTTCTCCTTGCCCGCTCCTCCACAAAATCTACTTTAACAAAGCTTATACATTATGTGTGTGTGTGTGTGTGTGTGTGTGTGTGTGTGTGTGTGTATGTGTGTGTGTATGTGTAGCTAAAAAAAATCATCATCAAAATTTTATAACTCTTCTATCTTCAACTTATGAATAAATATCAAACTAGATAAATCGATTTTTTCTCTCACAATTCATTTGTCTCCTGCATTACTATTTACATTTTTCATAGCATCCAAAATTTAAGGACACCACTCTCTAACTCAAATGTGCTTCAGATATGCAGCAAACAAAATATATTAAAACTTTAATCCACCAAGACAGAATTATTATAACAGAGGCATTTTTTGACAGACAAGCTATGCCATTTTAATTCATGCCTTTTTTATAATCTACACAAAGTAAAAATTTGTGCAACCAGTGCCAGACTGCTGAAAAATAACCGCATAAACCTCTGTGCTTATTTGAACATCAAGCTTATATGTTATATGTATAACTATTCTGTACAGTTTTGAAAGCAAATCAACAGATCTGGCCGAAGTGTTACTTGGAGCACCGCATTTATGTTAACGATACAGGTAGTTGTGTGGCTGCAATGAGCAACGAGTGATAGAAATTGTTGAGGTTAATTAAATTTTATACAAAATGTCTTATTATAAAACCTTATTTGTGGATTATTTTTTTGATTTTACCAGGATCGTATGTATGTCGCAATATGACAATTAAAAACTTTTTTCATCTACAGTTATTTTTGCATGTAAAACAGTTAAATCTAACTGATTTAAACTTTAAAACTCATTTCAGAAATACAAAAATGTGAAATGCTAACATGTGGCACTACAGTGGTAGTTAACCACAGATGGTTATTGTTTGGATCATTGTGATGGCAAGGAAAACATGGTACTCACTGGGTCATCAACGTGTCCAGAACAGTGAATTAAACTTAAGAATAGACATAATCCACAGTTGGTAATATATTTGAGCTGCTGTATTCATGTTTGAAAGTCTTTATGTCTTAGACAACAATAAGTTGTCCTGAAAGTCCTCTGTTTAAAGGGGATGAAAGAAGTAAATGTGATTGGCCATGATTGTCACAACTTCTAACACGCCCACCTATGATGTATGACAATGTATTCTTTCCGATCTGACTCTGTATCCAAGTCCTACACATGAGCCCAGCAACACTGTGCCACTTGCTTTTCACAAAAATGGAGCCCATAATCTCATTTCCTGGTGCTCCAAACTTGTGGCTTGGCATTTGGATGATAATTCTATCTTCAGTCCCTTAGTTGTGCTTGCTGATTTGGAAAACAGTCCAGGTTATCTAGAAATGATACAGGTCAGAGGAGGTGGCCTCTGATCTTTGAGGTTCAGAAGACCAGAGGCCACTGAACTGAACACCAAAGAGGCAAATAAACTGCTGTTAATCTGACCTCCATCTCTGGTCTCAAATGCATCAATTTAAAGAGTAGCTCCTGTAAACCCACATGGACAGTCAACTTGCCACACAGTGCGAACCTGCACAGTATGTCAACAGAGGAGAGAGAGATGCCGGAGGCATGTATGAGTCAGCAAGCATAGCAGGTAAGAGAAGTTCCTCCAAAGTTAGCAAATACAGGGTAAATGTTGTCATATTACTAGCAAGATATCAATGTAGGTTACAGAAGTAAAACAATCCAAGGCACTGTCTCTTGATTTTTTACAAGGGAACATATTACATACAAATTTAATTTAATAGTAACAGTAAAATGTCAGGATAAAAACATGGTAAAAACACATAAAACAGGCATTATACTGGGATAGATAAAACTCGACAATAAATATGAAATTCTGTCTATTAAAATGTTTTTTATAAATCTTTAAAGAGGATGCTGACTTTGTTGGACTAGTTTCATTAGGCCTAAATTCCTTGGTCTTTGGTCAACCAATCAAAAAGCCAAAATAAGACTATACTATCCACTGACATCCATTTAGATTTTGTCAATAACATGGCAGCAGAATTCTTCGCTTCTGCAAGTGCAAGTCCTACACAAGAAATCAGAACATATCTGCACTTCCTTCACTGCCACAGTAAAAATATGTTCTGGAAAGACTCAGTAAGATCATTTTAATCAATGACAGGAACATTTGCCATCTAACATCATAGACCTGGTCTGTCTAAAAAGGTAAGATCCTCAAAAAAGTTCAAGGGTGGACTGTCGCTCACACTTAAAATAAAATAAAATAAAATTTGGCTTTCCTGCATTGTCGGTCCACCATACAATTTCTATCTGTATTTCAGTTTTTTTGCTTTTATACCACTAGTGTTGTACAAGTGACTGGACTTTATTTTTCTTGGTCATAATAAACAGTGTGCTGGAGGTAATACTTGATGTTTTGGCCCTTCCAGAACACAAAATGTCTCACAAGTTTGACAAGTAATGACAGCTTCCAAAATCCATTTTATATGAAAATGACTGATGGAAACTGTCAACATAGTTAATGAGCAAACAACGCTGACCTTAATACATTTTTGAGATGCAACCATGATAACAAATGATTCTGTGCAGCTCATCCACCGTGTCTATGACAGACCATAAAACGCTGACCTGAAACCAGCCCTCCTGCATGAAAGAAATAATCACCAGGTGCACCAAGCAATATCTCCTGATTTATTGAAGTATTGATTTTGTTACTCAATTTTAAAATGGGGTCTTGGTGACATATGGGGCAGCAGATGAAAGATAAATGTTATAAAAACAGACATACCAGCAGAAACCATGATTTACTCATTGCATCAGTATTGTGTGAAGCTGATATGTGGAAGGCTGAGGCACAGAATCCTCAGCCAGCTATACAACACTCATCTATAAGGCTAAAATCTCTGCAATACCTAGATCAAGTTACGAAATCCCTGAAAATAAATAACTGTTTGAGTGGGTCCTTAAACATATACATGTAATGTTCTTTAAATTACACTTCAGAGAAGTCACTTAGGATTATTTATCTCAATGTACTGATGAATAATTTATATAAACTCATAACATTTTCTTCCGTCCACTGTCAGTGTCCAGAGTGGAATAAAATATAATTTATGTTTGTTTACTCTGCATCTAAATCATACAGACTGTGTTACATTTTTTCATATAAGCTCTTGGTGATGTTTTTCTTTTTCTGTTCCTGGCAGCAGGTTATTTGTTCTTTATTCACTGCAAATACAGTAGCAAACAAACAGTACATTTAGAGGAATTTCATTGTGATTTACTAAGACTATTAAAATGTTCCATTAGTGTACTCCAAGCAAAAAGAGCTTATGTAGAATAATGACTATATAAACTAGTGAAAGCCCGTACTTAATGAAAAAATAGAAACATTTTGTGTGAATACAAAGCATACTCTGCGCATATGGCGACCTAGCAGCAAGTGGTGCTGTAATTGTTTTCCATGCTCTTCCGTGCTTTTTTTTTTTTTAAGTGCATATTATTAGCTGGTGCATTGCAAGCAATTATGTTGTATGTGCTCTGCTCTTCAGTGGTCTACACTGGACAATGATGCCTCTCTGGAGGATGAGATGTGGTAGTAAACTGTGTGTGTGTGTGTGTTTTTTTTTAAAAAACGATGAATTGAAAGACTTGAAATGGCTCCAGCTAAATTGTTTTTGATTTTATCAACTGTCAACCTTGATCTCAGAAGAGTGGAAGGAATCAAATATCATATATATTTATTATATCTGGTGGAGGATTGGTGATCTTTGATAGATGGCCGTGCTCAGCAAAGCCTGGAGTTTCTTTGCAAAAGCATCTAAATACAGTCAGTCAATTAGTGATGTTGCTGAATGATGCCTTACTTTACTGTGTGTAGACAATATGTATCCAGGTTTACAATATGCCAAGTCGAGATCCAATGGAAATGTTTATTGTGGCTTGTGGACATTTTATTGTCAGAGATAGTGGTAGAGAACATTACACCACTGAACGCTTCAGCACAGCCTTTCCCTGCTATCCAACACAACGTTATCCTGTTCATAACATCCTCCTCTGATCAATCAGTGTCAAGGATATTTAAGACACCTGCTGTGTGGTGCCTTGCAGCTTTCATTTGAGCTCTTGAGATATGCAGTGTAGCATCTCATTGTGGCTCAGTGCTCAGGCGGCTAACGAATCTATCAACTTCATGGTTTGGTGCCATTTCACTTGACAATTTCACAAATATCACAATCTTGGATTATAATGTAATAATGTGATGTGAAGGAACACCGGAGCAAAAACAGAGAAGAAGAGTATAAATGAATGGAGAGAATTTTTGAGCGCTGGACAGCTGAAGTATTAAAACAACAATTGTTAGACAGTAATATCCACATCATGGACAAAAAGAAAGAGATTTTGTTTTCACATTGCCAAGTTTAGCTCGCCTGTTAAAACTTCTGCAGTGTAATATAATGAGATCAAGAAATACAAATGCAGTGTAAAAGATACAGGAGGATACTGATATCATGTCCTCCATATTTTATTTTATGATTATCATGCCACAAATTTTGGCTTAATTGGCTTTTCAAGTCCAAGTTAAAAATTTCCAAAAGGCATTATATGGTTAGATTAACTACATATTTGAAATCTAAAGGGTTATGTTCTCATCAGAAAAAAAGTAAAATATAACTTAATAAAGTGACATAATAGAAGTCCAAGGGTTAGGGTTAGTCCTCGACAAATATTCCAAAAGCTTTTAGCCTGGTTCTAAATATCTGCTATCATCACCACTCGGCACAAAATGCATTTTGGGATACTTGGCAACCCCAAGTCCACACAAGTCAGATATGGGTAGGACCAAGAACACTTCCATTCATTTGGACTGTAGTTGTTCATCACACTGAACTTACTGGGTACTGATACTTTGTATTACCTATTTTCCAGTTGTACATATTTCCTGGGGTGAAATTCCCCTGATGGCATATTTCATATTACCTTCAGTCTCCCAATATCTAAGTCAACTCTTCCTTGTTACATAATCATACCATATATGTGTTGATTTTAAATGTCAATATATAAGTCTGACATTATGCCAAGGAATATAATGGCCATAAAGTTCCACTTTAACGCAACATGATTTTTTTTTTTTTAAATCCTCTCACATGCTATTGTCAGGAAGTGATAGACTGATCTGGGAGCTTGATTAGGGGTTTAGTCCGGAGATTTCAATCAATAGAGAAGAACACTGAGGCCATGCCCAATTAAATGCATGGGCCCATTATATCAGAACTGATTGCATCGGCAGCACACTCAACAAAGAGAGCAGTGATCAATAGACAGCCTCTCAAAGTGGACAGGCTTAAGATTGTAGATTTTGAGCAGGAGTAAGACTGAAATCCTTTAATTAGCTTTGAGTTGTACTTCAAGGTAAGGCAAGGTTTATAGCTGAAAAGACCTGTCTGAAAAGAAATACATGATTGGGTAACATTTAAAGATACGTGAGCTCCACACTGGTTTTATACATATAGATTATCTGCCTCCCAAAGGTATGGATGACACTTGAAGATAAGTAAATATTTAAAGTTTACTGCATAGCTAATATTTCATGTTAATTTATTTAACATACCATGTTAATGTGTGAGCATTAATGTAACACTTGCGTCAACAGGCTAATTTCTTGTCATCTCAAGTGTCAAAATTAATGTACCAGTGCTTAATCTACAGTTAAAAAAATGGACTAGAGCTACTTTTAAGCCTGTCATTTCAACAACAGACATTTTTTTATTTAGCTGTGTGTATTATTGCAATTTCATGCACTGCTGGATTTGTCCTTGATTATGACCCTTTGGCCCACTGTTCCGAGCTGATGGATATTCCCTCCTGCAATGTTTTAGCTTTTCTGAACTGCTTTGACGAGATATTCGGGCAAATGGGAGTGATGTTTTGCTCGGATGACATAATGAGGAACAACACGTTGGCGGAGCTGCTGGGTGCTGCTCATTAATCGCTGGAATGTGGGAGCTAATGTAGCCTCATCAACATGCTTTCTTGCGCTTGTAATGTATAAGCAATAAAAAGTATGCAGCTAATTACATACCTTAAATAAACTGTTTGCCAATTCAACCACTCTAATTGCTTTAGAGTCAATGGAATGCTTTTGTTTGACTGCCTTGTGAATATTTCATTTGTACTTGTACAGTGTGCTTTATAAAAAGCATGTAAATGTGAAAATTACATTTGTTAGTTTACATATTTCTCTCCAAATACTGTTTAAATTAGGTGCTGGAAAGATGCAAAGGCATGGTAAAGGCCGCCTTTTAGCAAAAATGAGTTTGTTAGTGTTTATATTATAAATATAAATGTGTTGTGGAAGTTTTACAATGAGTAAGGTGTGCATTTATACACTTGATGATTTTGATTGGCTGGTATGTGATACGGATGGTATGGATTAACTTTTAGTAACTTCCACTATCATACTAATCAGTTACTGGTTAGTCTGAACAGACAACTATAAAGCAGATGGTTGCCTGCTTTTCTGAATGAATTCACAAATACTAAACTACAGGTCAAGAAAGCAAAAATGAAGCATGGCTAAAGAGCTTGGAGTTTGGGATATACTGTATGTGTAAAATAAAAAAAGCTTCTCAGTGAGAACCATGCAAATTTAATTTTAAATGTTTTTCATGTTTGTGTGAATATGGACATCCAAATCAAGGGTAGGGAATGGAAAAAGAGTTCTGATGTAGTTAACGGTATGTTAAATTACCTAACTGTGACATTAGCTATGGTGAAGTTAGTAGCCTGCGGGTCTGAGCCTGAGCACTGCAGGGGAAAGGAGAGAGGAGGGAGGGAGGGAGAGACTACATCATGTTATCTCTGTTTTTCTGGATTTTAAAGCTCTTAGCCCAAACTTGTGAAACGTACTTCCAATGGAAGCACAGGAATATTCCCATGCACAAATATTATATTTCTTTACATTTAGAACCAAAAAAAGTGATATCAAAATGTTATATCAGTAAATGAATGAAGTTTCAACTTGAGCAAAAAAATTTGAGCTTATCCTGGCTTTATGAATCTTCCTGGTAAACGTACAGAAATGAGAGGAGAAAGGAGAAAGAACTGAAGTTCATGTTGAGCCCTGAGTTCAGTCAGAGGCTGAGCTGAGCACAAACACCCACAGACACACTCCAACACACAAGTCGGTGCATCAGTTGCTACTTAGCTTATAGCTAATGTCCATACAAATTGTAGATTGGCTGTTTGAGGGAGAATCGACAAGGATGGCAAAACAGCCCGCTGGTGAATACATAAGGTGAATATGATTGATATGAGCAGTTTTAAGCCATGATTACTGTAGTTACTTCAGCTAAGCTACAAACATTGTACAAAACAAAGCAGCTGACTGCAGCTAGTGGTGAGCAAATGGGAACACATGACTATGAACATGAATAAACAATAAGTGTCGTCTGGTTAAAGGGAAAAGGCTGACTAGGCGTATGCATTGTGTATCCTATGGGAGATGTTTCATCCTCAGACTTCACCTTAATCATTTATGTGCCTTCCACTCTAGCACACTTCAATCACTACTGTGATTCAGTATTTAATGGTTAGGACATGGCTTGACATTCTCAGCGGGATTCTTTATTCTGCACAAGGTGATAGGATTGAGGGAGAAAAGGAAACAATGTGTGCTCTAATCTCAGGCTTACAAGATTTATCTCATAAACCTGCATCCACGTTACTGAATCTGTAAGAGGATAATCTTGTCTATAACCACAACTAACCTAGCTAGTAGGCTGATGTTAACTATTTTGGTTATGACACTTAACTGTAGCTCTGGAAAATGTTATCTAACTAGAAAGGAAGGACTCTTTGTCTGTGACAACAGGTCATCCTGTTGGCTTACCACGTGTACTGCTTAAGACCCAAGGGAGTGCAGTGTCAACTTTGGTGCAATTTGCAGATGAAACACACATTTAATGTTAATAAACTTTGAACAAACAAGCGATCAGTGAGCCACTCAGCTCTGCAGCAACAAGGCGGAGCTTCAGGGCTCTGCAACTGCATGTCATGAGCACAGCCAGAGATCAGAGCTGTACAGCAAGTCAGAGAGAGGTATTTTCTCATGACAAACTTAGACATGCAACATGTTTAATATTGATAAATGGTGAATAAACAAAACAAAAAAACAGCATGATGCTTAGCTCCGCATATGAGCGCAGTGTATGCTGTCCAGCAGTAAGGCAAGAGTGGGGTATGTAGGTGGTGACCACCCTCCACTGCTAAGGTGGAGCATTTCTCTGAATCTAGAAATTAATTTGGATGACTGTGAGTGGATATTCTTGCTCGGGATAAAACTTGATGGTTTGGAAATTGCACAGGGCTTCACTAGGAATGGCTAAATGATGTGCGTAATAGTCAAATGATGATGAAAACTACTGAAAATGTTGACTGTGTGTGTGTATTCATTCAACCCTCAAGTCCCTACATGGGTTGTTTTCACCAACAAATATTTATATTTCTGATTTTTTCTGTACTTCATAATAATAAACCCATATGTACCCGCTCAAATGATCCGAACTGAAGCCACTGAAAAATAAACGATCTAAGAGCCCAGTATGATCGATCCACTTTGTTTTAGGATGCACACTTTTTTTTTTTTTGAAAAAGTTCTCTGTTATGTATTTTATTTTTAAATGTAGCCCTCATTATACTTGAAATGAGAAAAGATTTTCTATTACAGTTGCTATTTACATCTGTGCATGATAGAATGCTAGTTTCTGTTGTTGTTGGTGTATATACTCATTTACACTTCACAACAGTATTAATTTTTCTAGGCACTGAAACAGCAATAGTGGAGGCCAAGCAACTGACCCTTTTCCGAACAGGCATGTTTTCAATGGGTACTGCACTGGTAGTTAAATGATTTCCAGGAGTCGCTCACAAATTAAAAACTTTGATGGTCATTGACTTTTTAGATTACAAAAGTAGAAATCAATTCCTTTCCTACGCTATTCCATTGTTTCTCACAATTTTGTTCTTTCCTGGCTTGTGTCCTTTGCCAAATGAAACTATTCAGTCTCCATTTCCAAGCTTTGCCACCACAGGCTTTCTGCTTGTGTTTTATTTATACACTTAACTGAGGCACAGATCTCCTCAGCCCAACACTCTCCCTTACCCTCTATTCTTGCCCTTTTCTATCCCTATTTGTCTTAACAGTCAGACCTCCTTCTACAGTATCACATCTTTTCACTGAGAACTGCACCACTGAATTGATGATCTTTTCCAAAGGTCTCCAAGACACAGTATATCCTGTGCTTCATGTGTGAGAAATGGGGAAAAAATGTGTTCAGGTCAGGTAAAATAATGAAAGTATCTTCCACTGTAGAGTCTTAAATCCAGAAACAAAGGTTTATAATCCATAATCCATAATTATGGCTGCATGCATATTCCTCAATTTACATGAAACTTTGCGGAGAGCTCATTCTATTAAAAAAATATACAGTGTTTCTGGACTGTGTTTTACAACATGACAGGGGCATTTTTTACAGGTTCAAGAGTAAACACATTGTCAGCATCACCATTATCACCAGCGAAAAGGATGCTGCAATTGGTTTTGTCATTTTCAGCTCAAATGTTACAGCATAAAGCAGCAGTACTTGCACTGGAATCAATTTATTCCTTAACAGCATGTCTGCAAGCACAATCAACTGTAGAGAAAACAGAATGTTACCTCTGGGAGTGTTTCTTGCGTTCCTCTTTTGTTTTTTTGTTTTTTGTGTGTGCCTCACTCAGACACATGTCTTTCATTTTTGTTCTGAAAACTGTTGGAAGCTATTCTTTCAACTGCCACATCAGACATCCTTGACTTGTCCCTCACAGGTGGGCAGAAAGGAAGAATAGTCCATTGTTGTCTGAACTGAGGGAGATTTTTTGACAGAAGGACTGTAAGAGCAACATTAGTTAATTCTTTAGTTTCTACAGGGTCATTTTAGGGGACTTTTGACTTGGTCATTTCATTATATTTTCAGCTCCAAATTATTATACACAACAATATGGGGAAAAAAACAAGGATTGCAGTTTTAAGGTGCAGTCACAGCTATCTATACACCTTAGAACATTGGAAAACAAATGGTCTCAGGTTGAAGGGGAGCTATTATGCTCATTTCTAGCTCTACATTTTTCATCTGGGACTCCATTAGAGTAGCTCAAAAAACTCAGTTGAGCCCCTCAATTGAGCCTCTGTCTCTATCAGGCAGTCTTAGCTATTGTCTTTAAAAGGCCCCCGTCCTGATGAGCCCACTCTCTTCTGATTGGCCAGCTTGGTCAGTCGTATAAAGTTGCTGTTGATGAAAACCCAAGATTTCTTGTTTTTGCTGCTTCATATTAAATGCTTTTTAAATGACTGAATAATGGGAGATTTTTATTGTGTAGCATTTGATGAAACATGCTCACCACCGAAATAGCAGAGCTTCGTTAGCGGCACTATTCTTCCATAAAATAGGTTGAGACAACAAGATATGGAGATATTTACAGATGTTTGTTCAGCAGATCAGTTAGAAATAATGCAGGAAGGAGTAATACAAGCAGGAACAGCCAGAGTGATGATGACGTTTGATGAAGAGTTGCAGATGACCAGCACGCCTCCAAAAGGTAAAATACTTATTTTACTTTGCTGTGCTGTGTAATGGAAAACACACTCACAGCATGCCAGCTGGGGGCTGATGTAATGATTTGTGCTGGTCTTTATAGTAAACAACAGAGTATTGAATGTGTGAAAATAACAATGGTTACCCTCATCTCGAAATCTTGGGTGGAGAAACAAAGATGCAGGGGCAGTTACAGTTTCAATGAAGCCCCAGGTGACATAATATCAAATCCAAATGGCTGGTTGAATCACATGAGTTCAGAGCAAGTCAGCCCAAACTGACTGGGTGGTCTTATTCCACAGTTTGTGTGTTAGTTGGTACATCAGAGAGGAGTGCTACTCAACCTGTCGTATAATTTCTTCTGTGTCTACAGAGGACATTTGTCAAATCATCAGGGATATCTCAGCTTTGATGTATAACAGAGAGTCTTTGTTACAAACTGAGAAAAGGCGTTGGCGTTTACTAATGAAAGACGCTATCAGGTTTCATTATGCAAATTCTAGGGACTAAAAGTCAGGATATCTGTTGCAGGTCCCTCAGCTTTATGAACCAACACTAAATCACTGGAGTACCTGGTAATACTGGCAAGAGTGCTGGATTTTTACCTTCATGCAACTCAGATAGGTGTAAGATAATCCTTCTTCTTAACTTGGATACAATGCACTTGAAGCTAGAATAAATCCTTAGTTTGAAGATAATCTCATGCACAGAAATATCTTTTCTTATCACATTTACTTGTAGAGCACAGAAATGATTTCACCTACACTTCACAAAGGCCTGGTGGCACCCTTAAGCATCTGGGGGGTCTGTGTCAAGACCAAATGTGGACCCCCTGAAAAAAAAAAAAACATAAAAGAGAAAAAGAAAAGTGAGGATTTAATTTAGTTTGCATCAATACTGGTTTATTTTCAGACCTCAACTTAAATGCATTACATGTACTTTCAGCTTCATAGACAACTCAACATAGAAATAATCCAAACAATTCCCTTAATTAAAAACTGAAACAATGAAATGAGGCGAAGCCTCATTCTTCTCTGCAACTACCAGTCTGCACTGAATAGCACTATGTGTTATGTATCAGCTGACATAAAAACAGTTTAAACAATTCCCTCAAATTAAATTAAACTTGCAATAAACAATAGTCAGCCTCAGTGGATGTCAGAAAATAACTACTGTATTTGTTATGTAAAGATATACTGAAGTAATGGCAACCTGAGCAGAGAATGAAGTCACACTCCTGAGTTGCTGGTGCTATAGTGCAACGTCTACTGGCTGAATGTTGTGTATTGCAACTTTAACAACAAAAGTAATGCCATATTTTGCTTGGGAATGAAAAGTGTCTGAAACTACTGATAGTCAGTTTTATCTAACTCACACACAAAAACCACTTTTTTTCTTTGAAAGAAACTTTATGTATTTATACTATATTCATTATTCATCAAAACTGCAAAAGTCACTACAAATTGTACATGCAGAGAGTGATAAAGAGTAAAATCTCAAAGTGAGCCAATAATAACCTATAATAACATCCTATTAATTTTTACCTAGGTGTACATAATATGAAATTAATTCACTTTAATGATGCCAAACAATCAAAATGTTCAATGAGAGATGCATTTGATTTCATTCTAAAAGTAAATAAAATATCTTCAAATTAATAAAAAATAGAATGTGATCCACAACATTTCTCTCCATCTGCTTCCCAGTGTCAACAAATCATAGTCTATAATCACATCCTATTTTTACTTATGCATGCATGAAATTAATATATAATTAAGCCAAACAACCAAAACATTAAATGTGAAATGCATCTCAGTCTACCTAAAAGAAGAAAAAGTTACTTCAGGTCAATTTTATAATGAATATGTGATCCACAACATTTCTATATTTCTGCTTCCTGAGTCAAAATTCAGAGTCTGACAAGCAAATAGATCATTCACTGGCTTTCAAAATACAAGAGAAACATCCTACACTTCAACCCACACAGCAATGTCAGAACAAACAACAATAACGTGGTAGGCAGTGTCTTTGGCAACTTGTGTGAAAAAAAAAGCAAAATATAATATATGCGGAGAAGTGGCCACAACCAATTTTTTTCCTCACTGCAGTTGTTCTGTATTTTATTAATGGTGTACTGTAAACATTTAATTTTGTTTGCTGGGATTTAGCCAGGTGGTTTTCACTGTTCCACTCAAGGTTAGTATCCAGTTGTGATACATGAGCTAAATTTCTCAACAGTGCATCACAGAGATATGTCTGCCTCCACTAGTGGTGTGTAGACATCCATAGTTGGGTAATTTCTCTCTCTCTCTCTCTCTCTGCTGGTCAATGGTTGTGTTATTCCTTGTGTTGAGATTGGTTAAAGTATTGTTTGGTGGTTAAAAATGTATAGTACCACAACAAGACAAGACAAGAGGGCACTGTTTAAGACAGTAAGCTATTGAGGTAAATATCATTCTTGCTTATTGTGACCAGTAGTGCTCTGATATTGTTACTCTATGTATTTGTTGCTTTCCACGATGCATGATCTTCTTATGGCATCCATAACACTGTAAAGACACTGTAAAGACTGATGACAACTGATCTGTAAAAGTATCTGCAATACAAAACTCATCTTTGAATGGAATTACCACAGCTTGCCACAATATTCATTAAAAAAAAAAAAAAAAAAGTGGGTGAATTATTTAATTCTTTGTTGGGGGCCCTTTGGAAGGACAGGACACATTTCAATTGAAATGGGTGAAACATAGCTAAGGCCAGCATTATGAAAGCCTTAAAGGTAATGAGGGGTTTTCTAATAGTAAAAAGAAGAAAAGGGTTATTATTATGAGTAGTGATACTTCCCATGGCTGGACAGAACATAGAGTGCACCCTGCAGACACTTCATCACCATCAACATCAAATTACAGACTATGATTTTAAAAACTCATGGGTGGGGTGTCTCAATAAGTTGTTGGTGTCCAAATGGGTTGCAGGATTTATCTCTGCAACTGGAATGGGCCTTGTTAAAGTATCCATATCATACTGATGTCTACAAGACATTTATTGCCCCCTTGACCAGCTCAATTACTTTTGAAAAATGTAGTGCTTTTATTTTATTTATTTGAAGACTTAATGAGAACTGTGGGCAGATGGGGTTCACTGCTTCTCTTATCCATTATGTCAAATTGCTCTGAGGGCTGGTGTTTGCAGATGATTATTAGATTCTACTTGTGCACATTGTCGTGGTGAATTTGAACATATGGTATATAATAAAGACCCGGCATTGTCTGTCTGGTTTTGGTATGAAATTATATTTATATCAAGTCTGTACAAAGTTTCATTTCTTCAACACTATTTTATCTGGGTATAACTGCCATATCTCATACTTTACCCTCTCTTTTTTATGTTGTACATTTCTTGTCTGCTTTCAGGTTTCGCTGACTTGCACCTCTCTGAGTCTTGAGAAATGTTTTTCAGTTTAAGTTAGATCACATTGACATTTTTCTTCTTTAGGGAGGCATTTATTTGACACGCAGGTGTCACCTCAAAGCTTTCTGTTACAGTGGCAATAAGAAAGAGGAATATGTGTGCATGTATGCTTGAGACAAGGGGAGGGTGACAGAGAGAAGGAGTACCCTTCTACCTCAACTCTCTCCCCCTCCCACGCACCCATCTTCTCTCCTCCCACGCCATCCGTTCCATTACAATGATAATAGGATTTGGAGGGCTGCATTATTGCTGCTGTCTGAGCTGGGCCTTGTGATAACCCTGTCCACGTCACTCCTCACGACTTGCATGTTAGTATCCTGATTCATACTCCATTCGCAGAGGCCTCCATTAAAGACCAAGGGGAGTCGTTTGCTTCAGGGTTGTTACAGCCCTCTGCTATATGGACTGCTGAGTTTTATTCTTGGCAGACTGAATGCACAAAAAAAACTGATCTGAGCTACAGGGGACTCCTGTTTAATGGCCGCCCTGCTGCAGCCCCCAGTGAGGTTTGTTTGTTCAGACGGAGGTTATGTTTATGGTCATTCATAAGGGTAATTTTGAAAGGCCAGATTTTCCAGCAGTGCTGCCTTTAGAGTTTTTCATTCATTTTTAACAGCTCAAAAGTGGAACGGAATGGCCAAGGTCAAAACTACAGCCAAATCCCCACAGATGTTAATATATGGTATGTAAGAAGCGAAATGGCGACTGCAAAGAGCAGCCTCACAGTTTGTTGCATTATACCTTATGGTAGACTTAATACATTTGGAAAAAACTATAAATTACAGTGTTTAATATAAATGTTTATACTTTAATTAACCTCATACTAGCAAAGTATGCCTGAAGAGGAAGCGTTGACAGTAACACTGTTGGAAAATGAAAGAACTGACTGTGATTGTGTCAATATCATTTCCTCAAGTAGGGTATAACACCATTAGAACTGCAGAGGCTCTAAACCTAGACTTTTGCCTTGGTAGGGAGAGTCATGTTAGAGAATCTCATGCTGCACTCCAGCTTACAGTACAGAAGTAAACCATCTGCACAGAGGAAATGTTTTTGCTCTTAAACCTCTCTTCCCAGTGACTATGTGGTGGCATTTGGCACTTCTAGCCGTGCACACTAGGCCAATTCCTGTCGACGCCATAGCTAGATCGATCTCTGCTGGCCTTATGTTGTGGGCACCAGTCAGAAAACAGCATCTGTGGCTTGTCTGCTGTGAGAGGAATTGGCTGGTCTTTAGGGGTCAACACAGCTCACAAACCTTTCCTGAAAATATTTGTTTTGTGGATATTTTCATAATTAACTCAATTGCAGTCCATTTCTTTTTTGTGAAAAAGAAAGACACTTTTTTATATTTACATATTTGGGCATGCATCCTTTAACTCTTCAAGGTAGGCACTTCTGTACATGCTGTACAATACTGTATTGTGCTGTGCTATATTGTTCAGTTTGTCAAATCTATAGTATCCTGTAGCAGGGTTGTACATTGTCATGTGAAAATGTCTGCTCCTCTCTCTCTCTCTCTCTCTCTCTGTGAGGTGTTAATGAGCAGACTAAGCCAAACTGTTCTTCTGCATTTATGCTCAACACACTCAGGCTATCTGGGGTATATCAACCTTACCTTGGTCATCCAGTTTTCTGATCTCATGAAATTGATCAACTGGCTCCTTCACTGTAACAAGAATATGTATGTATATTGGAGTTGTTTCTATTTTTTAGTCCTGAAATTATCTCTCACTCATTAAATAGAGTTAGATGTGGCAGGATTTACTTTTTGAGCAAAATAAGGGATCACCAAATCTTTAGTTGACTCCAGTGTTGTTAGACTCCTAAAATTATTCAGAAAATAACAGCTTTTTTGTTGTAATTTGTATAGGGTTAGTCCATAGCTTGGTGCACGGAAAGGGTGTTGCTGCTGTAGGCACTGGGACCAGGACGGCCATCGGACACATGGCTAAACCAGTTGTGTAGGCAGAAATCAGTGTGGGTGGGCACAGAGAAAAATGAGTGAGCCTAGCCAAGACCAATCACCTTCTTAATAGGTTCTGAAATGCATATATTAACCAAAATAGACCATTACAAATATGCTTGCCTGAATGCACCACACTTTAAACACACAAGCCTTATACATCATCAGAGGTAATGTTAAAGACACCAAGATGAACATTAACAGCATTGCATAGCCTGGCATATCAGCCACATATTCACACACACAGCGACAGACACAACAGTGCAACAGCACAGCATATGGGTAGAGGTACACTGGCACAGTAATGTGCTCAGTAATGTTAAAAATGACACCTGGACATAGCCTGGCACGACGGCGACATAAACCACACACACACAGCTGACAGGTGGAAAAGCATCATTAATCAAGTGTATGCAGGTAAACCGGCAACGACATGTTCAGTAGCATTAAAAATGACACTTGAACATAGTTTGGCAGGGTGCCAGGATGAAGTGACTGAGTGGGTAGTTAAAAGGAGGAGGTAATATTTTTTAAAATATGTAAATTCATTGATTTAACCATGAATTAAACTTTTTTCATCACATTGCATGTGGCGCAAGCACCCCTACATGCAACAAACAGCACTGTCCATGGTTCTGAAACAACAGCTAAGCAAAGTCACTTGTATCTCAGCCAATAATTTTGTTGTTGTTACTATTTTTCTATAGATACATAAAACTTAAACAGGTGGACAAAAATAAAACTGATTAATAACTGGATTAATCTGCAGGACCTGCCTTAAGGCTCTTACATCCGCTTCATATACTGCTTTGGTTGCACATATTCCTGAAAACAAATGTTAAACTAGATTACCATTGGAATTACTGACTCCATTGTTGGAGTTTTTATCTAAAATTTTCAAATATATACATACCTTTATTATTTCCATCAGCAGGTTCATTATAAGTTCTGTACTTGTCAGATCTGTGTTTGTTTTCTTTATTAGAAAAAAGGCCACTGCTGATGGTGTTCTTTTCTTTTTTGGCTACTCAAGCATGTATACACAAAATAAATGTAGATAAACACGCATAAAATATTTTTGATATTTAAACATATATTTCCTCCCCTGATCATAATGTATAAATAATTAATTTATAATAAAAGTATAATCTGTCCCACAGCAAAACAAGCAACTAGAAAATACTAATACATGTTCTTAATGCACTGAATATTCTGGTTACACTTCCAAAACAGATTATACCTGACAACATATTATTTCAATTTCAGTCACATCTGTCATAAAACAGCTTTGTTCAAACCTGTATTTGTGCGACATTCTCACTGGATATCTTTATTTATCAACAGATAAGGCAGTCACACAAAATCTCTCACTGGATCTGAAGGTAAACTCAATGTAATAAAACCAATCAATTTGAACACATGAGCTTCTGACTTTCCAGTGCCTTCAAAATATTCACTCCATGAACTGTTTAAAACGACCAACAAGCTGACATAAAGTATCAAATCATCTGCTTCTGTCCTGGTATCCCTGAAAAGGTTTTGAAATCATCCCATGACTGTAGATTATTTTATTCAAATACATCAGTTATGTAAAAATACACTGTGTCCATTAAGGAATGAAAGGCATGCAAACCAAAACACTGATTAATTACTGCTACAGTACATGTAATCTTCTTACATGTGACACTGAGCGACAAGCTTTTTCTATATCTACCTTCAATGACCTCAGGCAATCCATGCTCATCAACAATGGGTGCAAATACTCATCATACTGTGTTTAATGCCTCAATAATGTCCACAACACTGAAAACTTAATGTCCTACTTTGAAGATAATGAAGATGTCAAGAGCAAAGTGAAAACAAGCATATTAACTATCATCTATCTATATCACACACTGGCTGCCTACTGTAACAATTCTTTAAATTATAACTCTGGTGATATTCTATATTGTTCTGTTCTCAAAAATCCCATTTAAAGAACAAAACAAACAACAAAGTGACCTACTATAGAGATGCAACAATTTGTTGATTACTCAATTGGCAGAAAGTTAACCACCAACTACTTCCACTAACTACTTAGTCAGTTCATCATTTTGAGTAATTTTTGGAGGAAAAAAATGCCCAAATCCTACATCTTCTTAAATCCAATTATTTGTATTATTGCATTTACACATTTGTACCAATATCTTGTACAATATTTTTTTAAACTCCAACAGTTGGTTGAGATAAAACAAGACATTTTATATTGTGTCTTAGGTTTTGGGAAACAGTGATCAACATTTTTCAACATTTTCTGTTGAAACCAACCAACCAACTAATCGATTAATCAAGAAAATAATTGATAATGAAGATAATTGTTAGTTGCAGCCCTAATTATACCAGGAGACAACAGGGCTTGGTGTTGAACACTGAAATGATTCGTTATACTCCAGCACTTCAGTCAGTTCTCATTCAAAGGAGAGCCCAGACAAAGAGTTCAGTCTGTCTCACATCACTGATGCCCTGATGCCAGTTTTTATTCAACTGACTGTTGAAAAGAGTCTTTCAACAGTATAGCTTGTTGTGGGTAGGGTGATGAGCACCTCAGCAAGTGATGGAAAGGCCTTGTCCACTGTGACCTTTCTCTTCAACTGCTGTGCAAACACTTCATGTTCTGCATCTTCAACAGCAATGGAAAAGTGTTTGCTGGTGGATTGAATTAATGCCTTGTCACCAAAAGTGTTTGGCCAAGGCATGCAAGCAGCAGCAGTTCTCATAAACCCATACGTGTCTGCCTTAAAATGAGTGTTCAGTTCCATGATCTGCTGGTCTAAAATATCATTCCATTTACTTTTTAGGTCTGAGTTGTCCTTCACAGGTGATGCTTTGTCCACTGTGGATTCAACCTGCATATTGCCCAACTTAGCTGGCAAGTTGTGATGTAGGGACTCATTTCAAACAACTTGTTGAACATGACTAGTAATAGAATGCTGGGTCCAAGTTTTGTGTGGCCAGAACTTCAGCAAGCATCTATAAAATTGGACCAAAAAGACTTTACTTACTGCACTTGACCACAGACTCCATCAGATATTGTAGGATCTCTTTAGTTCCAAAGTTGGTTTCGCAGGTCACAGGAGTTTTTGGATTACCATAAATCTAGCATGTCTATGTGACCTTGTCATGAAACTACGCAGGTTATTAATGACATCTTTGATGTGCACAGGATGAGGTTTAGGTGATAAAAACTGCAATGCACATATCTGATGTGGGCATAAGTTTTCTTTAAAATCATATGTACCCCTCCTTTGTTGCTGGACATAACCAATGTCCCATCTAAACCAAATCCAACATAAACCGTTGGGTCACTTGCAATGGCTCCAGTACCTGCAGGATCTTTGCTGATATAGCATTTGCGTTCATGTCCCCGGTCTCCACAACACCCAGAGCTCTTTCTATTTCTTTGCACTAATCTGCCAATTGCATAGTTTAGTGTTTGTCTCGTCATGTGAATCTATTTTGTGGATAAGTAGCAATGCTGTAATTTCCAGTATCTCATTCTGGATGTCGGGGCTTCCCATTTCTAGGCATTTGTCCAGTTGCTGCTTTATTTTTTGGGTCATAGTTAGAGATCAGTTTAAACAATTCCAAGAAGTTGCCTCTGTTCAAAGCCTCTTTCTTTTGATGATGCCCAAGCAATGGATATTTTGTTTTGCACAGAATAAAACAAGGTCTATTAACTTTAATGTGCTTTCTATTCCTTTCCACAAACTACTTGTTGATAGCATCACTGTTCAGCTGCTTGATGATACTTCCCTGTCCTGGCTGATGGCTTTCCTTGTATCCTTCGGTTCTGCCCATCATTGCAGCATGCTACTCTCGTGTTTAACACAAAATTGGGAAAGATGATTTTAAAAAGATGACTTTTTTTGAAGCCAGTTTTTATGAATCTGTCTTCAGTAGCTGCTTCAGAGAAATGGTAACACACCTTACAAAACACAACATCCTTTTAAGTGTTGTACTCCTAAAAAAAACTCCCAGCTTTGCCTGCTATAGTGATGGCTAGAAATGAACTGCGTTTCGGCTGGTTTGCAGATTCATCTATAATGGAGAAGGAAACAAATGAACACCATAGCAAAATATGGTTCATATCTTGGGCATTTATCCCTCCTATTGTGTTGCAAATTTGACCGTTTTCAAGTTAAGATGTGTGAAACATATCTTTTTTTTTATCAAAACAAGGCTTCATTTTATCCTTAACAATTGCCTACTGAATACAATAAAACATACTTTGATTATCTTTCTTTTTTTAAAATGCCTATATAATGCCTATATGTGTTATGGGTCAAATTTGACCCAGTAATAATTATGGGTTGTTTATGCAGAGAAATACATTTTAAATGATGGTGATAAACTATACATACAAACATAAACTAACATGAAAGAAACCATATAATAATAGTATAATAATGCTTTAATAATATTAAAATGATCTTTCATGCCAAGAAAGCGTACTGACTAAATTCCGTTGTAGAGTGGCACATGGCTAATATGATCCCACACACACACACACCACCCCTCTCTCTTTCAATCACAACCCCCACACACACATTCATGCACACACACACACACACACACACACACACACACACACGTCTCCTGTGCCCCAGCTGTATAGCAGTATATAGGCTGGGCTTTCTCACCCCTTATTTCTCACATCTCACTGCACACCTGGCACAACACGTAAACACACACACACACACACAGATACACACACACAGAAATTGCCACCAGAGATGACTTTTTGTTTATGAGATTCTCTCGTGGTCTTATAATATATTTGCCTGTTCTGTTGATCATAAACACTAAAATAGATCAATCATACCTGTGTTAAACTAAGAACAATTTGTATAAATTAAAGTTAAACATGGTTTAAGGTACATAAAATATCAAGTAAGTATGTATGTTATGGTTATGGATGAATAATAAGCTACTTAGCAGATAAAATATTTTACTGGATGATAATTAGTGTAATCAGTGCTTGTCAATGAATTCAAATGCCAGACCCATGTGTATTGATGTACACCCTTTTTGAACACAAAAGGAGGGTAACATGCTTAGAGGAGTGGAAGTCGGCATTTGAGAACCAGACGTGGTTCCATCAGCAGCATCCATGCACCTGTCGTTACTTGACCGTTGTCGTAGAGAGAAAATAGGAATAGTCTCTTTCTCCTCCTCCTCCTCACAACATCTTTTTGTGACAAATTTAAGCAAACTGCTTTGTTTCACCATACAAAGTAATTACATTAAATATCTATATTAAATTTAAGCAGCTAGCTAGCGGAAAGTAGGCCTCTCTGTGCAACGCACAAGCTGTACACTGAATGAAAGAGGAGGAATTGCTTACTGTTCACAATCTGACATTTGTGAAATGCACTGCCACTCAAAATTCTGATGAAAGTTGTTGAAACAGTATTCAGTATTCACTGACTACTGGATAATCCACTGGATAATGCAGCAAAAGAGGAAGCCTTCTGATTTGGTGGGCCAGAGCTACGTACCAGGGCCAAACCTACAGCTGAGGGCAGGGACACAGTGCCCCTGGGAGCAGGGCCCATGGATGTATTAAGAACTGGATACTGGACTCAAAGACAGTGCTCACTGACTTGATTGAAAGTTCTTGCTAAGCACGAGACAAAAAAGTTTTCTAGTTCCAGGTTTACCATTGGCATTATGTGGGCCACTGCTGCTCAGTCCATAGACATTACAATATGTTGACATGATGCAAATAATGTCTCTTTTATAATGGTGATCTAATGGGGAAATGTTTTGTGGGCTGAAGGGGGTTTATTTGTCGCAGTACAGCAAGTGGCCATTAAGACAAAGTGGTTGCAAGGCTGAATGGCAGTGCCATATCCTGCCTTTTTAATACATCCACGGTGGAGCCTACTGCTGCCACACTGCTGAAAGTCGCTACTTTGCAGTATCTGGGTGAGGAATTAAAGTACTTTTTGGCCAAATAATTGCTGCAGTGGAACATCTGGGATGGAAGATGTATCCCTGAAGCAGCATCCCCTCAAGGCAAAGCTTTGTTTATTTATTGACAGTCTAATTTTACCTCCAAGTTACAGGTGCTCCAACTGGGGATTGAACTGCCATCACCCAGTCACTACACTATCCAACTGCAGCTTTATCCACTTAACTAAACATTTTTGTACTCACACCTTTACTAAGTTTGTGTGTAAAGTCATTCCTTACTTTAAAGCTACTGGCTAGATTCAAACTAATGATTTATTTAATTGGATAGCACCTTTAAAACCTAAGAAATGTCTAAAGGTATATATAACACATATAACACCATATAACAATCTATTTGAATTTAACTGACAATTCTTGATAAATGTATATATGACTGTGTTTTATTTATACATGCATACATACATTTGCAGTCATCTAATTTAAGTTTTGTCAGTTAGTTCAGTGACACAATGGTTACACCCTTTAGTGAACACTTACGTTTTAGCGAGACTAGGTTGGAACTTAGAAACAGCTGGTGCAAACAGCCTCTGATCCTTAATTTATTTTGAGCACAGCATCAAAATATGACACACTAACACCTAAACAGAAGGCTAAATCTTTCTACAGTGTTCATTTTTGCAACTCACTCTTTCTTCCTCAGTTGAAACACTGGGTTGCAGCAGCTGTACCTCAACATGATGATAAATGTGTACACACAGTTGAAAAGTGTAAGGGCCACATGTTATACTTTTTGAGCAATTATTGTCAGAATGAAGGCTGTCACTTTCCATTTATCCTGGCGAAGCTTTCTGCTCTCACATGGCTTTCCAGCTCACACAGGTGTATGGTGTTTGGCTTGGTCTTTGGCTTGTGCAAATCAATATCCCTGGCTGACACAGCAGCTCAGTGGTCACACCAGCTGCCTCACAGCCATGTGTTAAGGGGTTCCAACCCTACTATACCCAAAATGCTTTGTTTTTATACACTGTCCGAAAACTGTCTGTTTTGAGTTTAATATAATTGATCTGCCCATTGCAGGAAACAAGCCAATGTTAAAAGCAATCCATAATGCAAAGAACAAATCAATTATACTGCAATTTTGGTGCCAGGACTGAGTGTGCCTTGCACTGTCACACTTATATTCCACAATATTTTGTCACTTTATTTAGTGAACCTGTGAAAAAAGCTGAAAATAATAATTTTATTTAAAAAATAATTCATGTTTTACTTGTCTTCCTTTTAAAATTTTGGTTATAGCATTAATGCCTACAAGACTAAATCATTATAAATAATGATTTGTGAAATTGTGATTCTTACCAGCATCTGTAATCCACAGCAGCTGGATTCCTCTTTACAGCCATCTGAAGGAGTCATCTGCAGTCTATTGGAACGATGTTGTACTCTTTCACAACACAATTAAGTACACCCAGTCTGCTGGTTAAATGGTGGTTTAAAATTTTAATAATAATGTGGTTTAAAATTTTTAACAACCACATAAACCTCTCTGCTTATATATGCACACCATACTAGTTGGTTATGATGAATTATTCTACACAGTTTCTAATACTAATCCACAGGCCTGGCTAAAATGTTGTGTGCTCCGCATTTTTACACACAATGCAGCAACACATGTAGCTGTCATGAACAACATCTGATTTAAACTTTAAAAATTATTTCTGAAATTGAAAAAAGCGACATGCAAAATACTTAACCACATTTTTAATACTACTGGCAATATAGACGTATTTAACTAATTACTGTATGGATCATTGTGGTGCCAAGTAAAATAGTGAATTATTAGGCATGGAAAACATGAGAACTAGTGACATTTCTGTCAGATAGTTTAGAAAACTTATTGAATGATGATCCATTTTCCATCCTTCAGTCGAGTGTTGCAACAAAGTTTTTTCAGGCTGTGCATTAAGTGCATCTGAGAACTAAAACTCCGGTCTGCAGTCTCCTCTGGGCCAGCTCCTCTCTACTCTGTCGTTACCACATCCAAAACAAGCCAGCAGATGTGTGTCTTCAGTGGAACCTCTGGCTCATTAAGTTGCTGTTGTTGATGGACTTGAGATATTCACCTATGGCTCTTCTCAGTCTGATTAGCCAAGTCTCTCTGAGGATGGTGTAATTGTAATCACTAGCTTTTTCATCAGTTGACGAGTCAACTTGTTGTTGTTGTTGTATATGAGTTGTTGTAGAATAAATAATTTAATCAAGTGGAAGTTTTTCCAGCCAATGATGACTTATTTCTAAGAGGCCATCTTTAATTTAATTTCTGGACTGAATCAAAGGAAATTAGATTACATAATATAGGGTAAACGTCCCAATTAAGCTCAGGTACCATGCATGCCCACTTGCAACTTCTGAGTGAAATTTTTTAAAAAAACCACATCACCATTTTTTTCTGTTTTATATTTCTTCCAATGAAGCTGCTTGTTATATAAACTACACTCTTTATTGTAAGCCAATCAAATTTGTTAATATTGAGTTATTGAAGCACATGTGTGACATGTGCCTTTTTGCATGTTTCTACTCCTGTTTTTGGAAAGTACTCATTTCTAATCAAAATTTAAGTGATTAGTGTTTTGAATAAGACATGTTATAATTTTACTTGATTCAGAAATATTTTAGCATGCTGGCAAACAGACCACATGCCGCATCAATACAGTCACTGCATATTATGGTTCATTGCAATGATATAAAGCATGATAAACATGTACAGCTTACATTGTTGTATGCAGTTTATATTATTATACAGTTAAATAGACAAGAAATATTGATGTTTATGTGTATTTATTTTTAATCAACATTTTTACCTGATGGGCTTAAAGAGGAGGCTGGCAAAAAAAAGAAAAAAAAGATGACACTGTCTGGGGGTGGATATAAATGAGTATAGCTAACTTACTTCTCTGCAAAATCAATTAACACTTTTCATATTATGTTAGTGCATCATATATAGATTTATTTCATATAGTTTAATGTTATGTGTGTAGAATAAAATATATATTTTAACCATAAATATATGTTCCCTTTAAGTCCACCCGTGTCCATTAAGCCCACTTGACTGTGTTTCAATGGGGATTTTGTCCCTTTTGACTTTTGAACCATTTTTCTCCTTAATTTTAATCCCCCCTCATGAATCAGCTCCATAATTCAGATAATTCAAACCCAGATTTAATTGTATCAATTAATCAGAATTTAATTGTAAATCCTGAAATTGACTCATCTACTATCCTTAGAACATTAGTATTGAAAGTGCAAACTGTTTTTCTTTCTGTCTCCAGAAATCTTCATTAAAACTTCCAGCTGGCTGGACCAAATATTTTGGCCAATTTCAAATGCCAACAACACATCACAGGATAGAGATACAGACAAAATGACAACACATATCAATCATTAAGATGAAGTATTGAAGACTAATTTCCACACTAGTTTTGATTTTGTTCATAAATAGTTTGTTGGCTACATTCCAAAGACATATTGTAAGTTTAGTTTTTTCTGCGTTGGCAACAGCAAAAAGGCTGGTCATGCCTATGTCAAATGTCATTTACAGGCCAATGAATAGGAGTAGAGGCAAAATGAAAATAGCTATTGAGAGCTAAGAGATTAAGATTTGAATAGAACAAGTTTGTATTGTCAAGATCTTTTAATATATATATATATTTATTTATCAACAAATCATGAAGTGGGCTTATTTGGAACACCCCATGGGCTTAAAGGGTATGTTAGATATTAAGTCCATGCCATCCATCCATGACTTTTTACATATTTTGACAAATTAAACAATAAAAACATTAGAAATTGGTATAAATTAATCATTGACACTTCAAATGAGAGATTAGACTTTCACTTTAATGAAAATGTTCTCACTTAAATTGGGGCATTACATATTAAAAATGTCTGTAAAGCGGATTTGGTGGGCTTAATAGGGACATTTACCCTAACAGTATACATTCTTAATGAAAGGTCTAGAGGCAACCTCATTTTCTATGAGACATTTAGAGGGTATTCCCTCATCTTTGGAATTTGAAATCCTGATGTTCTTTCAGCAGCTCAGTCCTGAAACCATGACCAAAAAAAAAGAATCACTAGTATTTCATGTGGCATTTAGATAATTGATTACACATTTTTAACGTAGACCTTTGGACCCACACTCCTCGATCCACAATTATATCTAGCAGTGACTAGCCAGGGAGGCTTAGTTGAGCATGAAAATGAGTGACTCCTTTATCACTATAGCAACAACCTGTAGACTATAATTCCCACTGTTTGTATTGATGAAAAATAAGGCCAAGGTGAGATCTTTATCAATACTTAACAGTATAGTGCAACACTTGGTTGTGTTATATCTTTCTGAATGCCATGGTTCACATCAAAAATATTTGTTTTAACGTCTGTTGTTAGTTTTGCACTATGTATTTTGCAATGTAGTTCAAGTCTTCTTATATACAATAGTCTTTCAATCCAAAGATGTCAAGAACAGGTTGATCTATATCTTACATTATATCTTACACATATCTTCAATATAATTTTGGAGTCCTACCTCCTCAGCCTACAGTATAGTTCATTAGAGAAAAACTCATTTTCAAGTCTTCTAAAGGGTGCTGTGGTTCAAAAATGCTTCCAAAGATGTTAAAGACAACAAAATACTATATATAGGTTTTTCTTTTAACTAAGCAATTTACCAAAAATATTTTATATATTTTTCACTTGAATATGTATCATAATATGTATCTCTCTTTTTTTGATCGAGGCAGATGAAGATGGGTCATATTATGCTAGCTCAAACAAAGACCCATTCTTGGAATGAAAAAAAAAACAGTATCGTACAGATCCATATCTCACTGGAACAGTTTACCATGCTTTATATCTCAAGGAACTACAAAAAGGTTTAAAGAAAAAGCTGGAGTAGTTAAATTAAAAACAAGTCTGCAAAATAAACAAGCAAAACATTTGTTTTCTTTTTAAATTTATTTCCAATATACGTGTTTAGATGAACCGATACTGTTATTGTTTTGTTTTACTTGTCAACCCATTAAAATTGTTCTTGGATTGTTTGGATGTTCTGTATATGTATGGTCTTGATGTAATTTTATTGTTGGATGCAATGATAATGTGACTATACTGTCAGTGCAACAATAATTATATGTATTTGATTTTAATATGGATCCCAAGAAGAGTAGCTGTTACCAAGGCAACAGCTGATGGGATTTCTGATTTTAAAAAAAGTGTTTTTATGGGTCCTATGCAGACCCCTGGTATTATGCCCCATTTTGCCCCACTTGTGACCACACTGTCCGAGTGCAATAATCTTGAAGTCAAGCCATGATAATAAATGTGTAATCATGTATAAAACAGGAAGGTAACGGTGCATGAATCAACCAGGTGAAATGGGGAAAATAAATTTCCCCTGTGAGTACCTGACAAATTTCCCCAGCCACTGAAATTGTTTCAAATTTAATCAAATCCGTAATACAGGACCTGCTGAGGTCCCACACAGTGAGTCAAAGCATATAAGACATTGCTCCTACATTCTGAATGAAAGAGCTGATGGTAGACCAGTTATGTGCTTAGTAATACAAGTAGTATAGTTGTACTTATTTTGGAGTCAAGGGTTTTTTTAAAGCTACACTTTATTTTTATATGAACAAAGGGGGTAAAAACTGACAGTGTGTAATGTGTAAGCAGCCGGTTGTAGTGACAAACCCACATAGATTTATCATCAATTCTGCAGTCTCCTGAGTTTTACGGAGTGTTTCAGCATCTTTCAGCTCATTGTTTTGGTTTTATGAACTACAGCATTTCTGTTTTGGTTCATTCACCTTTCATCATTTTTTTTTCTTGCAGTAACAGGCAGCTGTTTTCTAAGAAAAGGTTTTATTTAAAGATAGTTGAGCAATTAGCATCTAAAGAGCAAGATATTTCCCTTAGGACAACAGAGCTAAAAGTAAGTAAATATTGGACTTACCTTCATCCGACTGACATTGCCATCCCTAGAGCCATGGAATTTGTTAGCATAAACTGAACATAATATAATATACCATATAAGTATGGTTTTGTTAATCGTCTAGCCTTGGTTTGGAAGCCAAAATATGAGGGTCTGACTCTTATTTATCTTACCCCAGCTGTCTCTTTCTTCAGCAGAGGAGTTTTCAGTATGCTTTACACAACTATAATCTTTCATAGTTGATGACAGAAGGTTTGGTACAGAAAAATAATAAAAAGCTGTGGTCTCCTTCTAAACTCACAGGCACCTGTCCCACACCTGTGCATTCATCAATCTCTGCAGCCCCCTGTGACTCAAACCACCTGCAGCTGCTGCACTACAAACAGTCTGACAAGCCTTAGGTGTTTATTTTACCTTTGTTACTAAGCTAGTACTCTGCACTGACAGAGACACATGGGGATATGAAAGATAAAGAGTGATAGAGGGACCACACAACAGAGAGAGCAGACTCCAAGCTCAGGTATGCACATGTGAGGGAAAAAAAAGATGTTCTTTCGCTCTTACCCCAAAACCTTCCCTACTCATTTACTACCTGCAGCATGTGGCAGCAGTGGAAAAAGAGCAGCAGAGTAAATTGGGGACTCAGCTCATGGTTCCCCTCCAGTGATATCCTTAGGTGACGAGTCCCCAGGGCAGAAGAAGTGTTAGTTAATCCCAGTGTGTGTGAGGAAAAGCAGCACGATGGTTCAGGGGCAGGTAGAGAGAGTGTGGAGCTATGGTAACCATGCAACTATATGGTGGTGGTCGTGTTGGGGGAGGGGGGTTGTAGGGAAGTGAAACGATAACTGCCATTTGTATTCCATGGTGCTACAATAGATACACACACACACACAGGGACAGAAGAAATCATTCACTCGGTTATATACACAAAAACACACACAAACACAGTTTGAGGCCATGAGCCAGTATTTCAAGAGCCTGTATTCCCTACAGGGCCAAGAAAAACATTGTGATGTATACTCCCTCCTCACTCAGCAGGTTGGAAAAAGAACAGATCCTTCTAAAGCAAAGGGTTAAACACCCTGTCATCCCCTCACACATCATCCTATATCACCTACAAACCCTGGCCCCAACTCAGTAATCTATCTGTGCACTAACAGTTGGTGAAAGACAGGTGTGTCACCCAATTGGCTGTCCCTCATGACTCAACTGTTCCACTGCGGCTAAACAACAGACACTGGATTTCAGAGCAGGACATGGTGGTGGAGAGACATTAAGTGGACAAGATCTGGAGAAGCTTGTCACTGGGTATATCTTAGAGGATATGTTAGCTATTTCCACAGTGGACTCATCCTCATTTTGAAGCATATAGAGAAAATACGCATGAAGAGCAATGTCAAACTGCCACAGAGAAAGACATTTACTTGCCACCTCAAGAGAGAATATGCACTGATGGAATCTAATTTGAAGGCCACGCTCAGAGATGTAGACTTTGTTTCCACCACAGCTGACATCTGGACAGCTAACAACAAAAGCTTTCTGGGTCTCAGTTCACAGCTCACTGGATCAGCACTTCCACTTTGCAAGGCTACCTTAGCATGTAAAAGAATCAGAGGCAGGCACGCATTTGATGTTATTGGTGCAGAGACAGAACAAATTAATTCATCATATGGACTGCTTGGCAAAGTTGTAGCCAATGTGTCAGACAATGCATCAACTTTTGCCAAGGCGTTTAAAAGCCTGTCAGTTCGAAGGCTGATTCTGAAGTGGAAGAAGACAGTGACAAAGACACTTTTATGGATCTCACAGAAGCCCTCTCCACTGAGACTGATGGTCAGTTTACTTTTTCCCTTCATTACAGGTGTGCATCATATACAATTAACCTAATTTCCACTGCTGAGGTTGAGAAATACTGAACTTCCAGTGCAGACAAGACCAAGGCTGTGTATAGGAAGTAGTATCATGAAATGCACAACTCTTTGGACCAAGGCAAGTCGATCTACGGTTGTATCACAACATGTGGAGGAAGTCAGCCAGAGAAAGCTACTGGTGCCATCATCTACAAGGTGGAATTCCTTTTATGAGGCCATTTCTGTAATCACTGAAATTCCCATGAACAAGCTTAATAGCCTGTACGTCAAACTGGGAATGGCATGCCTTAACGTCAAAGAAAACCAATTGCACTGTAATACCGCACTATTATGAAGCCACTTATAGCAGCACTGGACATCTTACAAGGGGATAACTGTTGTTATGGAACCCTCGAAGTCCTGCGGTCAAGGACATTTGTCTTGAAAGACATTCTCTCAAGGATGACCGCTGGCATTCCATATGTCATTGTGAAGGTATGCCTATATTCCTCAACCAGGTTTGTTGCATTGCACCACTCATGAACAGAGGAAACAGATCTTACTACAGTATTTGTTTTTAAAGTCAGTACAACTATGACACAGCAACAGAGGACTAAAACAAATAAAATGGTCAATAAATAGCCTAAAACTAAATTAAATCTATGATATTCATCTCACATGGTAGGAAGGATGGTTTAGGTCTAGAATGAATTGCCCATAATAATAATTCGATTGACAAGTTAAATAGTAATTATACAACTAATATAAATAGATCAAATTGTATTACCCCCTCTACCAAATTGAGCTTCTGACAGCAGAATGTTGCACAACTGCTCCTGCAGAGGACCCTGTTTTTGTGTCCACGACATCAGCCAGCCATGACGTAAATGGACTTTTTTGCATTTGAGACAGAACTCGAGGACAGCTACTCAGTAGGAAAAGAAGTAATGGGCTATATGAGGTCAGGGGGTTATGAGGATAAGACCAGTTCCCAAAAAAAAAATTGAGATGAAGTACAACTCTCTGACCCCATCTAGCGCACCTGTGGAGCAGCCTTTTAGTTTAGGATGCTTGATGCCCACCCCCGGAAGGAACAGACTGTCTGAGAAGAGATTTGAGAAACCTCTGTTAATGAGAAACAATCAATGCTCAATTTCTGAACATTAGGACCTTGCTTAATATGTCAGTGCAGAGATAACAAAGCAAGAAGCAGAACACGATATCAGCCTAAATGTGGCTTTATGCAACATTTTATGTTTTGTACAAAAATAAAATACTCCTTGCTGCTTTTATGATGGAATATACAGTTTTTATATGGGGGTGGTGGAGGGTTGCGTCGCAAGTGTATCAGTCACAGACCTTTATGAAGACCACCATTCAAAATCTGAGTATGTACATAATTCAGCACTTTTGTAGAGGAATTTCTTTATCTTGTCACAATGGTGACTCAGCTCCAAAGCCTTGAAATCTCCCCAGTGCTTTTATTAAAACTTTCTGTCATAAGGAAGTGCTTCAGTAGAAATAAAGGTAGCAAATGAATATTCCCTGGTTGAAAATTGCTGAAAGCCCAGAGACTTCAACTCTAATGAAAAGGGGATAGTAAAGGTACAGAGTAGTAGCCTTATCTACATATTACATATACATGTTATACATGCAGCTTACTAAAATCAAATAGCTTGCTGTATGACCACAACATAGATTTGGATCAGTCATCCTCATTAAAACTGTAACTGAAACGGTATTCCTTGAGGCTATGATGTATTATAAAATAAATATTGACCAGTATTTATCAACTGTCTCAGAGTGAGAAATCAGTCCAAAAATTCTCAGAGTGTCACAAATTTGGTTCTATTTTTAGGACAAGCATTTTATCAACTTTATTAATAGGTGCATGAATTCCATTGAGTCTAATGTCTGACTCTGGCGTGCCCCCAAAGCCCCCATTATTCTCCAGCATATGGGAAGGAGTTCGGCATGTATGGGTGTTGAGGGCAGTGAGTATGTATGAGACCTCAGCAGCAAGCACATCCAGCTATGGTAAGCTCCAAGGATAAAATATGTATCAATCAGTCACCATCCACAGTGCTTAAAGCTAAACATTGTCACACAGTACTGCAGTGAGTTTATAAGGCAGCATTCATGCCAAGATCTGCCCTGCATTAAAACACTGCAAAGGGCTGCATTGTTAGGGGTGTGTTTTTAATAAGGTACCAGTGAGATAATAAAACACAATCCAGGAAGTTTTAATAATAAAATATGGAATATGCAGAAAGTGCACCAGGAATGTGCACTTGCATGTATGTGATTGGCCAATGCTGCTTCTTGCCAGATGATGTAATGTTGCATTGTTCAAAGCACTAAATTACTGAGAAGGCTGCATTTTTTCACACAGAGCTAATGTTGGTCTGAACACTGCCTTATACAATGAAAGGTTGTAGCACTTCCATTTATATGGCTGGCAGTTTGTTTGGTAACATGTAATAGCTGAGTAGGCAAGAGAAGGTGAGCGCTTCTGTCAGTGTCAGACATTAGAGTGTATAGAATGTAGAGGGCATATTCCTGGAGTAGAATGGATTTTAAAAGGAATCATTAGAAAATAATCATTTGTTCATTTTTGCCAGTACTAGAGCCGCTCACTTATGTATCTCCTCAGATAACTAATAATGCAGATTCCTTAATTTCCTAAACATGCACTGCAAAGTTATATAAAAACAAATCATTTATTTAGTGATTCATTCACTTATTTGAAACAACTGATGGCAGAGTTATAAAGCTTTAATATGTAACTATTCAGCATTAAAATGTCTAAGAACAACTAGACTTATGTTATATATTTTGTTGAGTTGTGTACTTACATTATCTCAAATGTTACCAAAAATTTTCAAACCCAGAGGAATCCGTAATTTTAATCAAGGTAACAGTCCGTTTCATTTGGTTGCCTGGCAAAGGCGTCATACCCCCTCTACCAAAGTATACGCTCACAAGATGCATGCGTCAGCATTGTGCTTGTTGAACACAGTGGCGTCTACCAAAGACAACTTCTATGATCCCACACTTCATAATGCCATCAAACTCCATCTTTTGTTATTGTTTTGATTGAGAGACCCCTAGGGCAGAATTACATATTGTGCGCTAAAGACATACGTGTATGTTACTGTGTAATCTAACACTGAGTGACACTACAGAATAGTTTATTTTCCTCAACTGTGAGGGCACCTGCATTAACAAAGGTGTAATTGAAAGATGAGCTAGACAATGGAAGAGAATGTGTGAATCGTAGGAGTGACTCTGAGATGTTTGATGAATACAGAATCAGATCTTTACTGATGTTAAAGGATTATTCCTAACAGCATCATGTTATTATGTTATTGTGAGTCTTAGTTCACAGTCACAAACAAAATGAAGAGGAGAAAAACTTTATCAAATTCCTTGCACAAATGAAGCAATTCCCCAAACAATCGAGAAGCATCTCGCAAAGAGATGTGATTTTTCTCTGGGAAGCAAGCAATCAAAATAAACAAATGAGCACATCATTTTGATTCAGAGCAAAACCAATTCATGTGATGTCTAAATGAAAACACAGCTATTATAAAATACTAAAATAAACAAAATAATGAATGCCCTCAGCAACGGGCAAAGCAGAAATCTCTTCTGACAGAGTGTGTCTGAGTGTAAAAATGTATATCCCCATGTTAACAGTTATATTTGTGGTGTTACTTCTTGGTCCTAGTCCTCTCTGTAGCTGTTAGCCTTTCAGTTTCTTGCTAGCACCTGATTTCCTTCCCCAGTCCCCTCACTAATAACCCTTCTTGACTGTCTAACCTCATTCCATCACCACAGGGCATAACATTTGGTCTCTTTCTTTACTCCCTCTCCTCCTTCTGTTCCTCTAGACCTTTCAATATGTCCCCACCTGCCCTGGGAGTCTAAAGTTTTGTCAACTTAACTCACAAGGCTGAAAACAGTTCAGAGAAAGTGGCAGGAGCCCAGCTTGTCAGCTGACAAGCCTGTTGTCGGTTGTACTTCTATTTCTCCAACTATCAGTCTCTATCCTCTGTATTTAACTCTATTCTGCCTTTTACCCTTTGTCACCGACTTTGTCAATTGCTTTGAGTAGAAGATTGATGACATTCAAAGCTGCTTCTCCCAGCTACTGCCTCTAGCCCTGCCTCTAAACCTACTGCTACCTTTTCATTTAACCTCATGTAAAGTTGCTACATTAAGCATTTTAAGATGAGTAAATCCTTATCTTATTAGGTTTGTGATATTTAAAGGGAACATATGCTTTTGTGATTTTTGTTATTTTTATACTGTTGAGTTGTCAGATTTCCATGTTAATCATGGTTTGAGTTCCAAAACTTGAGGTGAACATATGTAAAAATGCCCCATAAAACCTAAAATTTGAGGTTACACATGCTTTTGATTGGCCAACACACTGTGTTGGTAGATGATGTTGCATTGCAATGTGGCAAATGCTGAGCCAGGCTTTATTTTTTATGGGCCGACAACCTTGCACTTTTTTTTGCCAGATCCTTTGTGCCAATACAATGGTCTCACTGAGAATGATGAAGGGGCTATGTTTTTTATGCTAATGCAACACATTTTTATGAACCTGTGTTTATTTTTAGCACTTAAAAATGTTACAAATTTATTCCTTAAAGCAATTCACTTATTTCCTTTCATGCAGATAATTAGATGAGAAGATCGATGCCACTCTCATATCTGTTTGTTAAATATAAGGCTACAGCTAGAAGCCATTTAGCTTAACCTAAGACAACCAGCAGACCCCTATACACTCCCCACTCCATTCCTTCTTCTCATCTCCACTGCTGTTGACCTGCACAACCTTCTGACTACCATACTACCATCCTCTTTGAAGCTAAGCCATCATCCATCCATCTTCAGGTCAGCCACTCTTCCACTGAAGAAATCCATTTTCAGCCTCCAATCCATTCACAAACCATCCTATGTTCACAGCATCATATCATCCCTTCCATTTTTCTTCAAAACAAGCTAAATTTGGTCACTTCTGATAATATCACAACAGCCTCTACATCAGCTCTGTTTTCAAACTGCTCCACTGTGCTTTACTTTGTGCTGTCTCTGTCTTTCTAGAGTGCCAGAAATCACAGCTAAGCCTAGAGTCGAGGCATCGTGGGTTTAATTCAATAAAACATCTGTGAAGACACCTGCAATATACCCACACTCACACATTCAACATTGGAACATTTACATTAGATGACTGGTGAATGGTGCTGCCTGTTTAACTGTCCTACAGATTGATGATGGTATCCCCTGATGTTCTCTATTGTCAGCTCTGTGGGTTAGTAAAGTATTCTGTTGATGTCTGAATTGGACCTCTGTGTAAGCCCCAGTGTGCTTAAGGCAGAAAGAATTGTTGCATCAAAATGTGTTTCTCTGGAAACACTCCAAGATAAACCCCCTCTCCACTGTCTTTAAATTTGATCCTGCATCCACAACATTTATCTCCCATCCTGTGTCACCCCCAATTTTCTATACTATTGTTATGACAACAGTGCTCAACACTCGGTTGGTGTGACTTCCAGCTGCCATACAAAGCTTAAAGTGCAGCCAAGATCGAATCATCTGACATCCGCACCTCGAGCTTTAGCCATCTTCAATCTAAAGTGCAACTGCCTCCTGAAACACTGACCTACGGCTTACTGAGACCTTTGCAGGCCACCTCCCCTTCTTCCTCTAAAGATTATCTTATCTCTTTCTCTTCTTATACTCCCTCCAGTGATGGCATGTGGCTGCTCAATTCTAAACCACGTTGCTGGTGCACAAGGCTGTGAAAGGATTTGCACCCTCACATCTCCAGCTTATAGTTGAGCTCTACCACCACTTGCTTCCAGACAAACAGCCTGTTAAACCACCACCAACACTTACTGCTATATTGCAATTCGTGAGTTTCAGATTAACTTAGTCACTTTGGTCAGTTTTACTGAAACAATTAGTTGTTCTACATGTAGAGAGTATTACTACAATTGGAAATTAATATTAAGCATGACTGAAAAGGAACTGAAAAGACAAAATGTCAAGAAGGATAAGAGGATTGCCCTCTTGGAGTGCTGAGTGGCAGACCTGAGCAGTACTACCGCATGAATGACTTAATTGTCAGCAGGTTGGAGACCAGGCACCAGTCATATGGGAGGGCAGTGGCAGTGGAGACTGGAGAGCCCACAGTGCCTGTACTGGACTCCCTGGAGTGACAGGTGACTGTTTTTTTTTTTTTTTTTGAAAGCAAAGGCATATCCATGGACAGCTATGATACTGAGGCATGTCGTCATCTCCCCCAAAAAACAAAAGCAAGAAACCTGCCATAATAATTCCCTTTGCAAACAGAAAACAAACAAACAAAAAAAAAAAACACTGCCCAGACAACAGAGAAAGCTGAAGGGATCCGACATGAATGTGAATGAGCACCTCACAAAGAAAAATGCTGACATTGCCAGAAGGGCAGAACAAGATCCATTCGACGTGGACAGCACACTGCAAGGTATTCATAAAACTCAATGGGTCACCAGCAGCAAAGGCAAAAGTGCTGGTCATCAGAGAGAGTGCAGGTTTGGACAAGTATTGGAGAGCAGCACACTAAAGTAAAGAAATGAACATTACTCACTAAGTGCATGGAGGGAGGATAATACTGACTGTTACCTATTCAAGTAGCTACTTGAACTTGAACTTAGGTAAGCTTACTAAGAGCAAAGAGTTTGACTCCATCTGGAAATAATGATCAGCAACCAACATGGACCTGAGACTGAAAACATTTGATTACACAGAACATAAACTACAAGATATGGAAAAAGATATTGATTCGGAAAATATTTTTTTAACAATAACATCCATAATCACTGTGAATATTATTCTCAAGATCAATTAATTAGAAATGTGAAAATGGAAGGAGTAATATTAATAATACATTTCAATAGTAGGAGCCTCAATACAAACCTCTCAAATATCTAACATTGTTTAAAACAACTTGATAAGAAATTCACAGTAATAGTGATCTCTGAGACTTGGCTTAATGAGGAGCAAGGTGCTATGATCGAGATAGATTTTTTAACAGGATCCAAAAAAGGGAGGTGGAGTTGCTTTATATTCTGATAAAAGTTATAAAAGTTTTTTTTTTGTATTGTAACTGTCTTTTTGAATATGTTCTCTCCCTCTCTGCCTTAGCACCCCACCACCGCCCAGTCTTTGCAGATTCATCAGTGCATCACTTCATCAACCTTCATCAACCAATCAGCTTTATAAAACAGCGGGAGTTATCAGCCAAAACTACCACCACCAGTGTCTGGATTCTATGGGGGGATTCATCTTGCTGCTGCTCAGGACTGATGTCCCTCAATTCAAAATCTCCCTACAGAGTCTAAGCACCAAAGACTTGACAACACTTAATCATCAATATCATCTGTAAAATAAACAATTCTTTTTGCTTCATTCACTTGTCTCTCCTGATTGAATGTTATGAAAAAACAAGTCAAAAGAGCAATGAGGGGTAAATAGCTGTCTAAAACCAAAAATAATAATTTAAAAAAAAGAGAATTATCTATGCATCATTTCTTCAGACAAAACAGATGTCACATGGTTAATTTATTGCTGGTTAATTTCCTACTGTTTCATGTTGATGAAGGACTGATGATGAGTGAAACTCCCCGTAGAGTGCAGCATGGAGATGCAGACTCTGTAATCTTCGGGGGGTGAGGTGACTGCTGCAGGTTCGCTGAAACAGCTTTGGTTCACTGCCTCTCAGGAGGGTGAATCCAGTCTCAGTCTCACACAGCAGGAGTGTGTGTTCCACTCTTGATGCATTCAAAGGCGGTCTGTAGAGTTGAAGCTGAGCTCTAGCTACCAAAAGGGGTCCTTAGAAAAGCTCTTTGAGTTACACTACACAATAAAAATAGGAGATTACAAAAGTAATACATACTCAAATGGCAAACAGCATTGCCTGAGTTTGTCTTTTCTAGAAATTGCATCTCTGAAGGAAAAATGGAAAGAACAACACCCAAAATGCAAGACAGGCCATAACTGCTGGCAAGGCTTAGTGAAAAAAAACACAGAAGACACCACAGCATTGGTCAGCAAGCAAGAAAAATAAGAAGCAAAGAAGAAGAAGAAGAAAAAGAAAAAAGATACTTGGTGATCTTTTGAAGGGAAGGCCTTGATTACTAATACATTTCTTTGCGTCAAGAGAACACTGATCTTTACAAAAGAGGATTGGGGCCACATGTGAGAAATTTACTTGAGTTCTGAGTTTAAAGTCAGAATTCTGAGTTTACATTGGGGGTTAATGGGTCTAATGGGTCTGCAGGCATGTTCTGTTAGACTCAAACATCGTAGTAATTTTGAAAGATTTTAGCTTCTCCTTATATTCCTGCTGCCCTCTGTGTCCAGTGAAGCAAAACAATAAAGTTGCAGCCGGACAGCTGAACAATGCACTGAAACTTGCTATAAGGCTCTCTAAAGCCGATGGGTGTTGCAAAGTCACTCATAATTCTGTGTATGTTCATCACTACAAGTGACACCCCTCACATTACATATGTCATTTGATACATTCTTATTATAAAAATATAATTAATTGCCACTTTAAATAATGGGGAAAAATACCTCAAGCTTTTCTATCATTAGTCTCCCTTTCTAACAATACTGACATGACTAAATTAAATAAAGAATGTCTTTATACCTGCTTTGGAAAGTTGTACATCCTACTTTGTATAGATTAAAAGCCTGTTTCCCACACTAAACCAAACTATGTTTGGACATCTTAGGTCTTCTTTTCCTCTATAGCCTCATTTGGTCTCCACTCGCCAACATAATGGCTCCCTAATGGTGGACTGACCTCTCCTCTTCAGTCAGAACAGCAGTCAGTGCCCTCCTCTGAAAACTCTCTTTCCAAAAAAAAAAAAAAAACAACTTTCTTTTCTTCTTATTTTCTTTCCCTGCTTCTTTTCACTTTTACAGAAACTGTCATATCCTGCCAGGAATTTCTGTTTTGTGTTCAGACTTTTAGTTTAGTTACTGTTTTATTTTGAAGTGTCTTCTTATGTTTTCTTACTTTCACATCCTGTGTTTTCCCGCCTTTGTTGATTGCCTCGTGTTTCATCTGTGTCTCCTTTTCACTCACCTGTGTTTAGTTAGTAATCAGTCCCTGTGTATTTTTTAAAGCCGAGTTTTTTCCTTTGTCTAGATGCCAGACTGTCTTCATCATAAGTTTTTAAGACTTCTAGCCTGCTTTGTTGTTTCCCTCATGTTGTCTCATTGTTCCTGGTGTATTTATTCTTAGTTTCACAGGGAGTTGTTTGGTTTTTTTTGTCTATGACTTGTGGATTGTTTCTGGACTCTTTGCCTTCTGCCTTTTCCTTATTTGAATTTGTCATGTCGACTGACACTTTTGTTCTGACCTTAGTGGTCTATGGATTTTTGCCACTGCTTTGTCCTCATTTGACTGTTAGCCTCTTTTTTTTAATTTATTTATTTTTTAAATCCTATTATTATGAACTCACTGGCTCCCTGTGTAGTCCTGCTTTTGAGTCATTCACCAGTGTACAAAAGTGACAGAAATTCAATGTTCTCTCTCTCTCTCTCTCTCTCTCTCACACACACACACACACACACACACACACACACACACAAAACATGTAAGGGCACCATGGCTTTGGACTTTGCAGTTCCTTACAGTATGTGTCTGGAATGGTCTGCTGCTGTAGCTGTCACACAAAATATGATTACACATCCTCTTTGCAATGGAGGAGGCCAATGGGGCAATGTGGTAAATGGCTGCTGCTTGGACTCACTCTCCCTGGGGAACTATATGGTTCAAACCTCATTTGGAAAAAGAATTAATAATGTCATACTAATCTGTTGTACCTGATTAATTATGTCAATTTTGAAGTAAAATTGGGGGTCAAAGGTTTTATGATCCCCACACCTGCAGCAAACAGCCATTTGGAAGATTTTTTTAATATACATTTTATTCAATTACTGGGGAATTAGAAAAACAGCCTTATCACCAATAAAACCATCAATCCTTTTTAGCTGCCTTCATGTTTTGTATTATCAAAGATGAATCCCACATTGTGTTTTGAGGATAAATACAAAAAGCTCAAAGTCACACAAACTGGTAAGCAAAAATATCCCTATTTTACAACCCAAACGTACCCAGCAGACTTCATAAAGACAGTATATATTCTCTTATGCAGCGCCTACATAGCTAGGGGCTTGCAACAAGCAATAAGCTGAGATCCCTGCTGAGAGCTGGCAGAGATCCCAGTATTCTATATTTACAATCATCAGTGTTTTTAAGTAGCAAACTCCAACTGACAAGCTGATGCTCTGCATTAAAAGGGGGCAGCAAAGAGTAAAAGCAGAATTTAAAATAGGTTCAGATTTTCTCAAAGATTTCTCTAGAGTTTTGGTGTCGTACAAAGAAACATATTGCCTTTTCATGAAGAAAGAGATTATGTGATATCCAGTTTACTTCTGTCATCTCCTGATGTACTTGGATGTCAATAGATGGCGGAAAAATGTAAGGAGAGTGATGCAAGAGGGCATTATTAACCACTCAGCTGTCAGGGCATAGAGGAGCATTTTGGGCAGCTAAAGTGAGTTCCAGTATATGTGCTCAGAGGACATTATGAATTATTTCCCATTTTATTATGTGTTGTCATTGGCAAAGCACATTTTTATGAGCTCACTATGTAGGAAAAGGGACAAAGAGAGACAGATGCTCATTCTGCTTTAGCCGGGCAGCAGCACAGCTAACTGGATGTTACCTGACAGAAACAAAAATCAAGGCACTCTGTGACAGTGAGGCTCATACTGTTGACTGTTCTGGGTTCTGTAGACAGACAACAGCAGGCTTCAAACTTTCACCAAATTCAAAAGAAAGTGTCTGTGCCAACAGAGTGAACAATGGCATATTTCCAAAAAATTATGTCCATATGCAAATACCTGACCTTACCTCAAGGTTCACTGCCAATATTTTTCAATTAGATATTCCAGTGATACAAGCACATGGCAAATGAAGTATGATTAAAGGCTGGGTTGGGTTAGGCATTGAAAATATGAAGCAAAACACAGTTTGTGCAAAATGAATATCTAATGAAATTCTGTTCTATAACTAGTGTTATACCTGGTTATAATGAAATTATCTACTACTGTGCAAGTGAATATGTGACATAATTAGCATAATCATTTGTAGGAATGTACTAGTAAAGGTTTCTTTTCACCTCTATCCAATCCCACATGTACTGTAGGTATAATGGAACAAGTTCTCTGTCAGTAAATTGCACTAAAGTGTTTATGGGTTCAGTAAATTGCATAGAGTACCAGGAAAGACGGAATGTCCACGTAACAGGCCACAAGACTTGATTAGACTACTTTTTATGGCACACGACAAGGCACATTTAATTGCTTGACATATTTTCCTAGAGCATGCATTTAAGCAGCTCCAGTAGTTCAGTAGTTAATTAGAAGTCAGTAGTTATCTATACAAACAGCAATTACAAAGCAAGTGGGTTTGACGCACACTCCATCATCCACTTAGCAAGACAGAAATGATTTACTTTCAGACAGGTGCTGTGTGTCTAGAATTATTTTAGGAGGAAAACAACACCAAAGAAAAACTAACAAACTATGTTTCAAAATCTGACAGAGCAGAAAGACATAGTGGGGAGGAAGAGTCATAAGCTTCACAGCACTCAAAGCTGTTTCAGATAAAACAACTGTTTTCCTCAGTTTTGGACCAAGATCTGAATTTTCTTTTTCGAGGAGCAAGTCTTTCTGTGAGGCAAAGCAGCAAGAAGCAAGCTGTGTGTTTGATGGCACAAGAATAAAAGATGATGGTGTGCCATCAGACAGTGTTTCAGACGTCCTTTCCTGGAATACCTCAGGAAAATGTTAAATTACTTTTAGAAACTAGAGGAGAGGCAAAAAATAGTCTTGCACACAGACTTTGCGTTTAGTCCTTAAGTCGGGACCTGAGCCACCAGCAAACGAAAGAAAGATGAAAATATGAGCTTTGTTATTTCTAAAAATATTCTAAAATAATGAAGTAGCTGTAGGTGAGCCATAAATGTGCCCTTGGAAGTTGTTACAAATTCAGACAGTTTCTAAAGTTTTTGGTCAACCATCAGCATGTGATAAGAAATTTCCCTCCAGCTATGCTACTGACTCTCTATGATCTACTAATTATAAAAAGCTACAATGGCAACTTAATTAACAAGTTACAGTAAGTCTTGAAAAAATGATTGCTGTCAGGATTCTCGCTGCATTTTTAAGTGAGGCCAAAAATAAAAATAAACTTTTTGGGAGCTTTCACAACCTTCTCAATTAACACTTTGATAAGACCTGCTATAAACTAAATTTTCTGAGAGTCATGTTGTCAAATATGGAACTGGAGTTAATCAACGTAACATGTGCAATTGCACACAGATTTAAACAGTGGGACTCATAAGTCTGAACTCCATATACTATGCAACCATCTATGCAAATATTTATTCTGAGCATCTTCTATGTCTTCTTGTCCCAGCAGATAAAGGCAACAGAATTACAGAAGATGCTGACGCATTAACAAACAAAACTCATGTTTATCTTCTCTAACAGCCATGTCCTCCTGTCTATCCTCCCTTTTTCGTGCACTCTCTGGAGAATTTGGCATATAATACAGTATGCCAAATCCTCCAGATAGATAAAACTCTGATTAGCTTCACTTGAAAACATTCAAATATATTTTTGCCATAATTTTGTCTTGGGGACAGTAGCAACAAAGACCTTTTCTCTTGTAATACCTTTTCTCTTGTCAAGGATATGCCATGAAGTCCATATGAGGTGCATCCCAATCAGATCAGTTTTGCCAGAGTTACAGTAGAAAAAGATTTTTCAATCTAAGTAAAAAATACAATACAGGAATGTTTTCTGGTTTTTGGGGCAATGTTTATTAGTTGAAGACTGTGAATATATATAATTTGTTAGACCTATCCATAGACTAATTATCAGTAAAGGTTTAATTTATCGTGTGAGCCTACCTTTGGTGCTAGCCAGATTAAAGTTGATGGAGATAGGGGAGGGATGATAGTAACATAGTGTTACTTTTTTATTACTTCTTTATTATTAAACATGTATTTATTTGCGCTTTATGTTTTCAGGAAATGCCAAAATTAAGCTGAGGAAGGCCAACAGAGGTCTCATCAGTCCAAATGTTACACACACACACACACACACACACACACACAATGAATAAATGTTTGTACACCATCCATTGTTCAAGGCTACTCTGTATTATTTTTTAATGTAGGCTGATTGAATGAAAATGCCCTTGGTCAGTTTTATTTAATTAATTGCCTTTGTCTCTATACAACTGATATTAATAGGTTAATGGTAAAAGAAAAAGTTCTCTGTAATAACCTGCCTTGAGTGAAGCCTTACTGCTCCATTTATTCAACTGATTATCTTTGCTTCGACTGTCCTTGCTGTTAATGAAAAAGAGAGGAACACGCATGATTTGGAGATGGAGCACATGTGATTGGTAAAGACTTGTGATGGTTTAAACATCTGAAATTCCAACTCAATGTTATTCATCAGAGAAACTGGTGATTATGGCCTAAGGTGAGTTTGACACATTGAACTAATTTCATACAATTGTGACATTTAACATGATAAATTGTTTTGAGAGTAACATGGTAATTTGCTTGGAGGACTAACTGAAGAATTAATGAGCATTATATGCCAGAAATATTAAGTACTTACTTGTTTTGTGGTTGATTTAACTAACTGTCACTTTTGTCCTGTGCCTGTGCTTCTTTCGTCCGGACGGAGAGACGCAAAAGTAAGAATGCGCAGCATCAGTTTCTGGCCTGATTGCATCCAACTCATTTATCCAAATTGTTTTTAAATGGTTGGTATTAGTAGAGGACAAGTGTATGTTATTCACAATAAAATATGGTTATTCTAAAGACTCTAAATAAATGCATCTCTGTGCAAAGAGAGAAACACAAAAAAGTTATACTTACGTCTCAGCCCTCACCTACATCTGGGCACTACGAATGTCTGTGCAAAATATTGGGCCAATCCATCAACAACATATTGAAATATTTTAATGGACAAGATAAAAGTTCCACCTCACGGCAGCACTAGATGGAAAGTCAAGGAATCGCCAATCTCATTGGCATTCATCCTTTGGATATGAATGTCTATACAAAATTGTATAGCAATCTAGATAGCCAAGTACAATGGAATCAACAATGTTGATTGTCAAGCAAAAGTATTGAATCTACACTGATGCCATTAAACCAAATTGAAAGCGAACTTTAATGCTGAATAAACATCATTATAACTGACGCTGAATCAAGTGTATCAACTGATTCACTTTCTTTCAAACCTGGTATTTGTTGGTGAGAGTAAAAATGAAATTCTATTTTAACTTAAGACATCCATGCCTAACATTAGCCAAATGCTAGCCTGTGCTATTTTTAGCTGTAAATATTACATTAGCTAATTTAGCTAACCATTTACGGCACTAGGTAAACCATAAAGACAGCAAAATAAGTTTTGAACGTTCTTAAAAAAGAAGTCAAATATCAGACCCATCAATGCCTATTTAGCTAGTAGTAAAATGTACAATTAGCTACCTACCAGGACATTGTCAATGAACTTCTGGTCTGCTTACATGAATTTAAGTATTTTTCTAAGCAAACTAGCGGTTTGCTTGCTTCCTACCAGGTCATTTTTGTTGAGGTATATATATACACACCCCTAACCTTATATCCCTCAAAACCAAAAATGTTAAGGACAAGAGGACAAGTCAAGGGATCACCAAAGTGAGATATTTCAACCAAAGTACTTATCGACCAATCAACATTACCATTCCTAGATCCACACCGCTAATCTAGCTAAAAGCCAAGAAAATATATATGCTTTCAGATTTCAGATATTAACAAAAAAAAAATTTTTTTCCTTCAGTTATTCACTGGGTTTTGAAAGGATTTCAAAATCACAAGAGACCAGAGAATGTCCACACATCATCTGCACTGAAACATGAAAACAATGTTGTAACATGGTTCATATGTAACAGTAGAGCTATAACTTCTGGTAGCAAAAACAATTTCTCTGTTGGATGAATTGTGTCTTCCTTCATATTATTTAGCAGTGGTTCCCAACCTTTTTGACTCCTGACTCCTGAATACACCTACAAGTGGTGAGTGATGATTCACCTTCTAATGAATCTTTCAATTTCAGGAGGCTTAAAATGAGTTAGGGCTTTACCAGCAAAAAGCAAAAACTGATACTGGAAAAATTACTGTAGCAGAAATATGATCTTCCTTTCCTCTACCATTACTCATCTCACGACCCCTCTCGCTTATTTTGCGAGCCTGCAGGAGGTCTTAACCCCCAGCTTGTCGACCACTGATTTAGACGCTTCCCACTTTCTTAAGAGGCCCGCGCCAAGTGACAAATCTCTAAATCCAGGTGGCAATTACAGTTCAACACAGCTGGAAGTCAGGTCTTGCTCTCTAGCTGTGATTTTAAATGTGATTTTACCCAGCAGCAGCAGAGGGGGGCATCCTTTACATTATACACACCCACCCACACACCTTTTTATCAAACCCTATAAAACACTCCTGCTCCTATATTGCACACTTAAAGGTGCTTGGAAATTATTTTGTTGATGCAAAGTCAATACACCCATCATTCATCCGTGTTCACCCCTGTCATAGTCTCCTTCACATTTACCCCAATCTCTCTCTCTCTCTCTCTCTCACACACACACACACACACACACACATTTGTACAGTATGTCAGTGTTATCTCTGCTTTTAGAATGACCTTAATTAATTTAACCTCAAGAGGTTGGCACTTCTGGATGACAGAAGCATATGTTTACAGAAGCAGAGGTGGAAACGTGTCAAACGCTCCACTATCTGACTGAATGGGCGGGAGTGTTGTACAGTAAATGGGCTTCCCTTTACTTTACCTGCATATAATCGTTAAAAACTGCTCTTATTTATTTATCCTAGCTTTCAGTTTTCTTAGGTTGATGACAGGTAAAATTAGTATTTTATTACTATGTTTATTTTTGCATTTACTGTGTGCCTTATATCAAGACAAACATGAAAACTGCCATTTATCTCCTTTAAATGTGTATGCTTCAGCTCCCACTTCAACTACCTTTTTGCACTTGCAGTTTAATTGCCACTTTATCTCATTTAAGTGTTTGCACTTCAGCTGACAATTAAAATGCTTTAAGGGCTTTTACATCAACTGACACTTCAACTCCTTTCAGACCCTTTATCTCCTTTCATCACTTATATATTAACTGAAATTTCAACTCCATTTAGCTGACACTTCTTTCAGTTTCACGCTTGAGTTTACACTTGAATCACCACTAACTCCTTCCAGCACATAAACTTCAACTGACATTTCCACTCTTTGCAGTGTAAACATTTCCACTGACTCTTTTTTTGGCACTTTCACTTAAACACTTACTACTTGTGTTAACTCATGCATCAGCTTAATTCAAAAACATACATTTAAACTTTAACTCTTTTCAGAACTATCTTCTAAAAAGTTGCTTTAAAGGATAGATTCACAATTTTTCAGGTCTGTCCTAAAATAACAGCAAGGTGATTAAACGAACACTGACACATGTTTTCTTGCTGTAATCATTACTCCACTGTTCAGTCCACTTACTGTTCATACTAGCCATTAAAAGATCCCTTCCTAATGCAATTTTAATATAAATGATGGGGGGCCAAAATGCATAACACACCTTCTGTGCAAAAATGTATTTAAAAGTTTATCTGAAGCTAATGTGAAGCTACCAAGTCATCAAAATTAGTCAAATCAAGTGAAGTTTTTTCAAAGTTAGTGTTTTTAGTGCCAAAGTCTCTCTTTTTGTTACAATTGTTCCATGACAGTTCTAAAGGGAAAACCAGGGAAACACAAAAAGTCTGTTACTCTGGAAGATATCCACTCGATTTGATCATCTCAGCCTGCTTAAGCCTCGTATTGGTTTCAGAAAAACTTCTAAGTCATTTTTGCACAAAATGACTGTGTGGACATGCTTTGGATTTTGATCCCAATCGCTTACATTGAAAGTACAGGAGGGAATCTTTCAGTTGCCAGTATTAGTAGGAGGAATTATTACTGTGAACAAAACTTCTTTCAGTATTCATACTAATGTTTTAAGATAGACTTGAAAAATTGTGAACCTATCCTTTAACTTCTGATATTGCTTCTATTTCAACTTCCACTACTTTCAGTGTTTAAATTTCAGGTACTACTTCAACGATGAGATTTCAATAACTCAGCATGTCAGGGCATCTTAAATGTCTCAACTGGAATTTTTCAAGGGACTGGGCAAATATACATATTCTCCATGTTTCTTTTTCTGGTTTGCATTTTTCATCAGCTGTGTGCTCTTATCACCTAGGCACATGTTCTATATATATATAATATATAGGGTGACTAAATTGAGGCCAATTGCTACAGTAGTGATGTTAGTGATTCACTTAGACTGAAATAAATGGACACTCAAGCAGAAACAAGCTTCAATCACTAAAATGATTTTGGCATAGTCTGGAACAGCTTTATAACAAGACACTAAATAGAGTCCAACAGGGCTACTTTCCTTCCATACACTGATGAACACACTGGCCAGCCACATTTGAGGTGTACATTTATCTGGTCGCTTGTACAAACAATAGGAGTGGATTTATTGATTTACTGCGAGCAAGGGATAAGCACAGCAAAAATGGCATGCTTGCAGAACCCTGACAATATTGAGGTGACTTACTCTACTACTAAATTAGAATACAAACCTGAATACACACTCTATAAATCAGTGCAATCAAGTTGTCTCTGGAAGCCCAGAATGAAAAACCACCGTGCCTGTTTGAGCCGAAAACAAAGATAAGAGAAAATCTTTCAGGCTTAAGTCAGCATCAGGAAATATATCAAAGCACAAAATCATCTATGGGAAACATCCCCGGTAGTTTTACTTTTGTACTTTTTCATCATTTATTTCCATCATTCTGGTTCTAGTATGAATGTCACAAATCTTAGGAGCTCAGGACTCCCGTTGCTGTCTGAGATAACTAAGCACATGCTGTCTAAGCACATGCTTTTCAGTTCATTGGTGATGATCTTTAGGCCTCTGGTGTGTCATTGGCTCAATTTCTGATCCTGCTGAGTGCAATAGTGCATACAGAAAGATATAGAACCCTTATTGACATGAAGTAGCACACTCCTTGGCCATAATCTTGGTCTGACTCATCCAAAGAAAGTGGCTGAAAGTATGGACTGGTAATCTCAAGAGAATTTTTCATCTCTCTAAAAGTTAGCCCTAAAGGTAGCCCCAATGTGCCTCTCACCACCCACATCCTCTTAGTCCTCCTGGGGGATCCTGAAATATTCCCTGACCAGATAGGATATGTAATCCCACCGTGTTCTGGGTCTGCCTTTGGGCATTGGACAGACTCAGAATACCCCCAGGCATGTCCAGGAAATGTCCAGAAGTCATCCTAATCAGACACCAAAACCACATCAACTTGCTCCTTTAAATGCAAAGCAGCAGCTGTTCTATTCTGAGCTCCTTTCAGCTGTCTGAGATCCCCAGCCTGGAAAGGAATTTAACGTTGGCAACTTATATCTGCGATCCCATTCTTTCAGTCAGCACCCAGAACTCATGATGATAATGTATGTGAGAGGTCTCTCTTTACCATAACAGTCCCATATAAATCACTGTCATGCAATATGCATATGGTTTTCAAGTTCTATCATACACTTGAACAAGACTCTGAGATAACTACGGCTTCATTATTTGCTAACTATCACTCAGTGGTATTCAAAGCCCAGTATCATATGAAATACATCTACAGTATTCCCTAACCCCTAAACAAGTGTTTTAGTTGTCTATACCTAAGTATACATTAACCATATATAGAGTATTTTTACCCTAATCTTTTGCTAACCTCAAAATCTAGCTGTATCTTACTGCATTCATTTGTTTAAAGGCTTGTCAGATGCCAACACACTGCACATTGGTTTCTAAGACTCACAGAAAGGGTTTTACAACTCTGGAAAGTTATCAGAGCAGCAACAATCTTATCTTTCATCGCAATGATTGCTAGGTACAATACAGCGTTCACATTACATAGCGATCCACCAGAAATGTGCCCTTGCATATGTGCTTGTGGCCTTTGCAGAACATTGCTGGGTGACGTCACATCATGTTGCAGCAAAAGCTGAGACAGAGTCAACTCTTTTGCCAGACTACCCAGTGTTGTTTTGTTGCTCCCTAAGTTGGCACCCCTGCTGCTCAACACACCATCCCCCTTCAAGTGAATGGAAAATGTGGAGCTAATGTTGGTCTGAGCACAACCTTATTATAGTGTAGTGTCTATGCACAGATAGAAAGTCTTAAAAATGTTTGAATAGGATGTAAAAAAAAAAAAAAAAAAAAAAAAATCAATGGTGTTTTGAAGAATCATTCAATGTCAATATTCTTGTCTGGCAATAGAATTGTGTACTCACTTTAAAAAATTCTCTTCTACAATATTTGCACATGACATCTACAGTTTGGTTAAGGTTGGGGAAAATGTGGTTTTGGTAAATAAACTTTGGGTAAAGTATTGTTAGGCAAGTAAAACACCTCATTGTGGTGTGCGAGACACCCATTCACTACCATGACCTCTACACTCTTTCTCTTCTCCATCCTACATACAGTAATGGGTGCTATTTCCTGTGTAACCGTTGAATACTGAAAGTTGGAAATTGACATAAATCCTGAGGTGTGGAATCATCTAATACGGATGTAATACCTAATCCTGGACAGCAAAGCTGCAGGACAGAACAGGAATCTCATTTTGGGCTTGCTGTACTGTTAGACAGCCACTTTTCCACTGGACCTCAGTAATGCTGCCAGGTGTGGATTCTTGGACATTTATGATTTAGCTGCAAAGTTGCCATAACTTGTCAGCCAATAAGAATTTCTGAGCTCCTGTCCTGCATCCTGTTCATTAGTCTGCTGCTGGCCATGGATGCAGGAGGAGGGAGACACACGCTTGACAGCTGAGACTGCGATGTCAGCACAGAGAGAAAGTTGACTAGAGCTCTGCCGTAATATCTGCATCCTCATCATCTACTGTACAGTATATAAAATCACCACTGTCACCAGTCCTTCCAGTGGGAGTTTATCCAACTCTATGAGTGTGTCAGTGAAGAGAAGACACAGCTCGTCTTACTCCTCACTGGTAAATTCTCTGCAGACTTTCCTTGTATGTATCTTTTTGTACATATAACAAATTTTCTGCTGACCACAGCTGTCGTAGAAATACACTTCATATGCCCACTGCTTATTGATAACTCATGTTGTTATCTATGGTTTCTGAACAAAATCTAGATTTATTTTACTTTTTTATCTTTTGAAATCAAAACATGTTTCGCAACTCTTATCCAGTACACCATGTTTTATTCAGCTATCTTCCCTTCATACAAGGGGGTGTATGTGGTCGTTCCCTTAAAGGTATAATATGTAATTATTCCACATTAAAATGTTTAAAAATAACTAGACCTACCAAGAGTAGACTTCTGTGGGTAATTCGGTTCCCAGAAACCGGACAAACATCTTGTATGAGAAAAAGCCATAGGAAAAAGCCGAACAAGTGTTAGCAGCAGCTCGGCTAGCCGCCTGGTGGTCACCAAACATTGTTGGATAAACACTGTTTTTTAAGGTAAAACAGCTTTAATTAATATTATAACGATTTTATTCTGCGTGTACGTTTGTTTTTGGAGAAGAGGAGACTTCTGCGGATAATTCGGCTGCCGGGAGAAACTGGATGAACATCTGAATGTAAAGTTATAAGAGATATAAACCGCTAAGGTGTTAGCAGAAGCTCAGCTAACAGCCTGTATCTGACGTCCGTGGGTGAATGAAACAGCTTTATTCATTGTTTTTACCTGTAATCACCGGGTCCGTTTGTTCTGGAGAGGAGGAGACCTCTGCGGATAATTCGGCTCCTGGTAAAAACACCCTGAACCATGAATTTCGGAGTAATCATATCCAGGTGAAGCTGATTGCTTAACAACGAAGACAACAACTCCCATGATCCCTTGCTACTTCACACCGTCATCACACGTCGTCTTTTGTTATTGTTTTGATTGAGAGACCCCTAGCGGCTGAAATTACATATTGTGCGTTTAAATATAGTATATGAGCATTAAAAACACTGTTCTCTACTGAAATCTTGCTTTCTCTGAATTCTTTTCTGTCCTTTCTCTGCTTATTGGAGAGGAGAACAGCAACAGATGTGAGGGAAAACACAGCTGCAGCCTCTCATACCACACAGAAAGTGACAGAATGGCAGAGTTCAGATTCCCACAAACAATACTCACATGAAAAGACAATCTGCTTTAATGCGTACACACTGACTTCTGATGAATTGCAAATTGAAATCATGTGCAAATGTAATTGCAAATGCGTTCCTGTGGTGTTCGTCTGCAAAATGAAAATGTCATATTTGTCATTCACATGTTTGCATATCAGTGAATAATTTGTAATTAAGTAATTAAATTATAGCATTAACATTAGTACACTTGCACTATTACTGTTGTCATAAAATTTTTGTTTTATTAAAATCATTTAACCTGTTCATAACCAGCATCCATTGTGATGTACATAAAATATTTAATGGTCTCAACCAATGAAAATGTTCTATTTTTGAAATGTGACTTTTGCCTATTAGCTGAGTGGACTCTATTTAACCAATAAATGGCAAGTTTTACATATACAGTGTGTTGCAAGGTGAAAGAGCAAAGCATGACAAAAGACCCCATGGTTGACAGACAAAACAAGAAGTGGGCTTGAATTTATGCATGCAGACTTCAATTTTATATTATTAAATTTTCATTCGAAGATTTCATCAAAGAGGAGATCACAACATTTTTCATCATCAGGTCTGGAGTGACATACAAAAAAAAAAAAAAGAAGCAATTTGGGGTTAAAATTCAAGTTATCAGGTTAATTCCATACTGATTCACATAGAGGTTACTGGATATTGTCATAGGCCATTTACAACCATGTATATAGAATTTGAGATGCCTCAAGAAGAACTCATTCAAGCTCTGAACCCATATTAGTATTACAGTATTTGTTAACATACATGTTTTACCTGATGACAGACATGACTAACATATTTACACTGTGGGTGTAATGTCTCTAATTTCCTTAATACAATACATATTAAAATGACAAAATTTAAATCAATGCAGTTTACCTATAAGCTTACTCATGTGAATAGATAACACATACAGAACATGGTTAAAGCAATTATTAATGGCAAAATGCATCATTCAAGTGCATTGCCTCATTTTCTTTTACAAACTTTAATTGATTTGTTGGGAAGCTACTTACAGCAAAAATGCTACATCTAGTACCTCCAAGCATCACCAGCACCAAGCAGGGTGTGAATGTTGAGCAACAGATGAAAACTGATACCACCCCACTTTACAAGAGCTGGTATGCCAAATCAATCTTCCCAGTTTATAGTGCAGTCATGTAAGCATGTCATTAAGTCATACATGCAATCAATACAGCACCTGATATAATAGTTTCAAGATATAATAGACTCAAGCATGGAGCTGATTACACTCTTGAATATTTTCTTATTATTCTAAGTCTAGGTAATGTTTTCTCTCGTCACATTCCTGAGTTGGAGAATATGTAAAGAATGCTACTGTGGGAGTTATGAACTTGACCAAATTTAGTGTGTTTTCACCAGCATGTCCTTAGCCTTGGAATGGCATCCACACAAACAAGAATAATGGAGGATGGCATAACCTTCCCCAAGGCAACGGTCTATAGAGCTCACACATAAACAAACTGTACGTTTTGAAGCTCCATTTGACTTGAAGCTTAAACTTTGATTTGTTTTGTAAATAAACCGACAGCCACTGATTTGCAGTTTTGTCAACTGCATGCCTGGAGGATATGACTGTTCACCATGGAGATATTACTTCTGTTGGAGCAGCTGACTCTGAGAAAGTAAAGACTTGCGGATAAAAGAGTGCTTCAATTCTGCAAATCTTCAATTCTGCTTTAAATTAAAGAGCAAAGGAGAATTTATTTTAATCTTATATTTTAAACATCTACATTTAAGTGTACAGATTAGGTCAAAATTTCAAACGCACGCTGTCAAAAGCATCACATTTTATCATATTTCAATGTAAAACCAAACTTAATATGCAATGGCAGATCCAGCTGAGACCGCAGGTGGCTCAACATCCTTGGTTTGTCACCAAGAAGCTTAGTGTCCTGCAATGCCATACCCTAATCTGGTCATTAAAATATCAAAGTTTACAGCTGGTCTGGCTTCAGCTTCACGCTCCTAATGATGGTCTGTCTGGTACATCAGCAGCGTTTTGTCCTGTGGATGGAGAACAGCTGTCAGCCCAGTCTGAGATGTCAGATATTCCCACAGAATTTGAGACGAGAGACTTTATTTTTCACATATGCATGCAAGTGCATATTGTGAAATGTTACATTAATCTCCAAGGCAGTGCACAATACAAGTACAAGTACACTAATATTTACAAAATCTATACTTATGGAAGAGACAATAATGATAAAAAATATTGATAAAAGAGCAAAATTGTAAACATGATTGTAAAAGTGAACATTAGATAAGCTGACAAATATTTAAATAGCAGTTGTACAAAATATAGAAAATATAGCACTATTAATAAGAGCAAAATGGTAGAAAATTAACATGGTTATAAAATAAACGATGCAGACAAGGTGGCAACACTATTTAAATGGCAGTAGTGCAAAATATAGTATAATATACATAGGTGAATGTCCTTGAGTATATAGTCCTTCAAGCGTTTGTTGTTCATTATTCATTGCTCTGATAGCCTGTGGGAAGAAACTCTCAGTCTCTGTGTGTGTGTGTTTTGTGGCTGCGCAGGCGTTTGCCTGATTGCAGCCATTGCTGGGGTGATGGGGTTCCTTTACTATTCTCTTGGCTCTGCTTACGTGCCTCCTGTTGTATAGGCTCTGCAGGGAGGGGAGCGCGATACCTCTAGTGCTGAGATGGACTGTATTAGTTACAGATAACATGCTTCATTTCTCAGTTTGGCACCATGTACCGATGGCTGAGAGAAAAGGACTGGCAAGCTCTGATGGCAGGAGCTGCCAATGACTCCCCATGTGACCTCACTATGACAATTGCTGCCAAACTCAGAGGTAGGGTCCTCAAAAAGATGGAGGCACAGCAATAGAGGCATCAGCAGGTATCAACAAATAGCATATTTTACATTTAAGAAATACAAACATTTTTATTGTATAATTTATTCTTAAAAAAGGTGCAGTCCAGTGTGAGCTTCAATGCAAGATCACCAGAATGTTGGCATCCCACCCATTGAACAGTATGTTAAATGAGTGGTGCACCTCGCTTAGTCAGTATATCAATAGCTCTTGTTCTTACAAACAAAAGAAGCTATGATGCTTAATCATAAACCCTCCTTGTGTGTTGTTATTATGGTGATCCAAGCAACATGTGTTCATTGAAGTTCGGTTGTATCCCTTTTTCCTAAAGGGAAAGAGGCTGTAAAATGTCTACTGAACAGTTACAGTAGTGGTAGTAACAGATGTTTTTCTAAATTGTTCACATTCTAAGTTTTGAAATTTGACCTCTCTGAAGTCATTGAGGTCAGTGACATGGTTAGACTTGAGTATATACATACAATTAAAAATAAATAAATGCATTTTTAAAAATTCTGAATATTCAATATAATCTTTTATCCAAACCCCTCCATGGGAAAAAGCCTGTGATCTTCAACACAATATGAAGAGATAATATGATAGATGATATGAAGAGATGGAAAAGATTTGAGTGTACTCAAATCTTTTCACTTCAGCACCAAGGACAGTGCAAGTCCCTATAGATATCCTCATAATTCCTGATTGATAATTGAACCATTTGATATCAACCCTGTGTAGAAAGCAACGACAAAAAAAAGAAAAAAACATCAGGCTGCTTCTACCACACTTTCGTCTTTGGCTGGACAGATCATCAGTTAAGTGGGTATCTTCCAGGGATTAGAGATGAAGAGGAGATTTGAAATTGGTCCATGATTGTTAAGGATTTCAGGAACAAGTATGAGCAGGGTTTTAATCTTTGCTCCTTTAAAAGGCTGAGGGCACAACAGCAGGGAGAGAAGTGTTAATGAGAGTGAACAGAGGGGGACCTACTGTTGAAAGGAGCTCCATAATGAGCTTGGCATTGAGAGTGTAGAATAGCCAGGATGTTGGTTTAGTGGCAAGTATTAATTTATTGAAGGCATCTAGAGATACTGACTCAAGCTGAGCAATTAGTGTTCTATCACAACGCACAGGAACCAGAACTCTGATTATGGAAAATGTTCATCATCTCTGATTAAGTTAATTCGATAATTTGTTAATTAAAGCTATTTTTAAAACTGTTTATGGTAAACAGAAGTCTGAGTAGAGGGGTTTTCAAGTCATTTTATCCTGTCATGAAAGAACTTATGTTGTCTTTTGCTGTATGTTGGAATTATTTTGTTTGTTCATGAACACTGATGAATTGCTGAAGTCATTCATATATTTTAAATGGGTTCATTTAAAATATCAGTGGATCACTTTGCTGGTCTTCCATTTCAGTAATATTTGATGTTTAGTTCTCTGATTGAAAGCCCCACAAGCTGGCCTACAGAGGAATGTTTAACTAGTAAACAATATAAGAAAATATGAGAGAAATTCCTCATATTTGTATGTGCCTATCTACAAATAGATGTTTTACTTACATATTCTATTTATGTTGTGGTTCCCATGGAATCGGTTGTTTCTTAACTTCAGCTTCTACTTGCATTTGCAGACACAAGAAATGGCTGCCTTCCAAGCTAGCATCACGCTCCAGAGAAATGGCAATGTTGCCAAAATGACTGATGACAAATAAAGGGAGATGAAAAACAATTTCCATGGAGAATGGTTACAGTGCAGCATGGAAGCACTAGTGCTACAAGGTACAGCAAGTCAATTCTAATTTAAAGTTTCAGCCAAGCCAGTGAATGCATTTAAGGTTGGCAAGGACAGATGTCATCACTATCCCCGGGACAGGGCCAAAACATTCAATAATACTGCTATGATATCTCACAAAATATTTCAAATCTGGACATAAACCTGAAATAAGTGAGAGTGAGTGAAGACAGTCTAGCTTAAATTTAGATCTTGAACATAACTAACTGAAACTAATTTTACTAAGTAGCAGCTGTGTGCTTGTCAGCTTCTATTACAAGTAAGTATCTCTCTGGTAGACTGCTTGATCTGGAAGTGACATAATCTCACAATGTACTTATAATCAATATTTAAACAATAATAAAATTAAAGATGCACCAATAACGATTGACCAGATTACTGTGTGTAATGTGAAAGGGAGTGTAAAAACCCATAGAGAAATATCCAACTTTGCAGTACCCTTCAGCTCCTTTGAACATTTTATTCTCTTTAAGCTCATTGTTTTGGTTTTACAGCCACATTTTTACTGTATAGTCGATTCTCACCACTCTCACTAATCCAATTTCAAGCAGCAAAGTTGAAAAGTTCATTCTCAGTGTATATGCACTGGAGGCCTTAAGTTTCCACATCACAGTTGTGTAAGTTGCATACCGAATAATGATTAGCCTCCATAGTAGTTGTGATGTCATAAATCCTCCTCATAGATCCTACCCTTAAACTTGTTGAGCACCCCTTCAGCAGAAAAATCAGGAAACAGCCTTTCAGTGTCTGACTCTGCACATACATCATTATATACTGTCAAAGTCAAACATCCAAGTGAAGTAACAAGAAGAAAAACACAGTTTAGGTTTATATGTCTGTTATGTGTGTATATGTCAATCAGCAGAACAGAAACACAACACCAAACAAATGCTAATTGTCCCGAGTCTGATGCATAAATAGATAACTGTTAGCTAATTGCTATTTATAGTTTGTTTCACTGCCCCAAGTAGCCAAAAAACATTAATACACCTTTTTAAAATTCTGATTATAAGAACACATTGTCTGATATTTTAAACTGATAAGTAAATTGGGGTTAACAAATGGCCCAAAATGGAAAAATGGAAACAGACCTTTGGCTTAAAAAGACAGACTTAAAGTCTACTATCCTGATTTACTGGATGGAGTCAAAGAAAGTGAAAGCCCCTTTAGCCTTGCAGCTATCCTCATTAATATCACACAGAGTGAACACATGACCTAATAAAATACTCTGTACCTCCCAACAGCTTTGTATTAATTAAATGCCCGGAGGGTAGAAGGGAGCCATACAACTAAAGCTTGAAGAACTTCTTTAAATTGATGACAGGTTTATTGAAGAAGACAAAATAGATTCTTAAAGTAGTGATTCACTGAAGATTTAAAAAGATGTGCTTTTACATCACCAGAGTTTATATTTCTTTCTAATTTTCTGTTTCCACTTTTATTTCTTTAACATCCTCATCAGGTATTCAGTCCTGATTCAGACATGATCTCAATGCAAATTACTGAATGTGTCAAGAGAGTGCACAGGGAGAGAGAAGGGGAGTCACATGTACTGGAACATTGTTTTCATAGTGAAACTTCAGACGAGAGGAAACAGAATTAGCACAAAGGGTCGACAGCTACTCCATGTCTGAAGAGACAAGATGAAGGCAGAGAAGGAGGGGAAGGACACATTGGTGATCCACCTCTAGATGACTTAAGGTTTCATAAATGGGTTCAGCAAAGGATTTCAAAGGCTAGTACACTTACTGGTAATCTTTTAATTGAAGCTGCCAACTTTTATATTTGCTGTTATGAATTATTTTTTTTAAAGCTTTTAAACTTTCAAGTTCACCCAGAATTGTATGATTTCTAGGAATTAAAACCCTCTAAAAATGCACTGGGACTAGAGTCCATTAAAACTCTCCATTCAAACCCATAATAATGAAATCCTTAGCAGCAGCAGCAGCAGCAGCTCCTTTGGGGATGACTCTTTGGATTACATTACACTGAATAAAAAGTTAATGTCTGACCAAAATCACATTTTATTGCAGCTTTTAGAGCTTGTTTCTGTATGAAGATTAACTCTGGTGGTGGATGAGTTTGAATGACCAATAAAATTGAACTGAAATTAAAAAGTAAGGTTTGCTCAGAAATAAGTATATTCGGTTTTTATTTTGACTTCTGCACTTATTTGGTCAAATGCCAAAATCTCCATGTCTCCATTTGTTACTCTAAGGTTGTGATTCAAAACACTGGGTAACTTACGGAGTGCAGAGGTTTCAGGACTAGCTGTACTCATTTCCTTAAATTTGATAGTCTGGTCATTTACTATTACCATGACTGCACAGCTAACACTTGCTAAATACCCTTATTTGTGTAATGTGGGATGAACAGGTGTTAAAATAAAAAAGTAACATCTAGTGGAAATCAGTGTTAACGTTAGCAAGCTAACTAGCTTCTACTGCCTAAATGGAAGCTAATTAGCTTTCTATCATTAAGTACATACTTGGCATACACATTTAACAACACAGTGAATCCTGCCAAATATTACATGTTAAAAGAGGACAGACAGCTTTAAACTACTCTAATGGTTAGCAAACCCTGCATGGGCTTGTTGAAAAAGGGGACAAAAATGCCTTGCATCAATATTAGTATGCTAAACAGTATCCAGTTTGTAACACATCACTGAAGTTGACAGCTCATCTCTTAGCAGCACCAGCTCTCAGATGTCAGTATCGCTGCCATGGGAAACACCCACACAGAGGCTTGAAGCTTAAACGGTATTATCATCTTTGAAAAATTGAATTATTATTGTTGATATTTTCTTACAAAAAAAAAAATGTTTGACTATATTAAAAAAGTAAAATCGAACAAGTATACTGGCAAACCAGTATACTAGTTTAATGATAGTGTACTGGAGGCCATGTTTAGTGTTAACCACTCCACCACCTGTTATCTCCCAGCCACCACCAGCGACCCTTACGCAGTCCTCCACCAGCAGTGGTGTTATCCCACCAGATAAGGTCCCTTGTCAGTCACATCGACCCCTGGGACATCGTGACATTTGGTGAGTAGAACAATGTCACAGCTGCTTACCTGACCTTTCACAAAGGCTTCGGCAACACTGTGTCGGAAGAGCCGCAGAGTTGCTCTCAAGAGCATTTGTGGCCAGTGCAATCTCTACCAAGAACTCAATCTGAACTCAATCTCTAACAAGAACTCAGTCTTGATTATAGGGTGTAATGATGTTGCAGGTCTAAGAAATGTGTTCCTTTCATTCTCCACCTGCAGGCTGGCTTGTATCTATGTAGCAGAGGGATGTGAGGTGATATTATATGTAAAGAATGTTTAATGATAACATTTTGGGAGTTACACCTGTGAAACCTCCATCTTGGGTTTGTTTTTTATGAATTTAGAATGAGAAAGAATATGTGCCTCCATTTGCAGTGAAACATGAGTGAGCAGAAGAAATGGTAGATGTACTTTCCTGGAAATAATCACCAACATTAAAGAATTGTGGGTAACATGAGAAGAATCCCTTTGCCAACACTGCCACCCGGTGCAAAGGAAAATTATTGCACCCATTTTTCAGCAAGGCAGTACCACTTTTCAGCACCACAGTGGTAAAATAAAGATAATACAGCTCTTCCACAATACCAAAGCTTAGTCACTTTATGCATTCTATATAGAAGAGAAACTTCACATTATCTAAAGTAAGATGCGCACAAGTAAACGAGTATTTTAACTGCATTTATCTGATCAAGCCCACAGTTAGTTTGCCTGTATTTGTGGTCCAGCAGAATCTACAGACCCTGAATGCTAATAGTATTATTGAGATGCAGAGCATGCAGGCACTGTGCTGGGACCCCAGCCTTCATGCAGTGAGTGAGTACAAAGCTCAGGGATGTATGCACACGCTTTGAACTAATAGCTTAGCCTATACAACATAAACACACAATTTGTCTGGAAGGATGTTAGGGCATCTTTGTGCTTGAAGATCTTATTCCTCAGCTCTGAATACCAATAACACTGACCTGTTCGCCCTTCCCTTTCACTTCTCTGGTATTTATTATTATTGCTCGTTATCATACAGGCAACTGATTGAACCTGTAGCTGTTAATCATCAGTTTTCATCCAATCATCACTTTGACACTTAAGCAATCTGAAAATTCAAACTCTCATGTCACTGCAGATCTTTGATTGTGCTATCTATATGCAAATGACTCATGAAATTTGACAGTGGTTCAGTATACGGCCGACTTTTGTTGGAAACACTGCACCGACAGCCCCGTGTCAGTGAACATCATCTATTGAAAAACCAAGTCACATATTCAATAAGATATAAAGAAGCTTTCCGAGGTCAGATTTTTATTTATTGGCAGCAGCCTTGCATAACTGTAATAACAATTTTCTGTCACAATCTAGTCAACACAGTATGTGTGTGTGCCTGTGTGTATGTGTGTTTACAGTCGCCTAGCTGCTGAATGCGCACAGCCTTGCTTTCTCTACAAGGGATTGTGTGGTTCTGAGGCCTGTCTGATTGTACGTACAGTATATATCAGAGCACAGCTTGCAAGTCTCCCACATGGTCGTGATACATGATTGGCTCTCACACGAGAAGATGTAGAAATCAAATTTTATGCAATTTAATATTCCAGTTTTAAGAGTTCAAAATAACAATTATCTAGGACATGTTGTTCTATCAGTTGTAACTGATACAACAGAAGAAAAGTATAAATATATGTTAGAATCACACTCATATGATGGTCTCAATATTAAAAATATAACTTAGACTTAATTGATTTAAGGATAACATTCAAACAAGATCATCTGATATCTTAATACGTCCTTTTTCATCATGGGAATCATAAACATTGAGTAATGTTAATGACAGTAAAACTAATTTTTTCTGTCTGTCTTCCATACTTGACATTGGCTGGAAAATAATCTAATAATGTAGTCATTTATATAAATAACACATGGGGTAACAAGTTTGAATGTTCCCGAGCAAGCAATCAGCAAAAATTAACATCACGAGATTCAGTGTGAGTATCATTGTTATGAGATGAAAGACTGTCAGGGCCTGAGGGCACACAGATAACAAAACAAGAAGAAGCAGCTGATCTGCCATAGATGAAAGACAATGGTATATGTTAGTGGTTTAAAGATTCCTCTTGTGAATACATTAGTGTGTGGTGTGTTAATATTAATAAAAGAACAAGACTGACATACTTTGAAAAACACAAACATGTTGGGATTTTTTTTTAAAAAGCCTCTATTATTGTTCTTTCTTGTGCGGTTTACATAAGAGAATCAATATTTCAAAAGATGTTTCAGCGTCTCACTTCTGCTCTCCTCACTCATGTTTGTGAATGAGAAAGCTTCATGGATCACTGTTACCTTTAGCAACTAATGCTACATCCACACTGAACATTGCCAATTATGCTTTTTTGGCATGTGCATTATCCTCACTCTGCATTTTGATACGTAGCTGGTTTTTCATATACTATACATCACTGCTCTCTTAATCAAAATGTAGCTATGCCTCCTTGTAAGAAGATAGCATCATTTACTCAAACATCTTCTGCAGACCCGATTCATATTTCATCGGCAAATCCTGAGCCTAGAAAGTCTGCCCTCACATTATGTTACTCCCTCTTCATGGAATAAGTAACAGCATAGCTTGATACGCAATACTCTGGCGTTTTGCATAATAAGATGTAATGTGTCTGTTTAAAGCAACTATCTGCAGTAAAGCATTTTCAATCACCTGAGATTCTGTGGCTCTGCTCTTTCATTTGGTTACAATACACATACGTTGAGCCACAGTAAAACTCAAAGATATCTTGCAAAAACTTGTATTATTTGTCATTCAATTCCAGAACTTACTGCAAGCTTTCACTATAACATCAGAGCCCATCTGAGAGGCTGCAGCTCACCTGTCTGTGTCTGCCTGTGTCATTCACCAACAGATCAGTTGGACAAGCTGTGGCTAATTTACCTTTTTACTCTTTATCATAATAATACACTCTTTCACAAAAAACACACAAACCTTACAACGCTGCATAGATCTCATACTGTTAACATGATGTGGAGTTAAAATGGCAGATTGTTTGATATCAGTACAAATATTGATATTAGCTTTGTATTTTGTATGGTGTGTTCTGTGCATTCTGTTGTATGTTTTGACTGTGGGGGACTGCGGGTGGAAATTAGCTTTGAGCTAAGTCTGGTGCAGTGCACCTTTAATGTCTAAAAACTGCACACTGTCCCAACAAATGCATTGAAGTATTTGATGCAATTATGTTTTTGGCAGTCTTTTATTAATGGTTACCTATTATTTATTGTTTCATTTTTATGTTTTAATCTCCATACACTTGTTAAAGAGGGTTCCTGTTCCTTAATGTGTTTTTCTCACATTAAGGAACAGGAACAGAACATAAAGGTTGACTAAATGAGAAATACCCAGTGTGATATGCTGTGTGAGCAACACTACTGACCTTCCTCAGTCACCTCTGAATAAGAATCATACGTTAGTTAATTTTATTAACTACTATTTTAACTAACTAACATTTTTTGTGCATGCACATACAAGTATCCAGCCCTCATAGTCTTATAAGACACCTAAAAGACTGCTGCAGTGGTAAAACACTTGTCATAAAAGATTTGTGGGACAAGGAAAATGTCTACAAATAAAATCTACCATAAAAAAAAAAACTTCCATGTTATAACTATCCAACCAAAAGAAATCATCAGAAATGGACATTTTTCATCATATAATGAGCAATAAAACATGAAATGGATTTCACATAACAAAGCCTTTTCCCTTCTGAAAGACTATTAAACCTGTCAGTTTCTATTCTATAATATTAATGTGCCTGAATGTAACAATGCACATCCTGCTCCACATAAGGCTCTACACTGTAGTTGTTTTTCATGAGACAACATGTTGGTAAGTTTGTACCAAACGTTTACAGACCATCTTCTCTCATACATCAAGAACAATTTGTGCTGTTAATTATGAATATTGCATTGTAACCGGTTTTGAAAAATAAAAATAAATGAATCATAAACAACAAAGATTTTACCTCACTAATAGACTGATAATGTCCATACGAAATGTCGTAGTTAAAGATCTCTCTCGTGAGCCACTGTTCAGGATTGTTCATCAATCTATTTTAAAGTCACACGTTTATGACATTTTGATGCTCATTCCCTACATCTTATACAGTATATTAATATATTATTAAAAAAAATACAATATGTATCACAAAAGATTAAATACACTCATAAGGAAACAAGTGAGGGACATTAAAAACAAAGCAAAAATGAATTAAAGGAAAAAAGTCAGAATATGCTGGATAACAGCCAAGGGACAGTTACTCTCTAAGTGCTGTATGATGTTCATTATAATGGCTACTGTAACAGATGCCAGGCATGAACTTATGTTTCTAGTTTCAAATAGAGTGTAAAAATTAATAACCAGTGTTTTTCAGCTTGGGAGATCTCAATTTATTTACAGCTCATAAATTGACTGTCAGACTCTTTATTATTGGTGACATGACAGCATGCATCCTGATTAAAGCACTCCATACTGTAGCACTGCAGGTATTCAAGTTGATACAGGAGATTTCCTCCCAATATCCACTATGCATATTTTGTTTTGCAACATTTGCAACACATGTGAAGCCATCAATTTCTTAAAAAAAATTTTAAAAAATCATTGATTTTGCACATACATCACCATAAAATCAGTGATGTGTAAGACAAAATGCTTTTATCTGAGATTAATCAGTAATACAGGTATGAAGAGGAGTATTCTCATCGAGCCCAAAAATCTCATGATGCTCGTCATGTTCATGGTCCTCCCATTAGGGCAGGTTTTCTGCATCTCTGCATCTGCATCAGTGCACCCAGCTGGAGCTCACCTTCAGGTTAGGGCCATTTGACACAGATGGTTATCAGATAGTATTATCTGGGAGCTGCCATGTCCGGACCTGCACTGGGCACACACAGGCCCTGATAAGAGGCGTCCATGGCAGCTGGTGGGTCATGTTTTTCCTTAGCCCCGGTGGACCAGAGAGTTCAATGGTTGTAAGCCAACCGGTGGAGTCAGGCTGTGTAAATGGGATAAAGAGAGACACTGTGGACTTGAGTATTTACTTTGGTCTTGGCTTTTGTGTAAAGAATGTTATCTGGACCAGTTTAGCAAAATGGTGAGAGTTTGAGATAGTTATACTTTATACGTACTGTTGTGTTGCACTGGTGCCACCTAAGAATATCTATTAGATGAATAAAAAGTGGGCAATTGGCTTTCTGCTACTATATTATATTACAAACACATTCAAATAAAAAGACAGATGTGGAAATAGAAACATTTGCTGGTGTGTATCCTGGGAAATGGTATGACAAATTTAACTGCTCTTTTCCTTTAAATTTTATCATCTAGCTAAATGAAACCTCATAATATGATTTGAACAAAATGATTTATGCTCTTACATACTGTACCAGACAAAAATTCCACCTGCTTAAAGTGAATTCAATTGATTTTATTTTGTTAGCTTGCAAGCCAGAATGTGGGGCCGCCAATGTCTTACAGCTAATGCTACCCATTATTCATGTTTTCTTGACAAGTGACCTCTTGTAGCCATACAAATAATGACTGTTGTCAGTAAGAAGTAAAGGCAGAAGTAGCGTGATGTTGTTAGCACCATAAATATTTTGAGGGACAACATTGGGTTGGATAACTGAACCCCCAAAGCTTCCAAAACGTACAACTTTTACACCAGAGACTACCATCACAATCAATGTTAATTTCCTCAACTATGACCAAGACCTGTTACAAGACTTGCCGCTGTGATGAATTCATCAAAATCTATTTTAAAATGCTGCCCATTTACATTCATGAATCATCTATCAAAGAAGCCATCAAGTGTTTAACTACTATAAGAGTTAAACACTTCCAGCACAGCTTCAGCAGAATGTCTTGACTTCTACAAAGATTAGAACTGATATTCAGTAATATATCATTGTTAATTGGCTTGTCTGTGTGTGTCTAGTTTCTGTCTGTGCATCTGCTGCGTTTGTTTTGCCAGTGTGGGTGCAGTCTTATGTGAACTGATGTGAACTGTTCAGATCCAGACAGCAAATGCAATTGTTGGAACCATGACATCCATTGAAGTGCTGGAGAGCAAGGCAAATGTTGATTTCACCTCCTGACAGGCTGTGCAAACATGCAATAACAATGTTGTGTAGGCAATTATGAGAGGAACTCGTTCAGTAAATATCACTTTGGCTCGATCTCATTAACAGAGAAATAAACCAAAACAATGAACCACATTAATACATCATTTAACTCATCATATACCTCTGATGATTAATTTGCCACATTCCACATTTGTATTGGGAGGAGTGTAGCTGTGATGGTAATTGCATTGTAAACATTGCATACATCAGCCCCTGTCATAAAAGGCATAACTCTGTACCTGGTTTTCATAGCTGAGATAAGGCGCCCACGCATTTATTTTCATCTGTATAAAACAGCAGGTGCACCGACAGTATGTGTTTAACATCCACTCTGTCAACACCCACGAAAATCTACAAATTGTTAAACATTCAGGTGCTCATTTAAGCCTTTCAGTCTTGCTAAATAATCAGAAAAGGCTTAAAACTGTAAAGAGCATATTCAATAAATACAACATCTAAACATACACATGAATGAGGTTAAATATGTATATAATTTGTAACTAGAATTCTTTGTCGTAGCTGCCAGTGTTCAATGAAATGTATGTCATTAACATATTGCGTTGCATGTAGAAGCATTGTGATTTTATTATTTTCTTGTGTTTTCTGCCTTGTCAAAGTATTGTACTTACTATATAAAATATATATGATGTATGATTCAAATAAATTGCTGTTAAAGATTATGGGTCATGTTGTCAAACAAGTTTTTTAACATCCTTTCCTTTGCGAGTTGTATTATTTTGGTGATTCCTGTTCCTTTAAGCCAAGGACCAGTTACACCATGCTGCTGAAAAAAATGACTGTTGATTGCTGTAGCTAGATGCAGAGGGCATGAACAATAAAACATTTCCCAGATGGGGACAAAAGTTGCAATTCTCAAACTGTATAGCTTTCACAGCAGGTTTTGTACTCCTCTGAATGTGTTGACAAGTTTTTCCCCGAAGAGTAACAATTACACGTAGTACGGGCCTATTGTGGTAAAGATACTAAGTGGTGCGGGGGTAGTGTGGCGACACTTGCTGATCTACTGTTATTTACCTCTGCTGTGACAGTATTCTTCTGTTTGTACTTAAAGTGAGACTGCATAACTTATGAAGGAAGAAATGACACAATCTTTCTTTTACAAAAGAAAACTGAAATTCATAAGCAAAAAATGCATCATAACTCAGTTCAACACACTCAGGAGTTATGCTGCTACAGCTTTTTATCTGGCATGACCAGTAACTCATAATGGCTTATATGAGTTAACTATAAATATATATTACTGTGGAACAGACATTGCAGCATCTGTTCACTGACTTTATGACTTTCCAACACATCCTCATAAATAAACAACCACATAGGTCGATTGTACCTGCACTCCAGAACGACCCATTAGAGTGCAATATGCCACTTTCCAAAATTATTACAAATCACTGTTAAAAAATAATGATGTTTTATGGTGTGACAACACTGTGGTTAAGGTCTTCTTAGGTTTAGGCACAAAAACCACTTAGTCAGGGTTAGAGAAAGATCATGATTTGGGTTAAAATGATCACCTGAAACGTGGTTTCTACTTCCTTGAAGTTATGAAACCTTCATTGTCATGGCAAAAGTAAACACCACAACAATTGTTACAGTTTTTTTTAAAAATGTCCCAACTAGCAGTTGGAAACATGACACTTGCAGCTGGAAATAGACGTGAACAGTGATATCCTGCAGAAAAGTCCATCTATCTATCTAGCCATCCACCCAACCCGTCTCCTGCTAATAAGGCAAATTGTCACCTTATATTGATGTCATCTGATGTCACTTTCCTGAGTCATAATTACTATGGCTGCTAGATGGCATAAACATAACTATATGTTGTTTTTGAGGGCTGAATTTAGACCTATATTGTCATTTTTCCTTGTGAGGACGGGCTGGATTTTCCTCTCCTGTAGCCACTGTTACATTATGTTTAAGCTTTCTCCATTTTTCTATAGTTGCCACTTGAGCCCACATCTCACTTTAACTGTGAGGTAGAAGCTTGTTTTCTCCCTGGGGCATTCCAGCAGGTTAATCCAGCCATTTGTGTAATAGGAAAGCCAAGCAGCTAAATAAACTTTTGGCCACAAAAGAGTAAAGAGTGAATGGTTATGAAGCTGGTTTACAGTCTTTATAAAGAGCTGAAGTCGTGACATCACTGGATTAACCTCTGTAACTCAATGCAATCTCTCACTGAGCATTTCTTTCATTAGTCTTTCTGAAAAAATGAAATGTGTTCCTGGGGTTTAAACTAATTGACTTCCACTGTAGCAATTATTACTGGAAATCAAAACCTCACTGCTTTTAACAAAGTTTGACAGTAATTATTTTGGGAGAATATGTAAAGCATTCTTCAGTATTCTTCAGTATTCATAAAGTGCTCCCATGAAAATCTACCAGTATTTCTCCTGTTGTACCAACTCCCTGTTGTTAATCTTTCCAACTTTTTAGCTATAATGTTTTCTGTTAAAACTTCCACATTGTTCAGTCCTCTGCCCTGCTGTTATTACAGACATGTATGAACTCACTACCACAATTGTCTAGTGCTAAAACAGAAATATTGAATACATAATTGTTTTTTTGAAAAATTACCATCCTTGTCTAAACATAACTACATACTTTGAACACTAAACTTATTGTGTGGCAACACAAAATTTATTGTGAGGTAATGTAGAACTACTGCGAGTTATCACAAAACTGAGAGCAGCTACACACACATGCTGTACAGTACCAGAAACAGGTTGTGATAACAAAAAGGAAAAAAACTATGAGATCAAGAGTTTAACAGGAGTAATTACCAATCAGGAACACAGCAGGCGAAAGGGTTAAAAATAGAGAGACTCTCGCACAAATCGGGAGTGACGGCAGGTATGACTATTGGATGGATAGCCATGAAATTTGGTACAGTCATAATGTCCACAAATGTAATAACTTTGGTATCCCTGTACCTTTTCATCTAATGCCATCATTATAAAAAATCGATTCAGTTATCAGCTGTAGTATGCTAACACACTAAACTAAGATGGTGAACATGGTAAACATACACCTGCTAAACGTCAGCATGTAAACATTGTCATTGTAAGCATGTTAATGTTAGCATTAAGTTCAAAATAAGTGCCTCACAATGCAACTAGCATGGCTATATGCTCATAGACCTGTTATAGTAATACATGTTGAAAATCAAAAGGGATTATATGATGTGTCTTTGTTGCACAGGGAGATGTAATTTGTTTCTCCCTTTTTTTCCAACAATGACCAAAAATTGATTCCAGCAGCACTCTTCATGTGTAATAAAAACAACTTCAAATTCAAAAAAGGTCAAATTAGATACACAGGCAGCAAAGTAATTGTTATTCTCCTACCACATGTTATATCATCTGCCTTCAGCATGTTTTTTTTTTTTTTTTTGCTGGGAATAAATGAAAATCAGTGTCCTCATTGTTATTAAAATACTGCACTCTGTGTGGCGATTGAGACTTATAACACAAGAAACTATAAACCTAAGATGGATCAGAGAACATTTTCAGACCATATTCTCAAAAAATTAGAATTAGATACCAAGTGTTTTTATCAATTCTCTGTGTGCATGCACATAATTTATACATAACACCCAATAAAATGAAGAATTTCTACAAATGTAAATGTGAATATAAGGTCACATCAGTCTTCAAGAGGAATGACTGTGCCCGGTGACATTTGAAAGGTGAGAAGATAACCTTATGTTAACTAAATTGAAAACCCTGAGCTGTCAAACATTGGTAAAATACATTATCTTATGTAGCACAATAGCTTTGTTAACAAATAAAAAAATATATTTTTCCCATCTTTATCCTATCTTTTAGATATTCCATCCTTTTTTAAATTATGGCACAATCTTGCACTAAAAAGCAGTCCTACATGAATTTAAAAGCTCTATCTTTGCCTCTCTCAGGGAATATTGAAAGATACAGAGTAGGAAAATGAAGACAAAGAGAATATAACAGCACCATTATTAATAAATCGACTGTTCTTATGGCAACATTCGCACATTGATATGAAGATTATTCAGTGTAATCCCTTTGGTATAATCCACACATGTTGGTACTCATTTCCACCAAGAGAGGATTCAGATGATGTGATTTATCATTTCCCCATGTGTCAGCCTCACATTTTCTACACTGGGAAAATCTAAATCTCATTCAGTGTTAGAGTGTGGTGTATTGTGTGACATATTTGAGAATTCTCTAATGATATTATATGCATGTCTCATAATCTAAGGATAACAAGTAAACAAAGTGAGACTGCAATACATTTGCATTCCATCTGTGTCTTTGAATTCTAATCAGGTGTCATCTGACTGCACAGGGATGGTGGGAGATGGATGGTGGAACGAGATACTCCTCTGGTGGAGAACAGTTTTCATTGCAGGCTTCATGTCCTCTGTCCTTGTGGTTATAGAAATCTTGAGCTCGACAATTCAGAAGCTCCAGTAGATATGGATGTCTTGTGCAAAAAGATTTATTGACAAACACAAACTTGATTGACCAAGGAGATAGCAGGTACAGTTCAAAGTGCTGGTGTAGACCTGGTGAAATGCAACAGCAAATCTGAAGGAAAAAAAGTTGAACCATTATCAGTTATTCAGGCAGCACCCTTGCGACCTTGTCCCTCATGACAGCATTGCTATAAGATTGTTTACTTTAGCGCTGTCTCTATGGCAACAATCATAAAGCTAGGTTGGCTCAGCTGGGAAGAAGACAGCTCACTGTGTGCTTGTCTAAGGAGCATTTTTCATATGAAACATACATGAAAATTCCCTCACAGCTCCCTCCTTTCTGAACAAAAGATCAACAACATTGAATTACCATACCAAATTAGTTCAGATAGTTATTAATCCACCAATCAGATTATAGCAGTTCTTTAAGGTTGCTTTAATAGAAAGGAAAAGATCCTGTTATCTTTTATGGTTAATTTCCTATTTAGTGGATGGAAAAGTAATGTTGACTATGTGTTATTATAATATTTTATTATGTTATTTTTTGCAGACCCCTTTCTGCTGCAGTGACCAATTGTTTCTTTATCTTACATAATCTTAATATAGATGACATTTTTTTTATTATTTATATTGATTATATATCTACCCTTACACCATATTGAGAGTGTATTTTAGATGCATAGGTGGGCCAAAAATCACTTGGGTGTTGTTGTTTGTTCATGTTTATGACATATATTTCAGCATTTCATATTCCTCAAAAATCTTGATTTCACCCCATTTAAAACTGTAATTACCTTTATTACATTTTAAGAAAATTAAGTATTAATTTGGAATATTAGTACCCAAACTTCTTGTAAGTACATTTTATGCATTTCTAATGGAAGGTTATAAGAATCTGTCATCCTTTTTCTGTTAGATATATACAGTATTAACTGTTGACCACACATCAGCTGTCCTCAGCATCACTACTGAGCTATGTTAATGTATACAGCAAGTCAATTTTACATTTGATAAGCATTATCTATATTTTTTTTATCTTAGAATATTTGACATCACAAAATTGATATTTAACATTAATGGTATCTGCTATTGTAATCACCTTAGCAAGCAAGCTGTTTATGGTATTATGGATGTTTTGTTCATATAGTTAAGTAGCATAATGTAGTGTAGATATTATAATATATTATAACTGTATGTATGTACTATATGTATATGAAGCTGCATATCACACACACACACACAAAGATGTTGAAAGATTTGATTGCTGTTCAGTTGTTTTTTTTTAATAATTGTTTCTTGCTCTATTTTTTAAAATGTGTTTAAATGCCAAATAAAAATTCCAATAATAATTCCAACACAGTGTTTAGATTTTTTTTAAGCAAAAGGTAGTTTATTATTAACAAAAATCAGTGATTTATACGCATAATTTGTAACCCTAGGAAGAATGAAGTTTCTATTAGCCAATGCATATCTTAATAAATAAATGATTAGAGCATGCATGACTCACACTGAACTGGACTGTAAATATGTAAACACTGCCAGTGTCACTACATTAAAACATGCAGACAGGTGAAAGGTTGAATAGAATAAAATCCATTTTTTTCAGTATTCCATCTAGAAGAGTGCTATGCATCTCCCTGCTGCATGTGGGAGACAATTGTGTAAAGAGAAGCCAGGAGCACTCCTCCACCATCTTAGAACAGCTTCACTGACTGATGGGTGGAGGCAGTGCAACATGAATGAGAGTATCAGGGTCAAGTGAGTGCACAGGCTGTGAGTTTGTATTCACCTCAGCATTCACCATCTGACAGGTTTAGTCCCCACGATGGGAACCTATGAACAGCTCACATCTTCAGTTGCCTTTCAGAGCTAATTCACTATAGTGCTTCCAGATATATAGAGTTATATAAGTGTTTCTGAAGGATCAAATAAAAGTGAGGGCGTCATCTTTCTTTTAAAAAAGAAAAATGAAATGAAAGTACAACCAATTATTGTATTGTGATGTTCATTATCAGTATGTGTGCTGACAGAAATCTTGCCTCTTGCAAACTTGAGTTATTAAGAGAAGTTCTAATTAAACATCTATATTTTGGGGATTTCAATATTATTTTGAGTAGGGGTTGCTGTTGTGAGATTTATTCATTTACTTCACTTAGAAAAATGAAACCACCATAATTACTTTCTGGGGGTTTCCTTTGTCTGCATTATAAGTCTAAAAAATTGTGGCTGTTGGCATATTTTTCAATTATACACTTAAAAGTCTGACAAGATAATCATCAACCTGGTGGCAAACAAATACAAGCTTATCACATACAGTATTCTTTCAGTTCATTTAATCCCCTGGATTCACTGAAGCTTAGTCAGTGTGTTATTACATCATAGTGTCAGCCAATCACATTTTAGCTTGCCAAGAATATTCTATTGTTGGCAACCTTGAAACAAAATAATCTGTTTGAGGAAAAACAGATGATTTATTCAATAAAGGAGAACAATCTTTAGTCAATGCAGCTTCATTTAGATGCAGTGAACATATACACTCTAATAACACTCATCCACAGGTGCTGGACAGGAAATAATTCCACTTTGCACTTTGTCTAAAATAATAAACAAAACTAGGTAGAAGTAATAAGGAGTTGATCAAATTGTTGACATGGAATAAGAGATCATCTTGAAGTGATGTGCTGTCGGGTTATACACATCACTACAGATTGTGAAATTGTTGTTTACTTTGATGTTGGATACTATCCCTCAAAAGGACTCAAGAACTGTGAACTCTCACTCCCCATGACATTTTAAACAAACCATTTTCATCTTTACAATACTGTCAATGCTTCAACCACACATCTGCCATTTGAAATGAGGATTTTGCCAGTCTGCAATTACCACTGTCTAGTGGACATTTAGATCACAGTTATTGCTTCTCCCTGTACAATTAGATGACTGTATTCACCTTTTCACTGTTACAGTGACAGTAATCTAACTGGTTGCTGTTAAATGGCACAGTGCTTTGTCTCTTCATGGATTTGTTCTGCTTGAAGGCCTCAAGCAGAATGTGTTGTTGCTAACCACAGTTGGTAAATTTGCAAGTATGACTGATGAAACAAGTGCAACTTTTGACATGTCTAAACAGGGGGGATGCATTCACTGGAACATTAGTAAATATCACCAAGGAATAATAAAATGGAAAATACTTCATCCAAACACAATGCAACAGCATTTTTTTCTGTTTGCCATGATATCAGGTCTTTATGTTTGTGTGGGCTCTTGAGGACAGGATCATATTCCGACCACTTTTGTGTAAGCGTTGTATGACATTAATGTACTTACTGTGTTTTTATAAATTGCTATCTGCCTCATCTTAACAAATAAACACTTGTCAGGAGAGACCTAAAAAGCATTTTTTTTCAAATCCTGGTCATGTGTAGACATTAATTTCACACATGAAGACCAGTGTACTTGTCAGCTTGTGTCATTTGTGGTTCTACAGAGGGCTTCATACACATACATACATACATACATACATACATACATACATACATCTATATAACATCTTTTATTTGTCTTTATCATTAATCCGCTTCATTTGGAAATGGATAAAGACAAATTAAAGGTGCTACTAAATTGTAGGAGCTTAACTCATACTAGTAACATCTAGAGTAAAGTATAGAGTAATGAGTAAAGAGTCTACTCATTAATCAAATTAGGTTATTCATTAATAAATGATCCAATTTTTATTAATAAAGATGGATAATAGGCGATGCAAAGGTATGGAACATTTTTATTAACAAATAGATTGTACAAAAGGAAACATGATACACAGAAATATAACAATAGATTTAAAAAAAAAATTCCAGGACCTCATGAAAATATTGGCTGACAGAAATATTGTTTTAATCTTGCAGCAAATGACAACAGAGAGAACTGTCACCCTGACTGAAATAATTCAAAACACATACTTAGTAACAATAATGTGATATTTCATTGTAAGTGATAACAATACTGCTTGGGCCAATAATTTCCAAAATCCAAAGACAAGTAAGATTTAAAACCTGGAATATACCCCATCACTAATGTGATCAATTTACTTTAAGGTCATTCAATAACACAGCTAATTTGTCAGTAATAGAGCAGTACTGACATTATTTACTAACACGTTTAAATGGTTCAATTTTTTCTCTCTCAAAAGTCAAAAAAGACATCTTAGACCACTGAGCCACCAAGACTTCTTTGTATTTCAGTTGTGATTATATAACTGAATGAACTGAAAGTAAACTTAAAGGTGCAATAAATGACACTGAGCCTCACTGGATGTCAGCAGACAACTATTTGCTATGTAAAGATATAGTGGAGTAATGGCAACCTGAGCAGTGAATGAAGTCACACTTCCTCATTGTGTATCATTATCCAAGCTTCTCTGTTCTTTGTTTTGGAAGCTGCACCAGCATGTGAGTCCCTCTGTGTCCTCCATGTAGAGTACCAAAATGGCAGCTGCATCACAAACTTCTCAAAACTAAACAGTACACTAAAATATGTTTCTGAAAACAGTTGAGGCAAGAAATAGGCAATGCACTAACAGAATCTTGATCCATATTTGATCAGCACTGCCTAGTTTGACAATTTGATCTGAGTTTCATGAGCTCTCAGCTTTCTTTTTTTCCAACTTTATTGAGTAAACTGCTCACGTTTAGTTTGGTCTGAAATGCTGGTGCTGCAACATATTGCAACATCTAGTGGCTGTATGTCATGTATTGCAACTTTAAGCAGCTTTTTGTAGATTATGACAAGTCCCCAAATTACCTGTTTCATGTATTTATGACTTAACTGTACAATTTGTAATATCCTTATGAAGCCATATGAATTCCATATATTGCAAACATTAAACTGTGTTGAAACATGTATTTCTTCCCGAAAGCACAGAGAAATGTGAGAACATGTTTACGATGCATGTGCACATGTATGCATGAAAAGATGCATGCACACTCCAATTAATTAAAACTGAAACACACATAAATATAAGCATTATGGAGGTGTTGTGCTGCAGCAAGGTGGATGAAATTAGCTCTTCCTCTCTTCCCAGTGGAATAAACGCCATCACCTTAAATCCTTTGTAAGCCTGCTAATCCATAATCCCAGTGGCACTTCATTGGCCCCTTTACTCTCTGTGCAAGGAATATCCAACAACACACAGGTCTGGGGTTGATGCAGAGCGTGGTGTAGCTCTGAGGTCTGATTGGCTACCCCATATTTCATCTTCCCTGGTTGGTTCATCATCCAACCTATAAGAGTGAAAGGAGAGTGTTGTCACTAATTGCAGTAGAGTTTGATGGTGTTTGGGGAGGGAGTATGTCTACCTGTGTAATTCTCATATAAATATATATATGAAAATAAAGAGATCTGTGATGATAACACTTTATATGTATCCCTTAATTTCCTACAAATTTTTACATTTTAATATCAATTTCCTAGAAAGAAGTTGATGACATGATACACAAACAAACAACTGTGAAGTATATGTAAACTTGCAAATGAATATTTACTTGGTGACCAAATGGATCACTGTTAGTTGAAGAATTGTTAAGAATCCTACTTATTTTTACATACTAGCTGCTGCTTATAAACTCCAAATATAAGTGGGTACTTTCCAGCTGAACTAACTAAACATTCTCCATTTTCCTTGTAAGTGGTGCCAACTCACAATGAAAATTTCCAAGAACTTATTAAGGTACCTTCAAGGATTTAGGATGTGTAACATAAAAACATGGTAAACACTCACCCCTGTGTACATATTGCTGGCTCACTTCCACAAATCTCAGCCACTGAGATGCCTGGTGATCGTGGTGGAAGACTTAGACTTGGCCTACGGTCTGAATGACTTCGTCGAATGAAAGGCCGAGGTCCTTGAACAGACACAGGAAACCTTCCACGACTCCCCCAAGAACGCGAGAGAAAAGAGACCCCAGTAGAGGTCCATGCTTGAGGAGGTTGGGGAACTGGACAAGGCTGGGCCTCAAACATTGATGGAGAGGCAGGGCAGAAGACCGAACGTGCATTGCTGATCAATCGAGCAGAAGATAAGTCTTCAGTGCTGCTCTCTCTTGACCATCTTTGTACTTTTGGTGAAGCTGGTGGAGATGGTGCTTTGAAAGGGTATGAAGTGGATGGATTTGAGTTTAAAATGTTCTGCTTTGTAACAGGTGGGCTGGGGAGTCTCCTCTGAACTGCTGGTGGTGTGGGAAGTTTTCTATTAACAGGGGGGCTAGCTGAAGACGGTGGAGTAGGTTGCCTTTTGAAGTTGTGAGGACTCGGAAGTCTTCTATGTGAGCTGCTTGGGGTAGAAGGCGTGGATGGTAACATTCGACCCTTAGGCATGGGTGGGGTGGCAGGTGGGTGGCTATTGACAACTGAAGAAAGAGGCACTATAGACACTGTAGTGTTAGGACCAGGCACTGAAAGGTTGCCATCATCTTGTAAATCTATTGATTCTTCTTGACTGGCAGATGGATTTGTTGTTACATAACCTGTTGACGATTTCTCAGAATGTGAGTCTGTAGAGCGTCTTAAGTGTATGATCTTTCTGGCTTGTTGAGACAAAGAAGAATCCTTTTCCTTTCCTGGGTCTGTCTCTGCTTGAACATGTGGTTGGTTGACCTTTGATTGAGTAGATGTGACTTGTTGATTCTCTCTAGCAGAAGAAATAACCTTGGAACCTTGTGGCATTCCTCCTTTGCTTGGCAACACTGTCACTGATTGAAATGAGGCCCTCAGTCGCTGGGACACTACAGCCCTTTTTACCACAGGTGATTTGCTGACCTTTGTAGCTCCATCATCTGCTACGCCAGCTGGACTCTGGGCACTTTCAAAGGAATTGTCCATTAATACTTCCAATGGAGGTGGAGGAAGACTGTCCAAATCTAAATCATCTGTCTTCTCATATGAATTGGATTCAGGTCTACAGCTGGTTATCCCAGTGCTAAGCACAGCCTCTACATTTCCTAAACCTGGTAGCACAGGAACACCACACTTCCGTACACCTTTGAGCGGCCCCAAAACCTTTGGGCCTTCTAGGTCCTCTATTCCTTGACTGAAGGTATCAATCAGTTTTTTGACTGAATTCCTGCCTCTGCACAGGCCTGATGATGGTATTGGTGATGAAGGAGGGCTAGGGGGTGGAGTGGCTTTTATAGGACCCTTTGCTGTCTTCTTGTCTCTCTGTTTATCATCTTCTTCCACATCACTAGTTACCTCCTGTTTTATGATATGCCTTCTAAGGCCTGCTTTGTCTTTAAGTGGTTGGGAATTGCTGTTCTTTTCTAGTGAGGGACGTGTGCGATTTGTTACTGGGGATTGTGCTGGTGAGGTCCCTTGATTTTGCTTAGATGGAGCAGTCCTCATGTTTCCAGTCACTTTGCTCTTTGCACTTTGCTTATTCTGCAGCCTCTGATTTAAATTCTTCTGGGTCCTTTCAAGTTCAATGAGAGTAGGATCTTCACCTTTGCTTCGCAAGGATTCTGCAGAACGGGAACGTCGTTCTTTAGCTGTTGGGGTTGTTTTTACCACTGCCCTCCGAACAGGTGCTGTGGTTTGAGGTCTCTTTGGAGATTGCTCCTCTTCATCAGTCCACTGGCGTCTACTGGTTTTTGGACTGCCCACTATCTTTGTTTTGGCACTGGAGCTTGATGATGGGACAAATTGTATCTTACCACTTATAGCTTTTTTCATTTTGAGGGTCATTTCTACATTTTCAGGATTCTCTATGCGCTTTGGGGGTAGGCGGCATGGTTGTTGTTGTTCACAGTCTACAGGTGAAGAATTTGATCGCTTTCGAAACATTACTTGCCCATCTACCTTGCCTTCATCCATCTTATCATCATCTTCATCATCTTCCTCCCCATCATCAAAGGAGACAGATCCTAGCAATGAGTCTCTTTGTTCATTGGCCATTATTGTACATGCAGAACCTATTGAGTTGAGAGAAGTGAGGGAAACACTTGGACTAATTTGACGTGGAAGCTTTTTCCTTGACACTCCTTGCCTAATGTTCATAGAAGTGTATCCCCTGCGACTGATAGGAGGAGTAGTTCTATTTGTCCCAGTGGACTCACAACTTTCCCGTCTATGGCGTCTTTCAGATCCAGCAAGGGATTCACTCTCAGCCCCAATACCACTGTCCTCACTAAAGAGAGCAGAATCCTCTGGCCCGGGCTTGCGCAGAGAGGCCATTTCAATGCGAGATAAAAGTTGCATTAGCCTAGTCTCTACTGCACGTTTGACTTTCAGTTTCTCCTCTAAAAGCTCAGAGACAGAGGCAAAGTACTCCACTGCCTCCTCCAAGGCAGAGTCCCCAATTCCTCCAACAGTCTGGCTCACATTCCGCATTCTCTGTGTGGTGTACTGAAGCAGCTGCTGCAACAAATCCGGCGGGGGCTCAATATTAGTAGAGCCACACTTCAGAGGTGGAGAAGATGAGAGGTTTTTCATTTGACTTGGCCAAGCAAGATGTTCTCCATTTTCTTTTAAAACTTTTTCTCCCTCATCTGCCATTTCCTCTAGTACCTGAATTAATTCCTCATAGCGCAGAGCCATAAAGGCAACCATGGGCTGCACAGATGTCTGAGTTTGCGTTGCTTGTTCCAACAGTCCAAGTACAATGTCATATTTATTTATGTTAGGATTCAAAAAGGCATAAGCAGCTTGATGAGCTTTTACCAGAGGCTCTGGGAAATCCACTTTCTGCTCAGGTAATTTGTCTTTGTCCTTGTCTTTCTTTTTTAGCACTTTCACACCTCTGGTATTTTTCTTTGGTTTTCTGCCAGGTTTTTTCTCTGTTACATCCTCCTTGTCTCCATTTTTCTCTTTTCTCTGTGACATGGTGTTGTTCTCCATTCCTTGACTCCCAAATTTATCTGTGTTTACTACTTCTGGGACTACCTCAGTCACAGATCTCTTCTTTTGTGGTGTCATATGTGATTCCCTTTGAAATACCTGGACTTGTCCAGCTGCTTTCCTCTCCTTTGTATCTCCATCTGCTGATTCAGTTGAATTACGATTCTCTTCGTCTTCAAATTGGGACCCTCTGGGGCTTTCTTGAGGTACAGGGGGCAGCATTCTACCCTTCCTCAAGGGACCCAAAGTCCCAAAATTGTTACCTTTGGATGGTGAGCAGCCCATTTTAGATGTTTTTGTAAATGCTTTCTTTTATGTCTTCTTAATAACACCAACACAGGAGACAGTGCAGTGAATGATGCAAAGAATAGCCAAGGTCCTTAGCCACCTGCTGTATCTGTCAATTTCAGATGGCTGAGGTTGTTGAGTCTGATGAGGTCCCTTACCATGAGAATGCTACCAAAACAAACTATTGATAAATCCATTTTTCAAATCCCTTCCACTTGTCATAGAAAGGCAAAATAAATCCACAGATCGGTGGTCATGTTTATAAAAAATCCTTGTCACCGCTTCTGAAACACATCCTTCTGTATCTTACAAAGGACAAGCAGCTGAGAGGATTAGTGAGGCTTTCAGTGAACTCCTCAGCATGCGCATATGTCACGTTAAAGCATATAAAACTCACCTACTTGTAAGACCATAAGCTCATTTGTGTAATGAGGGCGGGCCTCAGGTGGTTTTTTATAGCCTGCACAACAATATCTCCCTATTTAGCCCATTGGACCATGTACATAGCAAAAAGAAAAAAAAAAAGTTAATTAATATAGAGATGACAGCATTTCATTTTCAGATGCATTAAAAAACATGTGCCAATTTATCTTTGGATGTTGTTTTTTAAAGTCACTATAAATTTACAAATTAATACTATTGTAAGGTTTTCATCTGACATATTTTCCAAAAACACAAACAGGCCAAAATACCTACCAACCAAGTTATTTGGAGTGATTTGCTGATCCTCTTTTAACTTCTATATCTAGCATCAATTCACTGGAACAGTGAGGCAGGCTTTAAAATAACCTGAACTACCTCTCTGTCTCTAAATAAAGACCTATTCCTGGTTACATTTGCAATTTGCAATTAATTATATAAAGCCCTATATGACAGAGGCTTCACAGTTCAATCTTTATCTGCCCTTGACTTCTTGCCTCACATGGAATCACAACATAGTCCATACCAAAGAATGTGTACCACTTGATCCAGGATAGCATTATGCACAGTAGAGAAGACAATTTGGTCACAAATTGACCAGAAGGGAAACTGGGAACCATGTTTACACTAATCCATCTTGTAACCACTTTCCCCTGACAATACCAGGTATCACACTCTTTAATTAAAGTATTGATTTGCATGTTTTATTTGTCTGTTCATTTATTTGTGCTTTCATTTTTTGTTTTTGTCTGTTTGGTTTGTTTCAGTATACCACACAATTGTTTTTTTGTTTTGCACCACTAATAACAACAAAGAATAAACCAGTTCAACCCTCCTTTTTCATTGATACAGTTCTTTCCCTTATGGCTTTACCTGATCAGACAAAATTGCCTATTTATATTGTTATATTAATTAGGCTTTGTTGATTCTATCTATTGTAAACTATTGGGTGGTTTCATTTAGACCTACTGTATAACAATACATCCTATTTTAGTTGCTCATTATAAAACCTTAATCTGCGATATAGTAACAAAAGCTGTCACATTAATATAGTGGAATAAAAGGTGGGTACAGTATTCCCCTCTAAAATGTCACAGAGTGGAAGAATAAAATGCCCAAACATTTAGATACCCAAGTACTTTAGAATCGTACAATAGTCTACTTGAGTAAAAGTAAGTTACTGTACTTTCAACCTCTGCTTTTCACATGCTTAGAGAAGAAAAGTCTGGTATTTAATTTTACTAGGCTCAGTTTAAACAATCAACATTGGTCTTTATTGTGTAAAGAATGTTTTAAATAACATTTTGAAAATCTATTTTTGTACTATTATTTTCATTTATCTGTTTGTTTTTTTTTTTTTTAAATTTCGATGTAGCAACAGTGATTCGTCATTACTAGAAGAAGAAGAACGTGCGCGTTCTCGCGTGCAGGTGTACGGCTTGGCGCGGGTCCTGAAGCGCGTTCTCAAACTACTATCTCCTCTGGCCACTTTTCAGTGGACTGTTACTGATGACCGCCTTATTCTCATTAGAAGCAGTTTTAATCATGTTAAGAGTCGGCATTCAGTCCTGCTCTTAAGAACAATATTCACTTAATGTTTCAGGACTATCAAGTTGTGTTTCAAGCGTGAGTTAAACTGAAATCGGAGAGGTTTTGGCTGGTTTCTTGCTAACTTAACCCAGCTAACAAACTCAACGCTTCTCCAGTTTCTGAAATTACAATAAGATCTGCACAGGTGAGGAATAAGTTAAACTAACGTGAAGTTAGCTTTAAGATGTCTTTAAGATCTTTTTCAGTTTATTGAGCCACCGCTGGTTAGAAAGTAAGTGACACACCACGAAATATCGTTCAAGTAATCTTCTCTCAGAGCTGTAGAGTCAGGCGGGTAGCAGCCTGGTAGCTTGGTTGTTATGATGTTGTAGTGGTTAAACAGACCTCATGCTGTGTTGTGTATGACAGGAAACTGTGAGCGTATCATTTCAAGTGAAGTAAAGTGTCACATTTCCTTTCCTCTGTCTGCCTTCCATTTCCTCTCAGAACAAACCAGAGACCTCTTCACCACATATAATCCAGACTGAAGCATGATGAAGCATACACACAGGTGGTGCCAGACTCCCCCCTCAGTAACTGTCCGGGTCAAACCCAACAGCGTACACTCCCTCCAGATCAGAAGAGGTCTCCGGCTGAAAAGAGCCAACGGTCAAGATGCACAGGGCCCACCAGAGAAGAGCCAGCCGAGCCAGTGTCGGGATGAGATGTATTATGCCACAATGACCATACCTCCAACTATTGTCATTCAGCGACAGGAAATGGCATCATACTTCAGACTTTTTGGTGAATGAATAGCCCGGATAAGAAACATGTTGTTATTCAGTTGCATCCAAGTGGTGTACGTTTGAAATTTGTACATAAGCTGAAAACATTTGCATTTTAAACAATTATGTTTGTTTGCAGTTGATGACCTGATCCTAGACTTCCTGTGGATGGACTGTTGCTGTAAAATGACAGACAAGGTAAAGTAAACCCTCCCCCTGAAGCTTTATGATGCTTACACTCCACAGGCTCTGACTTTTCTTTCTAATTTTTCAGTATCTACTAGCCATGACCTTTGTGTACTTCAAACGGGCCCATTTCACTATTGCTGAATACACCAGAAAGAATTTTTTCATAGCACTGTAAGTTCAGACAAAAAAGTCAAAGTTCTGCTTTCATATTTTGATATTATCATTATACAAAGTGACCTTTTCTTGCCACCGCTTTTGGCCCTGTTATTGATTTCTTGGCAAATCTGTACCTCTGAAACTGGCTCCATCTGTAGGTATCTTGCCAACACCATGGAGGAGGATGAGGAGGAGAATAAGTATGAGATTTTTCCATGGGCGCTGGGCAAGAACTGGAGGAAGCAGTTTCCCCGCTTCCTCAAGCAACGAGACAAGCTTTGGGCTCGCATTGAGTACAGAGCTGCTGTCAGCAGGCGCTGCTGTGAAGAGGTGCACACAAGTATAATTGCCTAAGGGGGGGCTGATGAATGGGTTTCTGTGGGTTTTGTTTTTGCAGCACTGTGCAGTTTTTATTGCTTGGGTTTTATGTCAGAAGTTCCATCAATATGTGTGTGTGTGTGTGTGTGTGTGTGTGTGTTTTTTTTTTTTTTTTTTTTTTTTTTTGCAGTGATGTGTGTTTTTTCTTTCCGTTGGAGCTGCATGCTTTCTTCTTGGTCTCTTTGGTGTTGAGTGCATCTCTGTTTATGTGCCTTTGTCTGTACCTCCAGGTGATGGCCATCGTGCCCTCTCACTTTGTGTGGCAGCGAGAGCGGTCAGAGCACCACAGCGGCGCCCAGCGGCAGTACGGTTACCGAGACCAAGCCCGGATTCCCCGCGGGCCCACCGCCTCCCCGGTCCTCTGTGCCCTCTGTAACAACAGCGCCAAATTAGATCAGGGCCCGGACTTCTCTTCTCTCTCCAGAGGCTCCCCTGTGCAGCCCCTGCACCCATTCACCTCCATGCTGAGTTTGGAGAAAACCCCACCCAGGGCTGCCGCCTCTCACAGGAAGGTTGCGGAGACTAAACGCCAGGCGCAGAATTCCTCTTGCTGCTGTGCTGATGAGGTTCCCAGTAGGTATCACTAATCCAGGTGTGTTTTCCATAAGTGGATCTCATATTAAAGCAGCTCAAATCAATATTTTTATATTAACATATGGATCACAGGAATATGAAAGGAGTAGTGATGAACCAACAGATAATTAGCAGATGAATGCATGTCTGAAGGTCCCCAATCTCTGTGGAGTATTTTTATTTTTATGACCCACAACTTAACTGTTTTTAATTTGCTCTCATCACCCTGGTTTCCAGCATCAGGCAGCAAAAAAGCTGATAAACCCAATGTACACTACCTGCTCAGTACCAAACAGCAGACACAGTTAGCAACTAGCCAGAGCATTTAGCAGCTAAAGAACCAGATATTTTTCTCAAGAAATGGTGGAGAGACAAAACAGAGACACAGTGTTGGATTTACAATCATAACGTGGACACAAGCTTGACTCAAAATGTATGTTAATGTTGCTACATATTTATTGGGTGATTTCATAGCTAACTGTTGGTGATAATATGTCAGTGTTCCAGTTTATTTAAATCACTGGACATAATCTGGACATAGCACTCCCACCCTGGTGTAGACTGGTCCAGAGAGGAAAGAGTGGAATCTTTCTCTCTTTTCCACCTCAGATTTGAGTCTTGTGTAATCTGGATTGTGTGTAGATGTGATTTAGCCGGATCACACCTGTGAGGTATTTCACAAGGTAGGATTAGAAAGTCACACCGGCAAAGATTGTGTTATACCCCGATGATTTGAAAAAGAGCTTAAATATTAGGTGTAGGAATAGGATTTATTTCTGCATGATGATGACTCTTAATAATACATTTTCACAAGCTATTTCATGTTTCATTTAAATATTATCTCGCTAAGTGAATCAGCATCCTGGAATTCACTTGGATGCATAAAAGAGGGACTGCCTTTTCTGAAACAAACACCGCCGCTGCTAAATAAATGATTAAAGGAAACCTCTCAACTCAATTTTTATAGCACTTTACACACAATCCAACTGATCCAAAGGAGAACTAAAGAAAGGAGACAAACTAGAAAAAAGGGAATAGAGCAGTTTGGCAGTTTCTTTTAAAAAAAATTCTTGCTGCTTGTACAATATTGACTTGTTGCTCTCTTTGACTAAACTACATTTATTTTAAATCTTCTCCTCTTGTTAGGGGATGAGCCCTCTGGATCCATATACGACACCTCCATGGACTGGATCAGCAAGGAGTAGAGTGTCACCTCAACTCAGCAGTTTCACAACTTCCCTCTTTTGTAGCAGTTCTGTGTGTTACTCTCTCTCCTCTTGGCTTTGATACCACTTTTACTCTGAAGTAAAGGTCTAAATCACAAGTGGGACCATTGGTTAAGTTTGTATCTACTACAAAACAAACAATAATACTGATTCAACATAACTGATCAGAACAAATTCCATCCCGTCAGTGACTGTTCCAGTAAGAAAGTACCTGCAACAATGAACTAACGTCATTCTGTACGTCATCTTCTTATGGAAAAATGCTGCAAGATGAATGTTGTCTGTAGTGATGCACCAAAAAGTATTACTGTAAAATTTTGTTTACCTTACACCGAGTTCTTGATATGTATTTATTTATGTATTTATTTATTTATTTACTAAAGCACTTGTGGAATTATTTTGATAACCATTCATCACATGTTAAGTTAATGTATCTTATGGCTGTATTAAAGTTTGGACACTGACGGAAGGACAAGCACAGTGTTTCACATGAAGGGAGTGATTTTTAGTATTGTTGCCAATGTGCCTGTTAACTGATCCAATGCTGCCTCTTGAATTTGAATAAAAGCCTGAATGTAATTTGTCTTTCTGTCATTCTTTATTTTATTGTTTATGTTCTTCTTCATCTTCGCCTCACTGCTTAACTAATAGCCTATTCATTCAATTAGCTGAGAAATATTTGATTGTAGTGGATGTCTGTCTTGACATTTAAATGATAGCCTTCACATTAAAGTCACAAAAACAAACATTTATTTCTTCAATTATATACAGTAAGGAAATAATTTATTTGACATGTTAAAGGATAAAACAATCAACTTTGTCTTTGGTTTCTTACAGGTGGAGTAGCTACTGCACACACTTCCTCAGTTTCACCAGGAATGCTGAAAACAAAAGAGGAAGAGCGTTTATTTATAACATCATTGCCATCCTGTGTAATCTGTTAGCCACTAGAAATGTGCCGTGTATCTGACCTGTGTGGCTCATTTGTTCAGGATGAGGTCTGGCAATGTAGGGAATACTCCCGAAGGCTGGGTTTCCCTCTGTGGTCAACTCTGCTGAAATAAAACAGTACGTTCATAATGACACTATCCATATCAGCTGTACACAAACACACCGATTTATCAATGTCATTTCATTCACCTTCATCGGTCTCTTCTGATGTCTCATCCTCCTCCTCTCTTTGGTCTTTATCCAGGATGGGAGCTTTCCTTTTGCAATGCTGCCCGTTTTTCTGGAGGGCCGGGGCCACGAGCCAATCCCGGACGGGAACCTCGATGATGCGTTCGCACAGCAAAGGCAGCGCCAAACATCGAACTCCTTCCAGCAGGTCAATGACCTGTGTTATACTTTGTTATAAGAGGGAGAGTCAGAGAGGGCAGTTAAGTGTGGTTACTTTGCTTACTAGTTGCATCCTGTATCAAGGAGGTCCCACTTTTCTAAGCAAAAAATATAATATCTTTATATACATTTTAACTGGTTCTGTGATGAGTTTTTAAAAGATTTACAGTAGAAACAAACTGGGTAGAGAATTCAACAACTATTAAGAAATGGGCTAATGCATAGCATCATCTTGGGTCTGCTTTGACAACAGTGAAGATACTCACTTGGCGAGGTAAACAGCACATACAGCTCCGGAGTGCAGATGTGGAATGACAGTGGGTAAAACCAGGTGTGGGTTTATCAGGTCAAGAGCAATCTATAACAGATATAATCCAATCAGTGAATGAGCTGGTGTCACACAATCTAATTCCAACAGTCTGACTACTTCTGAGTGTTGCTGCACTGTCGGTAGTGTAACCGCTGTCTGCATATCCGCCTCTTTACACTAGACACTGACCGCATGGAATCCCCGACCAGCGAGGAGTGAGGAGGCTTTACAGAGGTCAGTGTTGTGAAACTGGACGTTGTCAGGCCACTCCTCCCCTCGCCGCAGACTCCATGACGTCCTCCAGCGGTTGTAGTTCCGTACGGCTCTTTTGTAGTGATCTTCCCTGACCTCCACGCTCAGCACGCTGCCCTTGGAGCCCACTGTGGGGGAAAAAAACAAAGTGGAGAATATCAGCTCTACTTTCAGACCATTTCACAATGACATGCATAAATAAACAACATACTGATATAGAGAAACATACTCTGGATCACTTTTAGTAACATTTAGTTAGCTGAAGACAAACTGAAGAAGAAATTGTGACAACTTGACATTTGACCTCAGTCACTCTCCTTCATGACAGTCCTGGAATGACAGTCAATGGCAGTATTAGAATTTGAGTCTCTATTTCTGCTATTTCTCTTTAGAGTGTCAAATCAACTGTTAACACAGCTTTTACCCACAATGCAGAATCCTTCTTTGATTCTAACATAAATTTGATTCTGCACAGGACATAACTTCTGATTGGCTTACAGATTTAGCTGGGAAACCTGTTGAATCAATGGCAAATGTAGGTAAAATATAAATGATCCTAGAGATTTCCAATGCGCTAAACTGTCCACTGTTATGAAATCCATCAGAAAAAAATGTTGAAGAGCTCATGTTGTAGTTTTTGATTGCTCATTCATTAACACAAAAGTATTCTGTGAATGACAGCATGGTAAAAGTCATCAAAAATGTCATTAAAGGCTGACAGATGATGATACTGGATTGTCTCCCTACCCTATGTGTTACAAATATGAATAATTGCAATACATTGCAACACAAATGACTGGAAAGATATACAAGTCAGTTGTAGCAGCAACTGTGCATGCTTAAGAATTCTTGTTTTTCTAACTGTGCATATGTACATGTATTCATTTCTATATGATTTAAGTGTCTTTTGGGACTTCTGTTTTTTTTTTTTTTTTTTTTTTTTTTTTTTTACTGTATGCTGCCATTTTGATGTGAGTGGAACAGAACCAAAGGGAGATGGTGACAGTATGATGAATGCAGACCTGCTCGGGACAGGAACAGGGACATGGCTCCTGACCCGGAGCCCGACTCCAACACGCAGTCTCCCTCTGTGACGTCCATCATCATCATCATAAGACCTGCATCCTAAGAAAAAAAGAGAGTTGCAGAGACAGAAACAAATTGCACACAAAATCTTTGAGAAGAACAAAACGATCGATGTGACTCCTGACACAAATACACATACTTTAGGGTAGGCGATGGCCGGGCCTCTCCTCATATACAACACATACTCATCCAGACTGGGCCGTCGTATGAAGATGGGAACCCCTCTGTTTGTGTTCATGGACCGACCTGCGGGCTGTCCCACTATGTCGTCATGCAGGATGACCCCCCAGCTGCTATGCAGGCGTGCCCCCGTCTGAAGCTCGAACATCTTCCTGTACTCCACCTGCCCTTTCTTACGATGCTCAGCCAACAGCAGCTCTCCGAGCACAAGCGAGTTCTCCCCTGGAAGACGGGCTGGTATCCACATGTTTTCCTCCTGATTATCATTTAACTGACTTTCTGAGCTGTTTGCTGCATCAGATGTACAAGAATCATCTTTACGGATCGCCTCATGTCCACTTTCTCCTTCTGCAGACTCTGTCACCAGTGCATGCTCCTTTTGGATGTTGGTGTCTTCCTCGGGTTCTCGCTGGTTTTGCTCTCTCAGCTGCATCACCTCGGCGGTCAGGGCGTCCTGGGGCAGCAGGCTACTGATCCTCTCCAGCGGGGACAGGGGTCTCCTCCTCTTGGACAGCAGTGCTTGTCTGGATGTGAGCTTGGTGTTCAAGGGTGGTGGGTCTGAGCCGTCTCTGCTCTCATTGTCGTTACATTTCACACATCCAGTTGAAAAGGTCCTGATCTCCCTTTTAGTTTTATTGAGGTTTCTAAGAATGTCTCTGTGTTTACGATGTGCGGGGATGGATGTGCACATACGCATCAGTCTGTGCGCAATAATCAGTCCAGCAAATGGCATTTGCGCAGTCATTACTTCAAATGAATATGATCTATAAAGTAGAGGGAAGGCTATGTCTCGATATACAATACTTGATAAATACACGACTCAAATAAATATAACAACCAACCTCATTGCTGCTAAGCCCTGTTGTATTTACAGAGGATGGAGGTCACCATGCTGGAAAACACACGTGAACAACGTCATAAGAGAGCGACACAGGTGTAGTCCTTTAATTTAACCAGCAGAGGGTGATATCATAACTATACACATGCATTCATTGACGCCTTATGTCGAGTTCAAATGTGCATTACATTTTAAAACTCAGCTGTCTGCATAGAAAGTTAATGTGTTCTTTAATTTGTTGTAATTCATCTTACGTTTTGGGAAATTGTGGAAATAATAAACAGCATATTTTCTACTTTTGATAATGCTTCAATGTACTAATTAAAATATTTCTTTGGAACATAATTAACAACGTGCAAATAGTCAGAATGACCTTGGTATTCATTTTCCTTTCTTCTAGCTGTGAATACATGGCCCACAACGTGTCACATAACAAGAGGGAAACGAGGTCTTGCTCCCTATTCATTTAAAAATCAGATGTCATAATTTTTTTTTAACCATATCTACAAAAATTAATTCACCTGTAAAATGTAAATGTTGAGATGTTTGAGCATCAAAAACAGGCCCACAAATTGAAAATTAATTGTAGTGATAATTAAAAGATTTTTTATTTAGTAATTACAAAACAAGCATAAGTTCTTCCAGTGAGATATACAATATATTGATACAACTTTAGAATATCTCTTCATACAAAGGTTTTGGTGTCTTTGTGATGGGTTTTATAAGCAGTCCATTTCTCATTAACTGTTGTTGTTGATTGATAATTATTCATTTTAATAACATCCGTATACACGTGGATTTACAGCAGAAAACCTATTTGTTGTTGCATTCAGGTGCAGTCAAACTTCGTAAATATTTTCAGGGCGAAATATACAGCAGGTCGATACGGAGACAAAAACACACAAGATGTATCATTTATCACTAGTTGTTAAATAAACTGGGCTACTTGAGTTACACTGGCAGCTCTGTTGTCAGTTTTGTTGTTATTCTCGACTTAAGTGCCTAAATGCATCGACTGGTTGTAAATCCTGATATATACAACTGTTCAGACAGTTATAGAGCATCTTTGAACTGTTATCATGGTAGCATCAATGAAACTTCTTTTTTCTCTGTAAACAGCTTTACTGAAACAAGTAACTTAGTCAACAATGTCGACAAATTTACAGCACCTAACTTCAGTCTACAGTCACAAACATGCCACAGGGACTAAAGCTTGTTATAAAAAACAAGCAGTTAAATAAATATCTTGTAAAACTTACAGTGGTTATTCGTTTCAAAAGCTTTTTGGTTTGCACATTGTACAGATATTGAACAAATGTATTGTTTCATATGGACAGTCAGCTCTGAAAAGTTTGACTTTTTGATTAAGAATTTAGATTTGGGAGTAGAAAATTTGGTCAAAATAGTAAGCAGTTTAATTAAATAGAACTGCGAGCAGAGATCAGTGAATCAAAACAATACTGTTTCCCAAAGCAATAAAAAAAATTGAGGGTAGATATGATCAGCAATAAATCGTGACAATTTACTCCACACTTGTTTTGTATGTGGACAGGACCACAAAAAATGTGCCCGCCTCATCTATGACACTTGAAGGCAGCATAATGCCGCTAGTTGTGTGGCAGCAGCCAATGGGAAGGGCGGTGCTCCTGACGCTGTGCCGCGCATGTCCGCGGAGGGCCACACGTGGTTTTGTGTAAACCCCGACACGCAGACGCACGCAGCGCTGCAGAAATGGCGGCCGATAGTGGCAGCTCTCCGCTGCAGCTCCCCTGCGTTTTTTCACCCAAATCACGACAGTACTTAGCTTTGTGTGCCCAGGATGGCAGACTTCGCATTTGGAACACAGACAGTAAAACACTTCACCAGGAATATGTGCCTTCAGCCCATTTGAGTGCCACTTGTAGCTGCATATCGTGGGGACCATGCCGAACAGTGAAGGTACGTGAGGCTCCTGTTAGCTATGTAAGCTAGTGAGGCCTTAAGAAGCTGTCTGGGACGGACTTCTCAGAGAACTTAACAAGCTGAAACAAGAAAAGTGTCAGTATCCCCAGTAGAAAGTGTACAGAAAGCTTGGCGCGTCTTGCTGTGTGTTATTATGGACGCTTTCATGTATCCGACGCTGACTTGTTTAGCGGGTCAGCGGCGTTAGCTGCTAGTTAGCTTTCAACAGCTGCGCAGGACGCACATGTTAGTCCCACATGGTAGTCACAAGAAAACACGGACAGTGTGTTAATTTAATGCTTCAACATCGAAGTAACTTTAGAGAACACTAGCCGCAGCTATATTGGCACGACCAATTATGTGGTAATGTTTTTTAGACAATCGACATTGCTAATAAACTCGTTATTTAAGTCCACTAAAGCTTCAGAAGCGTGTGCCACCATGACACGTTGAGAAGGAGAGGTTCAAAAAGTTTGGCTTCATTGTAGTGATGCTACTGGCCATAGAAACACAATTTATCAGTTTAAAACAATAAAATGTGCCTTAAGTTATGACAAGAATTAAACTACAGATCTCATGCCTATTAATACAAAGTGCTTTGATGTGTCCATGCTGGGCAAAAAACTAGCACCAGTCAAATGCTGGTTAAAATATGCAAATGGCTGGTAGATTTGCTTCATTCACCAGCAAAAAAAAAAAAAAAATCCAATGATAATCTGAGTGACTAGTAAAATTTGAATATTTACCAGCCAATAGGCTTGTGGACAGAAATATTAATTTTGCACCCTGTGTTCTTGATATTTTATGATTATTTGTTATGTGCAGAACTTGCTGTTAAATTGTTCAACTTGCTGTTTTTTAAAATATCAGTTGGTAGCAGTTGGTCAAAGGTAGCACCTCTGCTTTTATCAGCTGTCATTGTGCTGGTCTAGAATATCAGATAGTCAGTGATTTAATTTGTGAAAATTGTGATACAAGTAAATATTTAGCCTCTGTATGTGCCAAGCATGTTATACCTGTGTTTTATTAATAATGTTTGGTAGGTTAATGTTACAAATGTGCTGTTTCAGGAGGGGCCTCAGAGGAAGAAGAGGAAATCGGAGGCAGGGCAGGTGGAGGAGAAGGCAGACCTGTTGGCAATGGGCACAGCAGCAGGCACTGTGCTCATCTACAGTACAGTAAAGGGAGCACTGCACTGTACCCTGGTGAGTTTGAGACTTAAAACACTGGCTTGTATACTATTATATCCTACAGAAGTGTTATATGATGTTAGATGCTAAGAGTATACTTAAACTGTACAATGTTAAAAAAAATATATTGATCAGAGTTTGCAGAATCTGTAACTTAGTATGTCAGAAATGCTTTTGTCAAAGTGAGAAATGTTAGGCAGTAGTAATGTTGTATTGCCTGAGCACCCTCTAAGAGTTTAATTCAGTAATGGGGAAATTTGTTCACCACTGTTAACTATATGATTCTCTCTCTCTGTCAGGATGGAGGCCATAGTGGAGGAGTGAATTGTGTCCAGTGGCACCCTGAAGACAGTTTATTATACAGTGGCTCAGATGATACATACATTATAGAGTGGGACCTGCAGACAGGCAAGACGCGAAGGTCAGTATCTACTTTATTAGTAGAGATACACTGTTTTGTTTTTGTTTTTTAAATCAGTGTAGGAAAGAATTCAGGAGTTCTTCCTGATTTAGATTTGGGAATGAAACCTGTGTCCAGATCTGACTGAATCACAACACATTTAAGTCCCACTGGTGTGATTTTAACGTCTTATTTATTAAAAAAGAAACAAAGTATCAGATCATGAGCCAGATGAAGGAATGTGAAGGAAAATGAGGTCTGTTTTCAGTTTATCACCCTGTAAACCAGTTAAAGTGTAAAGATGATCTCCGTTTCATCTGTCTCAGACTGTCAAGATGTTGTTTCCAGGACCTTGCATCATTACCACCATCATCGTCAACAACACACAGTCCATGACAGTCCATGTCATGTAGTGCGTTGCAGAGCGACATGTCTTTTCAATCACAAAGACAGAAGTACAGACACCAGCTTGCAGAGACCGTTAATAAAACATCAGTCCATTTTTTTTTGTCTATTTTGGCTGTTACAGAATTAGCATCAATTAGTTGCAGCTGATATGACGGCGATGTTTTCCATTGTAACGGGCGAAAGCAGTGGGGAAGGGGGGGGCAGCTAAAAATGAGAAACTTTCTTTTATAACTGTAAACCAACTTCAACTCTAATTAGACTGTGTTGAGTGACAGCAGTGACAGACTGAGTCGTTTGCCTTGACTTTTCCCACTTGTAAAAACATACAGTGTGATTAATCAGTCATCTGCTGAGCTGAATCAGTCGGACACATCTTTAAGTATCTTGTCTCACCATCAGTTTAGTTAGTAGAATATGATCTAAACCATCAGCTCACTCTGTAGATACATGGCCTTTGCTATGTAAATTAGTACTTCGGTTTGATATCCACAAAGCCAAGATATTTAAAAAAAAAAAAAAAAGAAGCAATTTCTTGACGTCAGTGGAGGCAGGATGTCTGCTGGAAACGCAGAAAATGTCCATTAATCACAAGATAATGTATCTGTATCTATTATTATATGTTGGTCTGGAGTTTCGGAACTGAATGTGAGAGACCTCTGCTTATCCCAGACATGGACATGAACTACTAAAGCCTGCAGGTCGTTTTCAACCTATTGCAGCACTTTGGAGACGTTGTCCATCCGCAAAATGCTGCTGCAGCAGGAGCAGAGCAGCCTTTTTAACCTGAGGCAGTTTTGAGGACATCATTCATTAGAACAGCTGAGCTGCTTTATGTGTTCTTGTCTGAAGTTCAGTCATCCGCAGTACCGGACCTGCTCTGCTTGTTAAAAGAACTCTTGACCAGTGCATCAGGCCATCAATCAGAGTCATAGCTGGGTTGAAAGTTTCAAAGTTAAAACAAAACAATAATTCATAAGCAAACTTAGCAAAGATAGCTTGAGTAGAAGTACAGTGTGTGTAAAATTTGGAAGTCCTGGATGGAGTTGAGGTACGGTCCACTCTGAAAGAAGCAGTGGTTGAAAATCCTTTTAGTAAAATACCAGATTGGCTGATATTTATACAGACTGGGAGACATTTACATTAAATCTCTTCTGCAGAATGGAGTGCCATAAGTTATTTATTGAGTTTACATATTCTGGCACATAGGGATATCTGGTTTGCTTAAGAAACAAAGGATGTCTTACTTATTCATGGCTGTGAATAAGTGAAGATATCTATACTGGTACTGGTAGTTCCTTATTTTTTGTTCTCGTAAACTTTATCCTACCTTCACTGCTCAAATTCAAAAAGCACTTGTAGTTGGCTCAAAAAAAGATAGGTCATTGTTGTTTTCTCATTTATTTTAACCCATACACAACACACATTAGTACCTTCTCATAGTTGGTGCCTTATGTCTTTGCTGCTCTTTAATGTAGAAGACACTGATGATATCAAAAATAAGAAAGTGGATGTTACTTAATGCCTCGAAGTAGCTAGCTTTACAACAATCAAGCACTGAAATACACTCGCTGCTCTTATCATTGAAGACTGTACCTTTTAGTATCGCTGTACTTCTTCCTGAACACATTTCTCTGGTGACTGATTTAATAGCAACACAGTCACCATGAACATTAATGTCACCATGAATCCTCACTCAATGTTCACTTAAGTCCACTTGTGGTCCACATCCACTTACCGCTCCTTTCAGGTAGAGTGCTGCAATGAGTTAGAAGCTGTTAAAGAAATCTGAGCTCCTCGCTCAAATACAACACCAGAAAAATGCTACAATAACAGACACAATACAGGAAGCCTTGCTTCGATCTCACAATAATGGAAACAGAGAATGTGTTTCTGATGCATTAGTGAATGATGTCAACACAAGAAGAAATTGAATCCCACTAATAGTTTGAAGATAAACTTAAACCAGTAAATAAATATATCAACAGCACCAAATATTGTTGTCTCTCTGTTGTTGACACAGTAAATGGAAGGCGGATCGTGCAGCAGTGACCAGTTTGTGTGTGAGCCCTGACGGCAAACTGCTGCTTTCAGCTGGACAGATAATCAAGATGTGGGACTTGGACACCAAGGAGGTTTACAGGGTGAGTCTCACTGTCTTCATATTCACATTCATAGATGTGCTAGAGCTCAACTATTATATTCTGATTTTATTATGTTAGACACTTTACTCTCTAAGTGTCAGTGGTGGGTTTTTTTTGTGATCAAATTTTTAAGTGTCAGTGGTGTTAAATTCACTTGTTGAGTCATAGTTACAGTAAGCTGAGCTAAGAGAAGCGATGAAGGCTATAAACCATTCAAACACGGCTCTCACCTTTTTTAGAGCAGAATTGACCCAACTGTCTTGCTCTTTGTTGTTTTTTCTTCTGTGCAGAAATTCACAGGCCACTCCACAGCCGTGACGACCCTGCGCTTTGCCACCACACGACCTCCTGACAGTAACGGTCTCTATTTCCTGTCTGGTGCTGCACACGATCGATTGCTTAGTGTATGGTGAGTACAAAGACAGCGGCAAGGTCAGCCAGAGCTGATCTTCAGTCTAAGACGTACGGCTGTTGTCTGGCTGCTTATGATGCCACACTTGTGCTTCCGTGTAACTGATATAAAGTCGTCTCGTTGCAGGCAAGTTCGAGAAGACGGAAAAGACAAGAACTCGGTGGTGTCTTTCACTCTGACGGATGAGCCACAACACATCGACCTTGTCGCGTCCAACAGCAAGGAAGAGGTCAGAGAGATGAGTGTAATGTTGTCTGTATTTGTACTGAAATGTCAGTTATGCCCTATGAATCAAATAAGCGCCGTCTGTGTTCACACGGACAAAATGTGGTAAATGATTGGAAGTCTGAATAAAAACTGCCGACACTGGTGAACACACTGTTGAACCCCATCTGGGTAACATAATTGTGTGGAAATGGCTAAACGATCATCACTGTGGATATGGTTATTTGGAGAGAACATGGGATTAAAGCATATGCTTAAAGCCCAACTAAATTGTTTCTCTCTGTGTTGCAATTATGTTCGAGTTATACAGACATATTTCCTGTTTTATATGACCTATTAACCATATGCTAATGTCTGTGTGGTGTTACTTCTTTTGCACAGGCGGTGAGGCTGGCAGTGGTGTGTAAGGATGGGCAGCTGCATCTCTTTGAGCACTTTTTAAATGGGTAAGCCCTTAAAACATTGTAAACTGTACTAAGCAATGTAACAGTGTAAGGTATGAAAAAAAAAAACCCCGAAGCACCACGCATTTGCCTCCTGCTGTTCAAGAAAGTTTGTCTTTCATTCTTAAGATTTGTCTTGGGGATTGTCCACGCTGAGCCGATTAAATTCAAGCTTTTATTCATAAACCCAGATTCCATTACAACAACAAAAAGAATGGTACCTCTTTACAGCATTGATTTTGCTACCTTACAGTATATGATGGAGACGGTGTCTTAAACCCACTTCAATAGAGGAGACTTTTCTTGGTCTTGAGAAGCTGCAGCTTTTATTAACTGACATGCTGTAGCCTGTACTTTACATTTACTGCCATACTGACAACTGACTTCTAACCTTTTATTCTGCTCTGCTCCCATTCACATCACTTTTCTGCTGCTCGCTCAACTACACACTCGCTACGCACGCGCATCATGCACAGTTCTATTCCTTAATGGAGCTGCACTACTCTACAATGTCCTTTTTTTCTGAAGAATGATGAGAGGGAGGGTGACTCAAAACAATTCCACTGTAACGTAGGGCGTTGTGCTTGCATAGTGTGCGAGTGAAAATTATCTTTAGCCCATTGATATTAATTATTGTGTGAAATATTAGCAGTGGCATTCATGGTGACCGCCGCTACAGAATGAATATAAGGGAAACACTGATTTTTTTTTTTTTTTAATGCAGATCACCTGAGTAATTCTCATTTATTCACTTAGTGTGTTTGCCCCCTATTGGCTCTGCAGTAATTCTACATTTCGTGTAGAGTGGAGTATCAGATTCTGTTGTTGAATAATTAATCTCACCACGTAAAGTTAAATCAGTGTTGTGTATTTGCTATACTCATTTTTGGTCTAAACATCTGTCTCCACAGGCCCTGTAAGAAGCCCCTCTCACCCTCGTGTACGGTTCAGATGTCAGACACGAAGGACTCCCCGGTGCCGATCCCCCTGCTGGCAGCCACCCTCAGAGCTGACGCTCGGTCTGTGCTGCTGGCTTATGGCAGCCACCTACAGCCTGTTATGGAGAAAGTGGTGAGTACACAGGGACTCCTGAAATACACAAATGTGATGTTCAAAAAATGGAGAAATATTTTTTTTAACAAATTATAATGTTCAAACTGAAAAGTCATTCTAAAAGTTTCCTTGGCATCAGGAACATGGTTTTGAATTGTTTTCCACATGGTGTATAGTAAGCTTTCATTAAGCATACAGTATGATAAATCTGTAAGATGAAGTTTTGTTTTGAGCTTGTTTAGTTTCCATGAAGAGAATTGAATTCTGAATCCTTGTCTTAAATGGTGATTTGTTAAATATGAAATATGCCTCACTTGGTAGCTTCAGAGAAATGTTGTTTGATTATCCGCCTTTAAAAACCAGTGTTGGTCCAGCTCGTCATTGACCTGCCACCCTGCTCTCTCTCATTCTCTACAGGAGATCAACACCACAGACAGACATGTCTGTTTGACCCGTGATGTTCAGACCAGCTTGTCCCTTTCCATGGAAACCGCCGTTTCCAAGGTGATTATCGCCACTTCACATTGCTTATAGTATGAGCCCAGAAGATGATGCCTGTTGCATGACTTCATTTCACTCACCATGAAACTCCCAATATGATTTGATTGGCCATTTTATGTGCACTCTAAATGACTTAAACTATTCTTGTGACTGAAGATGAAAATTATGAATTTTATTTCCTGTTCCAGGTGAAAACTCCAATTGTCAACGCCAAAAGCAGAGTGTTGGTCCCAGGTCTTCCTGGTCATCAAGCCCCAGTGAAGGGAACCTCACAGGGATCAGAGAAAAGGAAAAAGGACACAGACACTAAAGAGGTATGTTGAGTGTTGCTGACAATGTAACTTTCCACATTCCATTTAATTATCATTTAGATATTAGAACATGTTTTGAATTTTGACTTTACATATTTTCTTTTACATGATGTGGTTATGGTATACAGTCTTGGTAAGACTGGCTGGTACAATATGTTCACATGTTGAATGCAATTTCTGTTTAGCTAAAGTCATTCTGTTCCCCTGCAGATGTCAATAGCGGAGCGACTAGGTGAAATCGATCTGTCTACAGTCTCTTCTGAGAAGGGAGCTCCTAAAGGGACGCCCTCTTTACAGACGGACAATTTTGCGGTGCTGCTGGTGCAGGGTCTGGAGAGTAATGATGCCAACATCCTAAATGTAAGTGAATTTAGTTTTGTAGTAGTTCTGGGTGATTTTGACAAAGTAAAATATTGCAGTATTTTTGACCAAATACCTCTATTGATATTGCAACAGTATTGTAGGGATGACTATTGGTGCTTTCACAAAATCAATCAATGTGGATATAATGACTAATGGAGAAGCTGGAGTCTGAATTTTCACTTTTTTTCTTAAAAAATGATTCAAACCAATCGATTTATCAAAATAGCAGGTGATTAATTTTATAGTTGTCAACTAATTGACTAATCGTTGCAGCTCCAATTATGATATCTAGTCTCATATCACAATATTGATACATTGCTCTGCCCTAATTTGAAGTTTGTTTTGTGATTTTGCTCACTTGCCATTCAGAAAGTTAAAAAAGCAAATGTAGTACCAGCTGAAGCTTGAATTGATTTGGATGTGACCATTTAAATTGTATCCCCAAACCATCTTTCAAAGTCAGTCTTATTGTCTTAAAAATCTATTTAACTTGGCAGGTTTAGGCTTTTTTATCTTTTGACCTTGTTCAGACAGACAGGACAAGACAAAACACTGCTAGGGGTGAATTTGAATTTGTCACCATCTACCCTGAATGTCCTTCTCATCTAGGTATAAACTTTAGCTTGTTCTTTATATGTGTCCCAACTCTGCAGCTACATGTGGTTTCCTTTCTCTCTCCTACAGAAAGTTTTCCAAACTCGCAAAGAGATGGTGATAAAGAAAACTGTTGCTCGGTTACCCCTCCCTGCTGTTTTACCATTGGTGGAAGAGGTGAGTGTCAACCATTGACCGTATGTAAAGATGGACGTAGTGGGGTGTGACATCACTCATTGGTTTGCTTAGGAGCCCATTTGAAGCCCATTTGAAGCCCAGAATTGCAGCTTTTGGCCATTGTTTCCATTTGGAGCCAAATAGTGCAGGGTGTTGCCTTTCATGCTCTGGAAACACACAAAGCAAACACTAGCTTATTTAGGCTAACATTAGCTACTTTAGCTAAATTGTGCTAACAGGGCAGATAATACTTGTAATCAAGTAATACTTAACTTTGAAGTATTGTGACAATAGTCCGACCCAGTGTGAGTACCAGAGCCGGGATGAGCAGCATGTGAGCCAATTGTTGATCACAGCTGTCAATCAAACCCCCACACGGCAAACAGCAAAGCTATTTCACGTCTGCACATTTTAATAATGCAGAAATAATTTCCAAGATGACCACCAGCATACTTATTAGAGGGCTTCAATTTAGAGATCGAGACCATAATGACTCGATGGGGGGGGGGACTGAAAAAAGACTTTCTAGAGAGAAGATGATGCTTTTTGAATGGAAGTCAATTTGGAGCATCTAGCAGCCATTGATAACATTGCACTTTAAGGTATTTCTCCATTGGCTTCAGCCTCAAGCTGTGGTAGTTGCTCTTTGTAATGTAAAAACGGACAGAAAAAGAAACGCTGCATGTTCTGTTGTGACACTTTGTCAGGAGTCTGGTCTGAAGCTGCATGAACCTGCCCAGATGTTTTGTCACACTAGTAGGATTTGTAAGTGAAGTTGTGTTAAGGCTGTTCAATGATTTATTGCAGTTTTTAATCAACCCTTTATCTCTCTCTCTGTAGATCACAAAGAGGCTCCAAGGGCACCCTTTTACGTAAGTGAAAGCTTGACAGATCAACTCTAAGCATTTAATTGGCTGAAGTTCACAGTGGTTGTACACATTACACTGTCTAATGATGAAAACAACGTCTCACATCATGTACATATACATAATGGAGTAGTTTTGGTTCCCACCTGACCGCTCATACACATGTTCCTTTCTACAGGGCAGTTCTAATGGTACGGTGGCTTAAAGCTGTGCTCATGCACCACACATCATACCTGGCTTCGGTGAGTCTACCAACAATTCATTCTACCTGTACTACTCATGACTCCATTTACCTTATATGTATATAAGTCCTCCTACAGTCTATTTGGCCATTTTGAACATATTTTATATTTTTATGACTCGTTTCCTGACAATGTTGAGTAACCACACTGTTGGCCAAATATTTTTTGACAAATAACTTAATTTTGCACTCAAAGTTCAAAAATTTAAGCTGGTAAAATGGAGCGATGACATGACTGTAGTAGAACTCTGCAGTCATCCTCATAAAATCCCTCTGTTTCTGTGAGGGTCACATAGCCTACTGATACAGTGTCAGGTCCTTTTTCAAACTAAATATTCAATGCGGACATGCTACAACAACAGATTGCTTAAAATATAAATCATTTATTTCAATGAAATGCACTTGAACCAAAAATCAGCAAAGAAAATAATGTTTAATGTCTCAAAGCAGGAGAGTCACTAAATGAGTCTGCATTGTTTCATAAATGAATGTGGGTGATTCGTACAGTATTTGCTCCTCACAGCTGCTCTAGGCACCAATCAGAGTGCTTTTTGGAGGTTGCAAAATACAGAGTGCAGCACACTGCCTTTTCTGTTGAAGCCTACAATTTTAAGAAAAAAACAGAAACTATGGTTGGTAAAGTCATGTAGCTCCAGGCCACCACTAGTTTGTCCTAGACTGGTCTGGCTTGCTCTACTCATCATCATCACCGCCACCAAAGAAAGGTCTGTCTCTCTGTTCATCCAATTGGATAATGGGGAAAGATGCAAATGACGTTGGACACTTTTCCACTCTGAGTTGAAGTTTCTTCAACTCGAGGTGTTCAGAGCGCTCCTACAAAAACGCGAGACGCTCAGCAACACAAAGGCAGCGAGCAAAAAGCTTCACTCCCATTGAAAACAATTACAAAAAGCTGCCCCAGGCAGTGAAAACATGCTCTGTCTGATAGGGGCCTTATACTGTATGAAAAGCTTCTCCTTCAGTTCATTAAATCCCTGCAGCATCTGAAGGCAGCACCACTGATATGTTGATAATTTCGCAGCCTCCAAGTGCCGCGTCAGAGTACTGTGGAATATTTTTGAGACAAGTGTGGCAAAGGTTGGAGCACATGGTGCAGTGTACACTGTGTGTGAACCTTTGTTGAAGTGGGGGAAAAAAAATCACAATTTGAGAGACAAAAGTGTCCATTGGGGTTTAAGTTTTATACCAAGATGGAACCAAGAGATGAAAGCTCAATGTTGTGACAGATGACGGTGTTTGTTTTGTAGGTCTGGGACGATATGCTTCACTCCCGATTCAATACTATCAATATGCATAGGTGCCTGTTTGAGTTAGAATTGATTCTCGATTGAAAACCAGTTCTTGATTTAATAAATAGAAAAAGGGGGCACTATTTTCTGTCTCTTGCTCCAGTATGTGCCAAACCATTCACTGGGGTTCTTAGTCATACATAACTGGCTGTTAAGATAAACGGTCTGCAGCCGTTTCATTTCGAAACGTTAACCGCAATAATTAATGAATGAATTAATCTGAAAGCATCTTACAGTCTCCTGCCTTTATGAGAATAACAAAATGAGAGGGAGGTGGAGTGCTCTGCTGTGTTGTTGTTAATGTCATATCTCCAGTAGTGAAGAGCAGCCTCTCTGCTGCACTGTTAGCTGCAGGATTTTTGAGGTGAAACGGACTGAACGTCCGTTATTATCTTTACCTCAGAGTTGGTTTAAGTAGTTTAATGCTGCAGTGTGTGTTTTTCAGCCAGTCTTGTTTGCTAATGCTGTTTTGCTGCTCTGCTAACATCAGTGTCTGAGTGATGGTGGAGAAAGTTCAAAATATACTTAACATATGTTTCACAAAGGTAATTATTTAGTCATTAAATCAAAACATGCTTGCAACCTCTGCATTTTGTGAAGATGTGCTCCAGCATGTCTGCGCTGTAGACTATCCGTGTGTTGCTCTGCGCTCGCAATTGAGTTCCACCTTTTTCATTCCATCAACATCAAATGTCGGAACTTTCAACAAAGGTGGTGGCTAGTAATACTAAGGCGCCCTGCCTTTGAGTTAGGCTGGCAAAACGCATCATCTGTTTGCTAGAACGGCAATCTGGTTGCCATGGTAATGGATTATGTGAGACTATTGCCACACCCCCATTCTCTGTTTCAGAAAGAACGTTAACTGTTTAACAGGAAGTGACACCGGCTGCAGTGGGCCTTTAAATTGTACTAAACTTGCCTTCTGCGTAGACATACACTCTAGACTCTCTACAGCCCAAACAGGTCATGTTGTGATTTCCCTAAGCACATGGCAGTCACACACTGCATCCTCCTGTGCATACTTCCTCCGACATTCATATTTAATCCTGACTTTAATTACCTCCACCACACATAGCAGACATTATGTTTGTCTCAGACCTTCTGTCTGCATGGATACAACCAGCAGCTCAACACCCATTTTCTCATCTGGCAAAGACAAGAAACCTATGGCGATATAGGGACTGTATGACCTTTCCAGAAGCATTTTGATTTCCACTTGACATCCCCCCCGACCTCTGAGGTCATACAGTCATAACATTTGTTGTTATTGATCTTAACAAGAGAAAACTTGAACTTGTTGGTGACCTTCTTCCCACTGTATTCCACCCACTACGATGTCATATGTGAGGTACAGTCTGCTAATATATACCAATCTAGCCTCAAGTATGATACATGAAACAGGGTTCAACATTAAGCCTTGTCCGCTTGTTGGGGTCAGGTGGAGTTTTTAAAGGGCAATGGAAAAGAAACTTACTTGCCTCACCGGACAACCAAAGTGTTTATCATGTTATGTGCCATTCATTACTCAGCTATTTAGTTAAAAGAATACATTTAGAATACCCATGATCTCTAACACAACAGCATTTAAGTCTCAGTGAAACAGAAGTTGGAGTATCTTTAATTTAAGTGACTTGTGTGCCTGGATAGGTGAAAGGTAATTTTACTTCAAAGGGCAAGTGCCTCAAAAAGTGAATGTCGAGCCCTGATGAAAGCTGTAGTATATAAGACCTTGGCAGAGGTTTATACATTACATGCTGCCTTGTTTGTGTCCTTTCTGGGTTTTTTTTTTTCTTTAACCTTCAACTGCTCCATCCGTGTATCCAACAGCTGCCAGACCTGGTGACCCAGCTTGGAGTGCTTTATCACATGATTGAGAGCAGAGTGAAGATGTTCCACAAGTTAACGAAGTTGCATGGAAAACTGTATCTCCTAATGACACAGGTAAGCATGGTCATGTACAGAATGGGCACAGTACCCAGCATGTGTGGAGAAGCTAGTCGTCAGCAGGCAATCACTTGTGAACAGACACTCTAGGCTCTGATAAGGATGTGTGCTGGACATCATCCACATTATAGATTCAGACACAGATATAAACTGTCCCAATGTGATTTCAGAATCACTTCAACCTGCTGCATGAATGTCATGCGTTGTTCTGCCAGTCTTGGAATTGGCATTTATTTTGCAGCAGTGAAGTCACAATTAAAAGCATCTCCAGCCAGAAAGTGGCTTTACAAGATCCTCATTTGTCCATTTGTAATGTGCTCCTGTGTTGAAATCACATCAGAGTTTTTACAGCACTTCTCCTCTTACACACCTGAATCCACTTGAATCCAAAATGTCATGAAAGTGTATAGACTCTAATTACATCAGGTGCACAACAACAGGGTTGAGGAGAGAACCTGTGGGCCTTCAGGACTGATGAACAGAGATATAGACACACGAGCTTTGGTTATTTTGCTTCCAAATACAAGTACGACACTGAATGTCATATGTGAGATTCAACTGTGTGAGGTTGTTCTCTGAAACTAAATGTAGCTTTCTGTTTTCAAGCTATGATGCATTTAATTATCGGCCAAAGTGACTCGTCATGATTTGAAGAAGGATGGTGCTGTGTGCAAATTGAGCCTCTAATCCCCACCTTCCTCTTTACCACTAGGTGGCGACAAGTGACAGCAGCAACACAGTTACAGATGTTGACCACGCAGCTAAGCTGGTGTATGAAGAGGGTAAGTGTTTGCTCTTCTGACTGTATCCCTGTTATGTTCAGTTCTAATCTTTTCCATTTCCCAGCTCCCCCTTGCTCTTCAAAACTTTCTTGAAAACATTCTTCCTCAGTGGCATCACAATTCCTTTAGAAAATCTCATGTGTAGCACCGTGACCTCGGCCAGTCTGTCAATCCCAGAGATGATTGAGTGCGGTGAAGTGCGAGTGGCAGCTGTCAGGAGTAAAAGCATAGTCTTATTTCAACCTCCAACTCAGGTTGAACACTTAAGATGCGTGATTGACTGGAGTGACTCCTTCAAGCTGCAGCAGTGCAACAGGTCACACTGATACTCTGCTGAAATCACCATCCAACCACACTATTGTTCTCTTTTTTTGACTGGCATTCATTGTCTTGTCAATTCCCATTAAGTCATTTGAGGACGCTCCGTGAAGACTGCACTGAATCAGTTAAGATTTATGAAGGCAATGTTACCCATCATGCAGCCACTCTTGGCAATGCACCGCACGCAAACATGACTCCTGTTGCCTGGCAACCTGACCAGCAGTGTTCAGATCCTCCCCTTTGAGCGGAACAACAAGGCCCCGCTCTGTTCACTCTCATTTCTCATTACCGTACAGTATAAAACGCTTTATTGAACAACGCAGAAAATAGGCTTTCATGAAATAATTAAGGTGCGCTTTGGAGTTCCAATACCCCCTGTCAGCGGTCCAGATGTGAAGGTTCATTAACAATGAAGTTCATAAGCCAATGAACAGAAAGGTTTGTACACTCCTGAGTGGATGGTGCTGTGCTGTTGGCTTAGAATGACGCCAACATGGGAATCTAACAGGAAGTTAGTTTGTGAATCATAGTCGAGTCAGGTTGTGTGGACGGTCTGTGCTGTTGGAATGGATATGATGGATTGATCCTTCAGTTGTCAGATTGTACTGGTACCTGTATGGGTACATTAATCACTTATACATGAATTAGCCATTCAGTAGCATCAGCTGGAATAATTAGAGCTTAAAAATAGCTGTCAGAATACACAATTAGATCTTTAAATGCACAGCAGCCACCCAGAGATGGTGCAGATTATAGTGCCAGTATGGTGTGGAACATGTAAATTATGTTTTTGTTTTTTTTGCAACATACATTTGTAGCAAAACTACAAACATCATTTGCTGTGTTTCACACTGATTGCTGAATTGATGGGTACAATAACAGTAATAGGCTCCTGAGTTGACCTGTTTGACCCTCCGCTTTGTATTCTCAGCTCTTCATCTGTTTCAGCAGATGTGCAAACCAGCCATTTTAACCAGCATGTATTGTTAGTTAAATAGCTTTTTAATGTCAATTAGCTAGCATCATGTAATTTATAATTGTAGTGGAAAAAACAAACGTCCACTCCTGACGCTGTAAAAAAAAAAAAAAAAAGTAGCGCTGTCTCTTGTTTTAAAGTGCGTTTCAGCCATTACATTCTGAATTAATTAATTAATTACGCTGCCTCATTGTCCTGTCGTATAATATGTAAGTGTTTTTAAAGTTATGGCCAACAATGCTGTAATATTTAGTCATTTCTGTATAAAGGTCCACTGGCCACTGTTTGCAGCAGATGGTGCTTGGCTGACCTAATGGAGCAGATAGCCTCAGCAAATCATATTGACATTCCTCCCTCCTGCACCACACAGTCTGTATTGTTGTCATAACCAGGTGGCCTCACTATGGTATTGAAATGCAAATACATACCAGCCCTCTGCATGAAATTCATAAGCAAGTTAAGGCACGGAAGGCTTTTTCTTCTCTTCACCTCACCTCTGTGTCCTCATGTAGGAGGTCTGTGCCAGTATCGATGTCATCAAATCATTTGATAGATCTGTTTTTTTTTCCCTGTTCTTGCCTTTTACAGAATCATCTGATGAAGATGAGGCCTCTGGTGATGAAGGTCTTCCTGATGAGGACTCTGATGTAAGTTGTGTTAAAATTAGCCAGTAAGAAAGATGTCCTCCCACTTTCAAAGCAGTCAGCAACACTGACGCTATAAGAGTCGGCAGAAATAGTTTGCTTTTTGATTGCTTAAGCTGTTAATTTTTCTTCAGAAAACACAAACTTGGCACCAAGATGTTAATTTTTTTTTTTTTTCAATCCTCAGAATTGGGAAGAGGAGGAGACGATGGTGGAAGACAAGGATGACGAGGATGACGAGGAGGACGAGGAGGATCCCGACAGAACAGATTCCAAAGCAAACGGGGAGGAAGACATGGAGCACGAAAACGAGAGCGAAGAAGAATGAGAACAAACAAGGAGAAATGTCAATCATACACAAAATGGACCTGAAAGAGTTATATATACTTTCATTTTATTTTCATGCTTTTGATTTTATTATGAGAACAAAGTATGGTTTTACAAAATTAAGGGACACATGTTGTTGGAATTCTGGCAGCGCGGCCCCCTGCCTCACCACAACACGATGATGTCATGCTCCCTGTGTGTTTTTTTTCCCCCTCCGTCTGAGGAACAGATGCAACATTTTGGGAAGGAGGGCAAAATGAAATGAATGCAACTTCTCCTTCTGCTTTTGTCAGTTCAGTCTGCATCCCAACTCCACAGCCTGACGAGTTTGTATTGAAAATGACTGAAGAAATAATCAGGTGACGTTCCAGTTTGCCTACACTGCAGTCTGCATTCCAAATTTATGTATAATAAATAGAACAATACAAATATATTATAGTATATTGTATGTCCTACTTAACAGTAGATGAGACAGCACTCTGTCACTGATTGGTTTATTCTAACTGACCTCATAGGCCATCTGGAACATGCCTTTTTTTTTTTTCTTTTGTTCACAGTGCAGGTTTGGAGTTGGGATGCAGGGCCCCTCTTTGTTGTACAGAATACTGCTCGATCCAGAGGTGGGCTTGCCAGGCAAGGCCATACATCATGTCCCCCCCCACACAATGTAAATCTGTATGTACAGTGAAGTGTTTGTACAAGCTCTTCCCTCTACAGCTGTCCCCCCAGAAATCCTTGGGATTAAATGAACTCCTGTAAAGTCTCCTGGATGCATTTTTTTTTTTTTTTTTTAATTTTCACACTTGTTGCAGCCTTCTTGTTTTAAATGTGTTCTTTTTTTGTGCATTTAATTTCCGGGCATGCCCTTGATGTCCACTGCCTTTGAACCCAGACTCACAGGGGCAAACTGAGGAAAAGAAAATGTGAACTTTGCTCAAATAGGTGAATAAATGGGTTTTCAAAATGGCTTACTGTGTCTGGTGGGGGGAAAAGAGATGAGAAGTGTAAAAGCCACAGTAAGAGCTGGTACACAATGCGGACTGGCTTTTTGCTTTGACAGGTTATTATTTGAAAAGCAGTGTTTACGGTGTGATTTACACCAGGGGTTATGGGACTGGTTCAGACTAGCTATGTATAAAAACCCTCTAGCATGGCGCGTTATTTTATAAATCATCTGGGACATCCGTTAAGAAACCGGTTAAATAAAGGTAAAGGATAAAATGACTAGACAGGAATGTAAGTTTTTGACAGAGCCAGCAAATCAAATACCAGATAAATAACAGTACTTAATTTAATTGATGCAAAGATCATAAAAACACAATATTGCCATAAAGAAGTCCTGCTCATTGATTTGCAACACTACCTCTAATGGCCTAATATAACCAGAGATATTAAAAGGAAAGATACTACAGTTTAAAGGGTGACAAATTTAGATTATCTCTTATATATCTTCATATCGCCCAACCCTCTTCAAGCTTAATTTGAGTGCATCTTGGATCACACTGTCAGAAGACTCCCTACAAGATTTAAATCTTCATTATTACAGTGTTTTTCAGTGCAGGAAGAAGGCAAAGAGCTGGTAGGTGGTTTTGAATTTTTTGCTTTTGAAATGACCTTAATCCAATTTCCAAATCGTGTCTTAATATGTTGTAGCAGGAGAAGCACATTAATTGCTGCATTTTGCATTTATGTGCTTCATTAGTTACTAGTTCATGCTGTGCTTTTTCTGCATGGACAAGTTAAAAAAATCTCTGCTGTGAAGAAGGTTAACACAGGTTAAACAGGAAATGAAAGTATTAGTTTTCTTTAATCATTTTGTGTTTTACTACAACACAAAATGAATTGTGAATATTTACTTTCCTGCGTGTTTCTGATGCTTCTTAGGTTGACCTTAACACAGATTTGGGAAAGCATGAATCCCCTTTTTGTCAGGTATAATGAATAATGTTAGTAGTGGCTGACTTAATGAGAACATGTCATCTGGGAGTAAGCCATCATTACTGTCAGGAGTTCCACTTTTATTTCCTTTTATTTGTTTTTCTTGCTATTATAAGCCAAAGTGTCTGCTGTGAAAAAGGTGTTACTGGCAACTCCCACTGTGACAAACAGGTTTTACAGGAAAGAAAAGAAACAAGCATGTTTGCTTTTAAACATCTTGTTAATTGAGCAAGTGTTGTAATATTATGACAGAACATGAACAAAGTCAAGTGTTTCAAGGTGACTTGTAGGATGCACAAGCAGACAAATACCTGTACTTACAAGTCATCTCTTCTTTCTTCTTCATGCCTTTGGCTTTGTTTTTGCTGATAACGTTCTTCTTCTCCTAAATTTCACCCCCTTATTTCCTCCTTGTGTACCTGCCAGTGATCATATACAATATTGGAATTTAATTTGGAAAATGGAAATGAATTTATGATGACTGAATTTGGAGGAGACAAGGACGCTCTTCTGTGCCGTGGCACCGCTTTGTGATTTAGGGCGACAAAGACTGGCGGGACGCTCCTCTTGTCTTGGTCATTTTATGAAGTATAGCATGACTATCCATCACTCATCTTCATCTGGTGTTCTTTGTTTTTTCAATCAAGGAACCCGTCTCATACAAACTTGTCTCATGTCAAGAGCGCACTTGTAAAACGTGCAGCCACACCTTGCTTCAGGAATTGGTTTCCTATCATTCTTTCAGTAAAGTAGCACTTTAGCCAGGAGCCAGGGAGCTACAGTACAGAGGGAACTTTGACATGAGTGAATGGCAGCTGCAAAACCTTTTTTTTTTTTTCAATAGCAAATATCAGTGGCAGCAATTACAGTGCAGGTCAAACCTCGCTCTCTCTGTGTGCACTCTTAACAGCTGAGTTAGTCAGCCATGATGGAGGTGGTTGCATGAGTCCTTGCTCCCCTGGTGCCGGTCTCCACAGTGATGAGAAGACACATTTCCCATTTAACGATGAGCTCCTCACTTCCAGCCAGCTTCAGCTAAATTCCACTTGCATATCTCTGAGTTTTGAATAAGATGGCACTAGGTTCCCTCTCAGTGCAAATCACCATGGGACTCATCTGTTATAAGATTTGCTGGCTAGAAGCCACGTTCTTTGTCCTTGGATTTGTCCCGAGGGTCTGGCATGAGGGAGAGCTGTCCAAATCTATTCATTAAAGCCCCCAAGAGAGACTCCTACCACTCATGTTATTGACACTACTTCATAAGAGTGCAGATAATGGCGAGAAGAGGTGTTAGCTCATTAACAGAGCTTGTGGTTGAGCTGTGGTTAGACGATGAGCTAAGGGAAGAGAAAACCATGTTGCTTTCCAAATGGTTGCTGATGACTTGTTTCCTTCAGGCCAGCAGTATAGGTGGTTAACCATTCATGAAATGTCAGTGTTCCACTAAAGCTATTGTGTGAATGAACACCAGACTTTTTTTTTTTTTTTGCACATTAAATAATGCATTTATGAGTGTGTATGAATAATGAATGCCATGCATAATTCAATGCACAGCAACAATAGTTCATCCTTTTTAATAGTACAATGCACAGCATTTTAAAGAAGGATTTAAAGAACACAGAGGCTGCATTTTGTCATCACATTTTTTTTTCTCACTGTCACAGATGGCGGGAAGAAGGCTGACAACAGCTCTTGAAGTGCCAACAGAAACTTTTATTAGCACTGTGTGAGCTGACCTGGAGGCCTCCTCCTGACATGATGCTGATGTAATGCAGAAAATGAGAGAAATCAAAAAAGAAAATAACAAGGAAGAGTAGCAGTCCACCCACTGTGGTGCACCTGGATGAGTTACATCCAAGAACTTTGGATGAAGCTGATTGAAAATATTGAATAAAACTCTGAGAGAAAGGAGGCGGGGGAGAAAGTGTAAGAATAATGAATAAAGTCAGAGAATAGTGAATGAAACACTGAATGCTCGAGAATATTGACGGAAAATCTGTGGAAAAAATATCCAAAAAAGCATAAATCCATGCATTCCTCTCCAAGCAGAGCAGACTATATTTAATGTCTGCAACTTCTGTCCACGCATGGAATGGGAGCATGGACAAGTTTTAACTCACCTGCTGGGCTCAAATATTATTATCTTCATGCTTCCATTTCCTGTGTAAATGTATGTAATAAGGTGATCCACCAGTCTCCTGAGGCGAATGCAGTACCACAATACCATCACACATCTGTCAGAAAACCACTGGATGTGGCTCTGCCGGAGTTCCCCTGTGAATTTCTATAAGGCCCTGCGAGCTTTGTCCCATTTCAGCAGTGCAAACCACAGGAGATGAAGGGGGCAGAGGGCACCGCAAGATGTGCTTCAACTGCCAATGGGAAATGTCAGCCCCTCTCGCAGACGAGGAATAACAAATAGCCTCTTGAATGTCTTGACAAGCGACGGTGGCTGCCGCAAACTTACTTCATCCCTGTCCACAGAGAATTATGCATGACATGAGAAGGGAAATTTATCTAATCTAGTGCTTGAAGACATTTTGACAAGAGTATCTTGCATATTTCATTCCGTTTCTCAAGTAATGCAGTCAGGACCCACATCAAGAGTCATAAATAGGAAAGTTTGACATTATTTACTCTCAGTCTGGAAGCTGAATATCACCTTATTATTTATATCAGAGTACATCAGCAGAGAGGTGAATCATTTTCCTTTTTTGTATTTAATTGAGCATTTCACATTCGAGCCTGCAATCTCAACACATGCGCGTTCACAGTCGTTGCAGTTTTCGCTCCAAGCTGTCCAACGCCACGCCTGATGTATGTGATTTTATTTCAATAGCTGCTGAAAAGTTGCCAAAATCATTTCCTGCAATGGAAAAGATTTTTTTTTTTTTTTAGAAGCATTCAAAAGTGGTTCTGGATACGCACAAAGACGCACATGCACACACAACAGGTTTGCTCAAGTGAAATCTTCAGTGATGGCACTTGACATTTTCAGTTGGACTATGTCTGTGACACAAAAATTACATAGATTTTACACTCCAACACCCTCCTCCCTGACTACACGCTCCCTTTCACAGTGTTTTGGTTTGCGTGTTAAAGAAAAAAATGTATATATATATATATATAAAGAATAGATCTCTTTCAGTTTGCTTAAATATATCAAGCATCCTCCTCACCAAATGGAAGGTTTTATTTATTTTTTCAAACATTTTTTTCAAAATTTATTATACATCACACAGAACATGGCCAACTTAACAACCACAACCAGACATCCATTTCATCATACAATATAAAAATAAAATGTACATGGATAAAGTATATAAAAAAAACTTGTTCAATAGTTTAATTACACATTGAGTGAAATCTGCCTGCCAGCACTGCCAGTCAAATCTGATCAAGCCACACTCACATAGTCCTGACAAGGCAGATTAATTAAGATTTTAATTTAGGTTTTTTAAACAAATTAATTATATCTAATCTATGCTTTTTTAAAAAAAGAAAAAAAGTTGATTGTTAATTAATTAGTGATGAATATTTATTGCTATAGAGAAATTCTTAAGCCTCCATGTCTTCAAGGGATTTAAAGAATAATAACTTAGTGCCCTCTGAAAACGCTGTTTTTGTTAACTTCCACAGGTTAAACTTCTCACCTTGCTGCAGCGGTGCACAGATGTGCTCCAGGAGCCTGTGACATCACTGTTGATAGTGGTTTCAGGTGAAGCTTACAGCTTTCAACCTGATAGGGTAGCAGAATCCTGCTTTTTTCAGTCTGTTGTTAAGTTGCACTATTAATATAGCTAAACTTTGATTAGTGAAAGGAAACACTTGACATCACCTTTTTGCAACTGAGCATACCCACTTCAAACCAGCGGGACACACAGACTCAAAAATAGACACACAAATGTTTCTTATTTTTTCAAATAACCCAAACTGTTCTAGCTCTTATGTAGGAAATGAAACAAAATCAGTACAACTTAGAGGAATGAAAAAAAAAAGATTCAGAAAGTTGTATTTTAGGTACAAGGTTGAATTTATGAAACAGTTGTAGTGAGGAAATGTGTAAAAAGACGAATGGAATGTTGGTATTACTATGATAGGATAATGTTGTAAGTTTTTTTTTTTTTATCCAATATTGTATTACTATGAATAAAGTTCCCCCAATGGTGATGTTTTTCTCTAGGTTGTATTCAACCATTGATTAATTATCTTTAAACCACTAGATGTCAACATTGTTAAGGTTTTAAATGTGCAAAATTTACTTGGGATTGGCATCCAACAGAGCTAAAATGAATAATGTTTTACAATTAATTTGATTTGTGTGCTAAATTATGTGACAGTCACACCACAATACCCAAGGCCATTTCCTCCAAATAAGACCAGCTGCCACAATGTAGAAGGTCAAGTTACACAGTGACCAGAATGAAAAGATTCTTCCCTTGAGCTGCCCAAGGACAGCTTCAGCAATACATCGCTCTTCTGATGTGTGTGTGGAGTGGGTGTGTATGGGGGTGGAGTGGGTGTGTATGGGGGTTGGGTGGGTGGGGGGGTCCTTGCAAGCTCATTTCCTAGAGACAAGGACAACAGTTATCACTGTATGCTGAATCTGACCATCAGTGTCTTGCAGTAATGCTGATTGAGACCGCTTTTACCAAGCCTCAATTGCCTCCATTTTTTAGCATAAACTGCTGAAGCATGATGCAAATTTACAAGCTGAGCAAGAAAGCATTCAATAGAATGCAGACCTCTGCCAAGCCCTTAGTTAGCTGGTACTATAACAGACAATGTTATGCTGGGCAGAGGATAATATTTAAATAACAGGGTTCCTACAGCTTAAAGCAAGTTATTTAAGACTTTTTAAACGCCGCTGAAAATGAAATTAAAAAAAACAACATCAATTACTTAGGGACAGGGACAATTATGCCGAAATGTTAATTGTAACCTAAAATGTAACTTTTTTGGACCAGTGAAAAAGTTAGATATTCTACTTCACATGTTGAAGAAATGTAACAATTTCTAGAGTGGAACACATGGGAAAAAAATAACATGAAGCAACATAAAATTAATGTTGTGAATCTGAAGTAAATGTGAAACATAACTGGCAATTTAGATAAATGATCTGCAGCCTTTTTGTTTTAAAAAGTTGACTGTATTAATTAATGAATTAATTTGAAAGCATCTTACAGTCTCCTGCCTGTAAGACAATAACAAACTGATGGGGAGGTGGAGTACTCTGCTGTGTTGTTATTAATGTCATGTCTTCAGCAGTGAAGAGCAGCCTCTCTGCTGCAATCCAGGGCAAGACATTGTTGTCCACGTTGAGATTTGAAATTGCAATGTCAAAAATTTAAAAAACAATTCATAAAATCATACTTCCCATGTGTTAGCATTTTTAAGACTTTTGAAAGATTGATTTAACACATCAATACCAAGGCCTTATTTTTAGATTAATGAATTAAATGCCTTTTAAGGCACTACACGAAAGGTCACAGGGTCACCAAGATCAACGTATTCATGAATATACACATATATAACTTTTGTTCATTGAAAATTAAGGGGTCAAGGAAGAATTACACTCAACTGGCCAGATGGTGGTGCTAGATCAAAGGTCAAAGAGTCACCAAAATGGGCGATTTTGTTTTGTGTGTCAGACAGATGGAGGTGATAAACCTGTGGTCCTTGTTGAAAGTAATACAAGATTTCAGTTCCATCACTTGTCAGGCTAATGAAAAAATAATTACTAGTGTTTACATATTTTCATCATATCATAATAGATTAATTTCACCCAATTTCAGCATCATGGTTTTATGGGATGCACCAATTGACTGCTAACCCTTCCCCCAAACACATATTGTCCAATTATAGCTTAGAAACTGTAACTAGGTAAGGCAGACATGTCAAGCTTTGGCCTTTTCAACATAAACGGCAAATAAGCTGTGTGCATGGAGCTGTAGTAACAGTGATACTCTGCATTTCAACAGTTTGTTGAGTGATGCTCACGCACTGTGCATTAGCTCCAAGTCCAGAGAACATTATTAAGTAACTACATTATTTTGGAGTCCATCCAGTGTAGTACTCAACCCACTGTGTGGAATCTGGTCCTGGATTTGATACATTGACACATTGGTTAGTCCTCATCCTAAAAGCATTTTCTCCTATAAAATTATAAGTGAAAACATGTAGTATTGAAAATACAAAGTGTGTAAGCCAAGCAACCAAACAGGGTTATGTTGGAATGAAATAATGGTGTTCAGGAAGAACACAAAGCAGATTTTTGCCTCGTGTCATTCATGTTTATTTTACAGCTGAACCATTTGTGTTAATTTGCTCAAAACAGACAAAATACCAACATACATTAGCTGTAAGATACCTAGCAATGAAGACACCTCCAACTGAACTCAGGACTAATTGCACCGCATCTGAAATTGGCTTTGCGTTCTGTCCAAACACACAGCAACAGTTGTGATCTTACATTCTTTCCATATCATACTTATTACACTAGAGAGACGCACGCTGTTTCAATGAAAATAGACCTTGCCTGTAATGAGGATCTACACCTGCTAGAATGGCAATGGATTATCTCTGGCAGCCACAAAAGAGGCAAAATGAGATGCAGATGCAACCCATGTACACTGACCTTTCACCTCCAGTCTATTAGAACAATATCATGTATGAAGTTGTCAAGTGCAGATTGAAGACTTGTACCCTTTTACGGGATTCTCTTTTTGAAAAGAGACAGCTGGTAATATAGGTAATAAAAGTCATTGGAGACTGCATTGTCAAGTTAACTATAACTAGCTATAGCTGATTAAATATGCCAGCAACAGTTGTAATTTCAGTAGGCAAAATCATCATTCACCAGCTAGAAATGAGAAACTGCTATTGATTATCTGATTAAGGACCCATTACTTAAAATATTATTGTGAATATTGACTGGTATATCTTCCACTGTTGTGAATGCAAACTGCATATGTGCCGTGTGAGAATGAAAAGCTTGACAGACATAGCAACAGTAAGGAGGACAGGGCTTGGTGAACACTCAATTGAACTAGAAATGTGATTAATATGTGTCATAACAAAAATTCTTTTTTTAAAGAACTCTCAGTGATAGCTGCATGTGAGTGATTAACTGGGTTTGTGTCAAATGCATGAATACAAAACAGAACAAGAAATGAGTCTGATAATTTATTAAAGAATAAGGATGCAGATGTGGGGGCGGGCTGGTTGAAGAACTCTGTGATCCTCTGAGATCTGGCATCGTGAAGTCTGGCCTGCTTGATGTTCCCTTCACCCTCCCACAAGAGAGACAGAAGACTGACGAGGGAGGAGACGGGGAGGAGGTTGGTAGGAGTGCAAATAAATCACTCAGACTCACTGAATTGCATTAGTGTGTGTATGTATATAGATGTAAATGATTTAAATAGGTGGTGTACTGGTGTGATTTGTCTGTGGAACTTTAGCTATGAAAATGTAGAACTATCATCTTAATTCTCTCACAGACAGACAGGATAGACAGATGTTGTCATCATCATCACCAACAGAGAAATTGGATTCTCAGATATACAAACATTTGTCAGGCAGAGCTGTCCGGTCAGAAATTGGTTCAGTTTAACCTCAGTGGGCAGAGAGCCTGTTTTTAATTCTTCTGGTTAGAGACGGCGGGAGATGGGGTAGATCCCACCTGTAAAAGTAGGCACTGTTAGTTGTATTAATTGTCCATGCTATTCTTGCTATTCTTGTTATTAGTGACACGGGCACCGCATGAGTCACTATGCTCCATAGCTATTGCATAGCTATGGAGCTATGGAATAGCAAATGACAGAGCATAAGTGTGCCTACTACTGTGGAAAAAATTATTTGTGTAGACCAAAATATGTGGCTGAAAGGACGATTTATCCAGAATTTTTTCAGAAAAATTTAAACAGCCTCTTTCACTCTAACAATGATGTCACCCACTCTAGCTCTGAACATCCCACGCAATACACACTCATAGTTAAACTCAAAATTTGTCCAAAATTGGGCATGAAACTTTAAAAGTCACAGATCAAAAAGTATAAAAGATATCAAAAAGTTGAATACAAGTCTAATAGCTGACAACTTTGTGAACATTTTAAAGTTTGAATGAAGTCAGGTATGGCCCCCCATTCATTTCCTATGGAAATGTTTTTTTCAGTTTTCAATAATTTCAATAACTTCACCAAAAGTCATAGCACACCATTCCCGAACAAGCCTCACGTTTTGATGTTTAATTCACATGGTTTTTCTCAAAGCTGAGGGACTAGTTACACGCCCCAATTTTTGTACGGAAGAGGAATAATAAGAAGTAGAAGAAACGTTTAACATTTAGTGCCAAACAGTGCAATTAGCCAACTGTTGTAGAGCTCAAATAAAGTAAAACTGGTTGACAACTCAACTGGGAAAAGCATATAAAGATGTGATACGTAGAGTATTTAATTATTCAGTCTTCTCTGTGATTGGTAAAGCTACTGAACTGTTTAATACTGAAGCAACATACTAAGTTATTTTTTGTGGGGTATTATATTTCATTAGTATAACATTAGTGCATCTGATTTAAAGAACAGAAGACATAAGAATATAGAGTGTAAAGTTCATACTTTTGATTTGTAATTCATGTAATATTGTCTTTATTTAAAAATAGCAGGTTAAGGAAAAAATAGTAATTTAGTTCATTTTACTCAGAAATTCATTTATTGTAAAGGTTATTTAAAGTGTGTTGATTGTTTACATCGTGTATATATTTTGTTGAGGTTTAAGGAATTAGCCGTTCCTGACGAATCAGAATGGCAATTGATTAATGATCATTTCTGGCCATGTCAATAGCTGCAGGTCCGGTTTATTGAGTTGATTTGAAGTTGATGGCAAAACAACCCTGATGAGACCATTAGATCCCTGGACTGATTCTTGAACTGAGAGCCCAGAGCCAAGAACTGTCAACCTTACCTTTCTCCTGCCATGGCGGTAGGGTAAACACCTAGACCATCGGCTCCTCCTGGATGAGTGTTCCCCATCAGCCGCTGGGGCTCCCTCACACATGACTGACCGGCAGCGGTCGGTCATGTGTGAGGGAGCCTCAGTGGCCCGTGTCACTTTCAAAATTTCTGCTGCAGAAATTTCTGGTTTATTTATTTATTATTGCAGGTTTTCAGAGGTGTTTTGAATGTGCGTGTGTGCATAATTTAATGAGTGTTTCACGTGAAACAGAATTGTATAAAGGCTAGTCCTTATTTTGTAGTTGTTTAGGAATAGTTCGTTTTTACCTATGTGTTGCCCAGAACATGGCATTTTAAGACCACAGTATTCTTGCTATTTTGAATCTGAGTACTTGCTTTGGCATTTTAGTCTTTAATTTTATAACCATAAAGTGATTATCTAGTTTTATTGTAGTATTCTAACCTTTCTTAATCAATTTTGCACAATTGCACTCAAAGCCACATTTCTTTACACTTATCTGTGTTGACCTGTACATAGAAGCTAGTCTTGGGTGGACCGGTGTTAAAGTGTGGCTTAGTAGTGCCTTCTCCTCCAGTAGGGCAGGTCACAGAAGCACAAGGTTGTTTACCTCTTCACGCTCCCTTGTGAAATAACTTTAAACGAAACAGAGGGAAAACTGATTGTTGCGGACTCCAGGTCATCTATGGCATGTTTTTAACAAGCTGCAGAGACCGTTGAAAGGTATGTGAAAAAAAATCACTGATGTTGTTGGTTTATTAGCATGGCAGCTACATCAGAAAACAACTGTCAAGTCGGAGCAGAGTATGTAAATTACATGCTCGACACAACACACACAAAAGTATAGATTCATGAGCAACCAGAGACTGCTGACTACTTTGCATCTGTATGTGTGAACACACCTCTAGTTTCACAGCAGCGTTGTACAGTGGCATGTCCTGGCGGCGATATAAGCAAAGCTGACGGTAACTGAAAAGGCAGAGCTAATTATAAATAATGAGCTCTGTTGGTTATTCCTCAACCACCATGATGGCTACTGATATCATGAACCTCATCACAGTCACAGATTACTTTATTGGAGACTTGTAAAATCAATAAAATTTCAATTCACCACCCATGAGATCCATTAGCCTCCAGACACCTCCATTAACTTCCAGCTGTGTTTACCTACAGCTCCTAACAGAAATTTGAGGCGAAACACTCAACAGTCCATCATGCGTCTTCTATGCCATTCAGTTAGTATTTAAGTGGTTTGTTTAACCAGTGTTCATGTGCATAAGAAATAACAACTAGCCTAAACTGAAAATGGATATGATCACGCCTGTGGCAATCCATCCAATCTTGGAGACAGATTGAGTGTATGGGTCTACAGTTATGAACACACCTAGTAATTGGATTCTTCAGAATCAGAGAAAAAGGGAAAATAATGCTTGTTGACTGGATGATTCAAACCAACATGGATTTGAATTTGATAACAGAAAAAAAAACAGCAGCAAAAGAAAAGAGCTGGGAGCATAGCATGATAAGCAATAAGCGAAAAGTAGAGGTGATAAGGCAAATTAAGCTGTCTTCCTGACCGATTTCACCAAGCTTTATTAGATAACTTTCTGTGGCTTCATTCTGTTTTCATTTCTGTATCAGTTCCAAACAGTTTCTGCATGGCATATATGTGAAATATGTGACTTGGGAGGTGAAGAGCTAAGCTGACAGTTGTGGACTTGTTGAGGTAATGGATGAGCCATTTCTTGATGGTGAAAACATTTTTTGTTGAAAGCTTTTCAAGCTGCCAAATGTGAATCACATGTCTTGACATCTGTGGTTGAGGTTACCAGAGGTTCAACACAGGTGGTAGTTTTAGCCTAAAGTGAGACTGAAAAAATGATTTTCCTCCACTGTAGGCAGATGGAGGACATTCAGGAAACTTTGAAATTTGTAGACCTACAGGGTAAAACAAGTCATGTCGCTCTTTTAGCACTAAAAATGCTATTTAGGTGCTGGGTTGCGCTTTAAAACCACAACACTTGATACCATAACACTCAATGTATGTACATTACACTCAACAATGTATTTTTAGTCCCAACTCCCCCTGCCTGCTTTGGTCACGTTCACACCTCAACACTTGTCACTCGTCTTGATGAGCTGTCTACATTGAAATGGCATCCTGCCTCTGGCTGAGATAACCAGAATCCATAAAGTCAAAATAGAGAAGTAGGAACAGATGGTGAATATTGTCAATGTGCAATAAAAGAAGCAATGATAGTGTTTGCCGTATTTTATCTAGATGTTATCCTCTGTTCATTTAGCCTCACTCTTCTTATTGTTTTTCCTGTTTTCCTCTATTGCTGTTGCTATGATTTCCTTTTACAACCCAGCTCACCACTACCAACACCCACACCAAATGTTTTACAACCCAGAACTTTCCAACTAAAGTCTCTACTAAGCCTGCATATACTTAGAATCTATATATGCAACTTTGACTGTCGCATAAAGATTTATCCATAATAACTGAGGCTCCTGGGCTCTGCCTGTTTAAGTTTGACTCAGCCATTGAAATTATTCACTGTTTGTGTGAGTAAAACACCATTCTGCTGGAAACATTTCTGTCATTGAGATAGATGTGTTGGCTCAGCAGTGAGTGATGCTTTTAGACCTTTCCAGAGCTATAAAAAAAGTTTTATATCTGAGAAATAATCTTAAGAATGGTCCTAAACATTTACTTAGGTGTCAAAAAGATCTTAGTAGGATTTAGAGGCTTCGATAAAGAAGCTAAAATAAACTGTTAGAAAAATCTGAGTGTGATTTGTAAAATGAAATTAAATAAGGACTACAATCATGTCTACCCATAATACCGTCCCTCAAGCACTAAATCAGCCTATAGCAGGTCTCCAGAGGTGAGGGCTTGTCAGGGCTTCATCACAGACGTCACAGCTTCATCATACACAGCTTCTACTGACTACTCATTCATTGTATCCAAGACTTTCATAATCAAGTATACTGAAACATGCAAGTAGAAAGTCTGTATGTTTCCCCTCCTGTTATGATGACAATATCAATTTTTGTTTACATTTTGTTCACATTCGGTGTCAATCACCAAAACACATTGTGTGTGTATCCTTGAGGTCTAACAAATGTGTTTAATGCCTTTGTTAGTGCATTGCTACACATCTTTGCATATTACTGCCACAATTGTTATTTAGAAGAATAGTATGAAAGCATTGGCAGGGGTGCTGTGTTGCCTGCAAGCTCGTATGCATGCATGTGCGTTCTTGTGTACACACACAGTATAAGTAACACAGTCACCCACTCATAAAACATTGCTCCATAATGCTGCTAGTAGTCAAAATCTGTACAGGGTAGATGAATATAATAACCATGGTAACTGATACTCTGTAAAGATCTTTTTGTAAAATTTATAAAATGTATAATGTATAATTGTTTCTGTTTTTCCAAAACAGAATGCAGAGGTTTACCTAAACATCAAAAAATGATACATTTACAGTCATATTAATTTGTTATTTTACACTTTTTATACACATGACATAGATGTTGTTCCTGTGAACATTAAATAATCACACTAACATGAACATTTGATTGTATACGGGCTGAATCCATCACATCAAGAATGTTGTATGGGTGGTGTGGGCAGTGGGAGAGACCTTGTTATCATTATACTTTCCAAAATATGGAAAATATGTAGTTGCTGCCTCTGCTGGTAACTCCTAACTCACTTAAGAGAGCTCTTGGGCCCTCTTAATACATTTTGGAGTTGAAACCAAGCACCAACACTTAGGAACATTTATGCGTGGCACTTATTCTTAATTCTAAAATAAAATTGCACTTAGCATTTTGACTCACTTAGAGATACTTATACATACTGGCCTGGGAAAGATATCCTGCACCACATGAAGCACTGACAGTAGCAGAGCCTGACACTGGCATTTAATTTATTTATATGTACAAGACTTTCCATAAATTATAAGTATAGCTATGTAATCATAATTTTGTCCAGGCTCAGAAAATCAAATATTCTGCTTTTTCATTAATCCCCAAATGTTTCTTTCACTTAGGCCCAGAACATATGCTCAAATCTAATACAATTAGAATAGAACCAGCTTTCCAAATAAGTCCCATTGAAACGTCGCCCAAATTAGACTCCAGCTTTGGTGACTGTCTTTCATATCACATTAATACTGGTGCAGCACAGTGAAACGATGGCATAACTGCTGATTAGAATGGTGTCTTTCCACATGAGTGCGACAGGAAGCACACGCTGGCAGTTTTCTAATCGCTCTGTGCACCGTCGCGTGGGATTACGGGGATGAACTATTTGCTCCGGATGAAAATTGAGGTAAATCAATTTTCCATTTTCTTTTAGGACTTCACTTCTATCTGGTGTCAAGCTAATGACAACGTGAGCCACTGGGACAGGAGTCATTCATCAAAGGCGTTTAAAAGCAAATGCCGAGCTGCCTTCTCTCTCTCCGCTCATTAGTTCAAACAAAATTACTTCTGAGGAGAGCTGCTTGCAGCTATCATGCCCTGGTGGGGGGTGGGGGGGGTGGGTGAATGAATGAATTGCATAAACACAGTAGCCCCCTGGTTTGACATTATTATAATTATTTTCATAGTGAGCCTAAAGCAAACAAAAGTCAAACATTCAGTCTTTTTAGTCTGAAAATACAGGTGAGTGATGCACTTTAAGAGCGGTCAAGGCTGCACTGGATTCTTATTAGAGTTTCAAACAGTTTAAAAATGTTCCCGGGTTCATTCTTTAGTAAGTATTTGTGAGGTAAAAAGTGCTCTTCTTTTCAAAGTGTTGCTGTCTAATGGAAACCATGTACAGACTGGTAACAAATTAAAGGTCCAGTGTGTAGAATTTAGTGGCATCTAGTGGAACAGACTTGGCAGGAATGGAATATAATATCCATAAGTATGTTTTAATTAGTGTATAATCTTCCAAAAATAAGGAGGAGCCTGTTATATCTACATAGGGAGCAGGTCCTCTTCCACGGAGCCCACCATATTGCACCGCCATGTTTCTACAGTAGCCCAGAATGCTCTGGTTCTATAGAGGGCCTTTCACATTTTTTGCTGCCACCATAGGTTCTCTTACATGCTTAGAGGGGGAGAGTGAGGAGAAGCGTATTCACTAACAGTTAGTGAGGTTCACATTTCAGACACTCCAGACATTAGACTGCAAACATTAGATAATCCCCAGACATTATCCCCAATTATCTTCCTCACCATCATCTTGTGTCTTCTTCTCGCAATGCGTGCAATAACATTTTAGCCTGTGGAATAACTCATTTTTCCTTTATATGGCCCAACCGCTGAGAAGGTGTCACAAATGTCTAGTGGCAAATTGAAAAGAAATATCATAGTCATCACGAACCAATGTAAGACACAATAATTTGGTTTGAAAAAGTTAAAAGTTTTTTTTTTACCATCCCAGAATTGATTGGCTCAGAACTAAATGAACATTTTTGACTGCCAGATGTCAGCTCTCCCACTACCACAATGGTTTTATTCATGACCAACATGACCATAACACCAATAAATCAACAATATGTATATTGTAGCTGCATTAGGCCAAATAATATATTTATATCTATATTTATTTTTCAGTAATTCATTGTTTAGCTTGTCAGTTGATAATCAGTCTCTAAAACTAGTACTAGTAACTATTGTAGCACCTAGTAAAAACAGAGAAATCAAAGTAAAGACCAGAATAGAAACTAGACATTAATAAAAAAGATAAGATATGATTTCAAATGGAACCCAGAAACACTTCACTGTCTACAGCCAACAGAACCAACCATCCCAATGACGTCACTTCTAAATGTCTGCTTGCTAAGTAGACATCTAGGTAGAAATTATGAAAATACATTTGTCATATCTGTGCATTTAACAACTTTTTTGAAATCTGATTTCAGATAAGGTGTTTTTCTAATGCAGCTGGACACTACCAGAATCAAAACATGTATGTTTCATGTCCCCTTTAAATGCACCTCTATGGGTTGAGAAAATCACCCTTCTTCCTAAAACCCTTTAAAACCACTGGACTATCTCAAATAATCCATTGTCATGAAACCCAAAGTGGTGATCCAGTGATTTACTCTTGTACTTCCATGAAGTTGGAGGATTTGTGAGAGAAAAAGATATCCTCAGATATCCTGAGTATGAATCCATGCATACATTTATTCAGCATTGTTCAAACTCCAAAAACACTGAATTCTACCCTTCACACAATGCGAAGAAAGGCAAGGTTTATTTGTAGAGCACATTTTATACAAAAAAATTAAAATGCAAACTGAAACCATTAAAAAAGAGATAGTAACGGAGAAATAAATCCTAGATAGGCAAATATTTAACTGTATGGTGAACAGTGAAGAGTGCTTCAGGCTAAGTCAAGGCAGTGGAGAAAAAAGTTTTAATTTGGATTTAAAGGTAGTCAAAGTCAGGTTAAGTCTTATATTCCAGCTCTGCATAGTAACTATGTGCATCTCCATAGTTTGGATTCTGGGAAGAGTGAGCTGATCACTAGCAGTGGACTCAAGAGGCCAAGAGGGTTCAAATGGTAAAAGACAGTCATGGATGTATTTTGGTCCTAGGCCACAGAAAGATTTATAGACAAGTAATTCAAGCTCTATTTTATGAATCACTAGAATCCAGTCACCTGAGAACTGGCGTAATATGTTCAGGTACACATCTTTGAGTATTTTGAATGAGCTAAAGTTACATCCAAAAACTATTAAAAACACATCAATGAGCCACACCACTGCACTGAGTGACATGTTCCTTCATTATGAAGGGTTTGGGAATGGTAGTTAGTTCAGAAACAGCTCCAAAGACTAGCAACAATAATCATGTTTTCCCCAGAGAGTAGTTCTTTGTAAGGCTGGCACCACTGTGTATGCACAGAAACAAGGTTACATTTACAGTGTTTCACTATCTTGTTGTGCTACATTATACATCTGCCTTACATGGAACTACTGAAAAATGTTTCAAAGATGCCCATCAGAGTTTCTCAGAACCCGAAGTGACATCTTTGCATTGCCTGTTCTGTCCAACCAATAGAAGAGTTGTAATAAGTATATGTCTCAAATGATTAATGGATTATCAAATTAGATGCTAATTTACTTTCTGTCAAATGACATCATAAATCAACTAATCATTTCAACTGTAGTCTCATGTCCAATCCAAAATGAAACTGATGACATCATCCAGGCTTATTTTCCCAGACTTTAGAAAGCTCTGTTAAAGCCACAGAACCACAGAAGTACTCTGAGAGAAGTAAACTAATCTTGTGTGTAATATTAGTGGAATGCCCCTTTAAACACTTCTTTGTTAATGAAAAGCTAAAAGACAGGTTGCATAAAGAGGGTGTCCATCACATTTCACATCAGGTCCATGATAAAAGTCAGGACTTGACTAGAGCTACTGGCTGAGCCATCCAATAGTTTAATTACAGTTTAATTTATTTGAGATGTATTTATGATTGAGAGCAGTCTGAGAGTGGAGAGTGGAGTGTGTGTGAAGATATTCTGGTATTTAAAAAAGAGAAAAACAGTCAGGGACAGGGTGAAAATGCATCACATTTCAACATAATGGCACTGACCTTTGGGTCACAATTAAGTCATATTTGCCTGACAGTGAACAACTCAGCACATGTTTAATTTAAATTAAGGCCTTTCTGTGCAACACTTGACAAGTGAGACTATTAAATAAAACTCTGTTGAACAATGAAAGAACTTCTCATTTATCCAAACAAGTAGATGGGTTTAGGCACTGGGAGTCAGGAGGTAAATTATATATTCATGAAGGTTTTGTAGCTACTTTATTGGCTTTAGGCTAGACCTCACCAGCAAGCCCGTAAACTTAGTTTGACAGGCCCCATGTAAAGCAGCAGGAGCAGGAATAAGCCTCTCACTACTCATCCCTCCTTTACTGCCTGGAACCTTCTGGATCACAACAACAGCAAGTGCAACATGAAGCAGCTGATATGGAGATCAGCTCCCAGGGAGGTTAAGCTGTGGGTAACCACATCTACCGCTCCGCATTTGTGGGTTGGAACAGAATGAAACTTTGAAGGGGAAAATCCTCCTGGAAGTCAAATTGCAGAAAAATATTTCTAATTTCTTGTAAAGTTTTGTCAGTATTTGAAAAACATGAACAAGTCTCTCAGGATGATATGATGCACACAGCCATGTCAGGAGAAAAAACCTGAACTCACAGTGACTGGAAACCTGAGGCTGTGTATAATTTGAGACAGTTTGAGCCTTTATGCTCCAATGACTTTCACTTAATATCAGAAATCATGACACTAGAAGTTCTGAATCAATACTTGTGCATATCTCCCACTCTTTGTCTAAGTCTTTTAGGTAAACAACGTACCATATGGACATCACTGAACCAACACCCCATGGCTCACTTGCCCATTTGCCAAATTGGAGGCCTTTTTTTGATGAACACAAAAGCTTTGTATCATGCTGGTCAAGCTACAGCTAAGACATAAACTCTACAGCCATGCTAGCAGCTAAAACTGTACTTTGGTTGCTCTAAGTTGCTTTAAGCTAAGTGCTAACACCAGCATGCTAAAATACTGACAATGACAATGCCAATATGTTAATGTATAATATTGTATGTACAGTGTTTACAGATCAATGTCATTGCAATCCATAATGAGGATGAGATGAATGTTTACATCAAATTTCGACAGTTGAAGCATTTCACTCATGACCAGCACTGCAGGAAAAATTAGTGTGAATGTTTTATCATCTGCGGGCGATGAATGTCTGTAATGTATGTCATGGTTATCCAACCCAAAGCTGTTTCGAAATTTCTGTCCAAAGTGGCGGCCTGACCAACTAACATTGTCATCTCTAGAGCCACACTGCTATTGTTCCTAAAAACTCTATTGCAAACGCTAAAGGTGTATGAAGGAATCTCTGTTTTTATGGCATTTGATGGGAGAAGTGTTATCAACTTACTTTTTTGTTTTGGCTTTCTAGTGTGTCACAACAGATCATCTCACTCCCATGGGTGTGTATTGCTGTGATGCAAACAGGTGATCTTGAATATGGATGATGCAGTCTAGGGATGTGCAGGAAGCTCAGTATTTATATTTGTATCTATACTTGTTGATGCAGCAAAATTATTTATATTTGTATTCAAACGAAAGTAGAAATAGGCATAAAAAATCTATTTTTTTACTATCTATTTTTTTAATTTCAGGATATTAAAGCATTAAAATAAGTGTTTATGAATAAACTATCTTACAAAGGAGGTCCCCACACCCGGTCTCGAACTCCAGTCTCCAGACCAGACCAGACCAGACCATAGACTGCGCTGACTACTGAACTAAACCGAGTGCATTGCCATTGTGCAGACAGGCTTCTACTTATTTATACACCCATAACACAGACACAGCACAGCATGTAACGTGTAGAGCAGAACTTCAAAGGCAATTCCCCTTCAAAGGGGAACAACAGGTTACGGAGAGTCCCTTGGGAGCACTTTGTGTGTGTCAGTAGCTCAGTTGTATCTCTGGGGAATACCCCGATCTCCAGGAGTAATGTCCAAATAAGGAAATGTGCATTATGCAGCAGATGGATGTGACTCCCCTCGTTGAGACCTGCTGATAGTTGAAGCGAACAGAAGAGAGTGACTGAGATAGCATTGCAACCAACCTACATGCTGGCATTTGCCTTTTTTTCTTCCCCAAAACAATTTTTTAAATATTTGTACAAATTGAATGTTTGTAAAAAAAAAAAAACACTAACTGTATTTTGCCGAATAATAATAATAATATTTGTATTTGGGCACACCCCTAATACAGTCAAAACAAAACCATAGAGCCAAGCAAACCTGGAGAACTTTCCTTCCCATTTGACTTGACAGTCAGCGACAGCTGCAGTCACCACCATTATTTTCCCAGAGGCAGATTTGGTTACTGTATGTGCACAAATTGAACACGGAGCAGAATTTTTTTTTTTTTTTTTTTTTTTTTTTTTTTTTTTACAATTTTACTGACCTTAAAGTTCAGGAATTCAGTATGAAATCATCCTGAATCCATTTTAAGTGGTAGGTAGGTTCATTCAAAGGTTTCAGCAGTGGAAACCATGGTGGCTGCCTCTGCAAAATGAATCCTGTCATAAAAGTACAAGTCATTAGCAATTACAGAGGTTCTTCAGCTTTTTTCCTGCAACGTAGAATTACCCAATTGTATTTTAAACACAGAGTACCTCACTAATCATCCATTAATTCCCAAATTCATTGAGTTCCAATCATTTGTCTCTGTGAGAGTACTTGTAATGATACAATGGTGAACACTCTGTAGATGTCTTATTTGGAGAGAAGGTGCAGGTTTAACCTACTAGCCATCAGTCCTTCTAATGAGCAGCTCCCTGAAATGGGACACAGCTAGAGTTTATGTCTCCCCAAGAAGCATATACTCAGATGCTTTTACAGTCAATACACTGATTCAGGATAAGTCACTAAATTGTGTTGAGTGCTTTATATCTATGACAGTGTCCCATAGTTGTAATAAACACCAGGTAGTAATTGCCTTGCTCCTAAATGACACTACAGAGTCAGCCTTCATTTGCAGGTGATGACAGAGTAGCGACCGAGAGAAATGAGTGAGTCACAGTGCAGCAGGGCCACAGAGGGTCAAGTTGGCCCATTCAATCCCAGACATGATGGCACAGGTCCATCTTGTGCTCAGCACATTCAGAAGTACCTGTCTGAGTGAACAAATGCTCTCCATGATGGTGATCAACAAATCATTCCACAGGTCCGGGCTGTGGCCACTTTCTATGTGAAAGTGGCCACAGCCCAGGACTTAACTGCAAGGATTGATGAAGTCACATAAAAGGGGAGACAGCAGCTGTCCAGAGGGAGCCGATAGGTCAGCAATCTGCACAGGACTATAGCTAAATACCATGCAGCCACTGGTGCGTCATATAGAGGCCTCTAACACAGGCCTGGAGTCACTTCGATGGTTAGCAAGTTCAATATGCTGTCATTCAGTCATATTAGTTCATAAATCAATAACATCAACATGCTGCATATTTTTAATATACTTAAGCTTGTGGGGAAGGATATGTTATTTATGAAATTGAGCCTGAGTAACTTACTTACTTGCTTAAAAGGTTATTTCAGTTTGTTACGATTTATATTATATGTTATGTTACGACTTATATTTGTAGTTTTAACCATCATTCTCTCTGTATTAATTGTGATAATACTGCACTTGCCAAAGAAATCCCTCAGATCTGAAAACACTGCACCATTGCTGAATGTCCCACTGGACAAAAAAAAAAAACCAAACACATTTAGCAATATTATCTAAACTCCAATATTTGTCGGTAAAACTGAAAGTGACTCATCTGAAATGTAGCTAATAATCTTTCATGGGATCGGAAAACTGTCTGCTCACAGCTACAACAAGTATGGTAGGCTGAAATTGAGCTAATATGATATTAGGCTGTAAAGTGGGATGGATGTTTACAACAGACAATTTGGGTAATAATTCTACCATTTGCCTTTGTTTTGTTTTTTTTTTTTGTTTTTTTTTGTTCTTTTTTGTATTCCCTGGTCTCAGGATTTAACTTCATCACAGATGGATTATGTTGATTATTTTGGTACATTACATTCCAATCAGCTTTAGTAACAGAAGTGATGACATGTTCAAGTGTCTCCATGACCAAGCATAAGTTCAGTAATTAGTTAGTAGTAATTATTAGCTTCTAATCCTTGACATTTATGAAAAAGAATCTTTACACTTGCTGTCAGGAAGCATCATGTTAAACCTTCAGTGATTGGGCAGTGGGACAAGGCATAAACACATTCACCCTGTGATAAACTTTACTTGTTTTTTGTTCCTGGGTAGTGTTACTTCCTAATTGCTTATGCCTAACACCTATAGGTTTATTAGTCATTTAATACCCAGAACATGGGTATTATTCCATTCAAATTTTGCTTTTTTGACCAGAATAATGCTATTTTGACATCTGCATATTTTCCTTTGTGGTCACTTTTGTATAACTTTAGTATACGTACATGTTAATTTTGATTCATACGTTATTTTTTCTTAATGTAAATGTGCAAATTCACTTGTTTTCCCATTGGAAATAGGACATTTCTAAATATCATTCTCCAGGTCACAAAAGCAAAGTTTTTAAGGCATAAGCAATTAGGAAATAACACTATCCAGGAACAAAAATTATGTTACATAGTGTAATAAAGGGAAACTTATCTCAAAAGATTGCCTCCAAGAATTACATTGCAGCCTGTTTTGTGGCTGCTGACTGAGGTGCTCTCACTCAATACTGGACCATCTATTGAAACATCTGAAGTTTATTAGAGAGACATTTGTCCAAATCAGAGGGAAAGCAAAAGAACAAGTATTTGCTCTGTCAGTTACAACACTATCTGATTCTGTCGCTATCTTGCATCTGTAGCTTAGGAATTGATTTCCATGTTGAAATCATAGTTGATGCTTGACATTACCATTATTTCATTTTACATATAGCTCCCTGCAACCTGGTTGTGTCCCACCCTATTTTAAACATGCAGTTGTTCAGCCTCTTCTGAAAGAAAAAAAAAAAAACTAACCTTGACCCATCCCTTCCCAAAAATTATAGGACTATATCTAAGCTGCCTTTTATCTCAAAAGTTTTAGAGAAAGTTGTTGCCAAACAGCTTACTGCTGTCTTCACTGCACACAACATTTTAGATAAGTTCCAATCGGGTTAGAAGCATTCCACTGAAACAGCTCTTTTCAGAGTCTCCAATGACATAATGATGTCTTCAGATGTTGTGAGTGCTCTGTTTTGGTGCTGCTGGATCTTAGCACAGCTTTTGATACTGTAGATCACAGCATCTTGACTGAAAGGCTTAGGCAGTGGGTGGGTGTCTCTGGGAGCACCCTTGACTGGTTCTCCTATCTAACAGATAGGAGTTTTTTTGTTACTTGGTCCCTACATGTCTGAAACTGCTGCTCTTTCCTATGGTGTGCCTCAGGGTTCTGTCTTGGGTCCTATATTATTTCCTTTGAATATGCTTCCCTTAGGTCATGTTATTAGCAAATTTAAAGGTATTATGCATCACTGTTACGCTGATGATAACCGGTTGTATGTCTCTTCTAAGCCTGATGAGACTGACAAACTGACATAATTGCACAATTGTCTAACTGCTAATAAGGACTGGGTGGCTAACAACTATTTACAGCTAAATGCATATAAGACTGAGGTCTTTATCATTGTTTCAGATAGCATAGTTTCCAAGGTTGCTCAGTGTATTGGGACCCTTTCTTCAGCTGTAGGCCTACAGTCTTATCTTAGAAATCTCAGTCTTATATTTAATCAGTCTATGATCTTAAATCAACATATCAAATTATTGACATGTACATGTTTCTTCCATTTAAGAAATATTGTCAAACTCAGGTCTGTTGTATGACAACCTGAGCTATAGATGATCATTGATGCTTTTATATATCGTCCCAGCTAGACTGATAATATATACCTTCTTCTTACATGACTTAATCATATGCTGTATACAATGAATACTTACAACAAATGACAGTTTGCTCTCTCTTTCTTTGTGAATTAAAGAACTGGAATAGATAGCTCACACTTGACGTCCCTCTTTGCTGTATTTGTGGAGTGTCTATGTACATGATGAAAAAATTTATAAGAGCCTAATGAAGCCCCTGGGTCATGAGTTATGCGTAGTGGAAATAAAGCGTGATGAATCATTGATCTCTTGATGGTCCTTGTTAAAAATTCTGCTGTTACCTCATAGTCCGACACTGTGGTTCAGATGAAGCCCATTTTCTTCGGTAGAGCTCCCTTGTGGCTGAGAAAAATGTCACAATGCTAGTAGCGCTGGTTAAGCAAAGCTCCCAGGAGCTCAGTGACCTATATAGAAAAGCTGCTAATTTGGATGTTAAAATGGTGTTGGAGTGTGGTCAAGACAACCAAGTACAGAAGAGTTATATAATGGTGATGAGTGTTGTGTAAAAACAAACATGTCATTTATTAAAGCTGTCTGTAATCATAGTTAAAGTGGACATCCTGTACATTTAGCCAAAAAGGACGGGCTGTATGTCTTATGTCTTTTACCTGTAATCTTGTTCCTTGCACTCATGCTCAAAGTCTCTCTTTATATTGGACATCATGGCATCATGCTGTTGCCGTTGTCACTGGATAAATCGGGTATCATGTTCAAAGGTTGGTCCAGGTGGATTTGCAAGTTAGGTTGACTTGCTCTAAATAAAGGATACTGACTTGCTCATAAATATTGATGGTGGCGTGGGGACTTAACAGCTTGAGATCACATGCTCTACACATAGAGTAGAGCAAGAGAGCTGTGTAGAGTAAGAGATCAGGCTCCACAGTCACTGATGCATTAAATCATGCATGTTTATTGCTGACATCTGTTGGATGAGTTTGTATTTTGACAGCTCTGGCTAGTAGTAATTACTTTTTTTATTTATTTATTTTTTTAAATTGTGTAATTTTACTTCAGTATTTTTTATTCCAAGTATGGTATTTTGCTACATTTTGAGTCACATCTGTTACAGAGTTGCATGAATGAGCCATGATGAACTATGTGAGAATGGAACAAAAGAAAGGAGCAGAGAAAAAGCTGCCGGTGTGGAGGGCAGGGGTCCGTGTCCAGCGAGGTGCCACTCGCTTCTCAACTGGCATTCTGTAAAAGGTACATGTTCTGAATGTTAACGTTCACTGGCGGAGTGTCAGGGAGTGCAGTCACATCTCGCCCAGGCCCAGCAGTTTATGAACAGAACAAAAAATAATGTCATTTTGCACTAAGGTTAACATTATTATACCTCAGCAAATCTTAAAGAAATTGCTGTATCTCCATTAATTACACTTATTTTAATTGCTGATTTAATCCAACAACATGCCAGTATGCTAAATAACTCAAATTGAGTGCGCACACACAACACTGCATGACAAACAGGTGCATGCTAATTTGTGCTTTTGTGGGTTGCAGCTGCTGTGGAGTTTTATTGTTTATAATATAACATTTTTCATTCCCTAGAGTACATTTTAACCAGCAAACTTTTTACTTTTATCTAATTACATTTTTAAACAAGTAGTACTTTTATTTGAGTGAAATATTCTAGCACTCTTTCCATTACTGCTGACAAGTTAATTTTCTAACTGTAAAATGTTGCATCAAGTACATATTACAAATATATGCTCACATTTGGTTTGTTGAAACTATGTGTTTTTATATGAAAAAGCACGGATATAATTTTAGTTTTATTATAGTTTTAAGCTTTATTTCTTAAAAAAATGGTTTCTCCATTTATCCCAAAGGACTATCCAGCAAAGGAGTGCTAGCCGCGGTAGGGTAACACAAGGTTTCAGCTCCTCTGATAGATCTTTGTCCTGCATAAAACAGGTCTTTATTATCTCATCATAACTTATTATAATGTATTTTAAAGCCTGTCTGATGTTGTCCTGTTGACATATGACATAGGATATTATTTGTTCAGGTTAGAATTTTTCTGCCTACTTCAATCAAGTCTGGCAAGGTGCTGTTGGCAAACAATGATAAAAAATGGTGACCTTGCTGCTTGTACTTTTTATCAGTTGTCACTGGCTCATTGATGTCTGTGTCTGAATAGTGTGAAATTTAAAAGCATAGTGTAAAATGCAAGGAAAAGTGCAAGAGCGACTTTCATAGTGTTTATTGTCAGTAATCAGATCACTTCATTATAGGTCAGCTGGAAAATCGGTTATAATGACATTTTTGTAATGTCAAGCTGTCACATGTTTATACTATGTACCTTTTCTTGTTAATATGTTGTGTATGGGTTCAAGTATATGTAAAACATAATAGGTCACAGGGCTGTCTCACTAGCAGTATTAAAGGTACTAATGTAGTATATTTTGGAAGCTGCTTAAAGCAGCATCTACTAAATGTGAGTTTTGGCACCAGTACTTGGACAATATCTGTCTCTGAAATGTCTGCCTTCCCCTTAGTACAATGGAAGTGACTAGAATTGTCTCTGTCTCTCAAAACATTTAAAAAATGGCATTTAGAGAGATCAGCAGCAGCATCTTTCTCTAGAAGAAAATGTCTTGTTACGGTGAATAATCTACACGCCTGGAGAAAATAAAATCAAAACAATTTTCCTGCCTAGAATACCATCAAGTGAGAAAATATCTTTTATGATAATTTTGGTGAAGTGACCCTTTAAGTGTGGAAGTGTTTAAATGTGTTTGTGTACAGAGTGCTTAAACGAGCCATTATCTTTCATTGATTTCTCTTGTTTTATCGGTCTCAAAGGACGTACAGATAATTAAAACAATCACTGAGTAAGGTTTGTGAGTAAGGATTTTAAGCTTTGAGACAATTGAGAAGAGGATTACACAAAAAGAATACATTCTGACTGCAGCTGAATGTCAGTAAGCGCACCGATTGTATTGTAAAGAATGGATAAAGCTTGGTGTAAGGTGAAGCGTTATTGATTTCATAAGAGCGCTTCTGGTTTCTTTGGGGTTTATAAATATCTGTTATTTCAAAGCATACATGGAGCACAAGCATGCTTCACTCCCGATGCTAAGAGGGGTGACATGAAAATATATATTCTTTTATAAAGTCAATCTTTCTTAAGAGTTTTGATTGCAGGCAATGAAAAACCAAATGATTGTCTCTGATAGGAAATTTCAAAGATGTCTGTGATTACTTTCGGGTAAACAAAAATCTCTGGTTTATTTAGCTTGCTTTTTGACCGCTATTTTCCCAGATACCCAACATGCTTACATGATTTAATATAAAAACTCTTGCCGACTCATACCTGACATGACAGGGTCACTTTCTTAAAGAAAGCAGCCACAAAAAAAGGTTTTACAGCATCCTTGAAAACAGAGCCGACACAATGAAGACTTCACTCTGGCCTTCATACGAAGTAAGTTTCATGAAATGCTCTTGCTACGCTTCTCCCTCCCTCTCTCAAACCATGACTTAGTTTTTATGTCCCTTATCTTGTTGTCTGAGGCACTTTTCTTGCTTTTAAATCAATTTCCTCCATGGGGATTAATAAAGTTGAATTGAATTGAACATGAGCTGAAGCAGATATGAAGATGCGAAGGCAGTGTGGCATCTCTTTCACATATTGAAATGAAATATAATGTGCTTATGCTAAATGCCTCTGACAGGATTAACCGCAACGATTTAAGGTTTTTCCCCCCCGGGAAGTTCAGTATGAAAAAAAAACCCTCCACACACACACACACACACACACACACACGGGCACACGCCCCACGATTGTGCCATAATTGCCTTGGTTGGGGTGGTGAAAGCTGAAGAACACACAGCAGTAAGTCACTGATTCAGAAGTGTTATTTATGTTCAGTCGAGTGTGCTGCTAGCTCCGGGCGAAAAACCGTACTGTCTCTGTCAGCAATGTGTGTTGGCTCTGAACGAAAATGTAATAACATGCTCTGTGTTGCTGTTGTTTTTCCAGACGACTAACACTATTTGGGCTGAGGACGAATACTTCCTGGGGCTGTGCTGTCACCACTGGTGGTAAATATGATGTCTGCCTGTAACACGGTTTCCTTTTGGAGACATCTAGTTCATATCTGTTAGTGGGGGGTCCTGTGATGAGGCGACGAGACACTTCAAGAGAGTTATGGGTACAAATAAAGCCATCAGTCCCTTATATAATTATTAATAACGAGGTGTATGTCTGTGTTCATATGCAGATCCTTCGTTATGCCCACTCAGAGTAATGATCCTGGCAGTGCACATGGTACACAGCCTACAGCATCATCTAGGAGGCAGCATGCGATGACACTGACAGCTACAGGCTACATGGTGTACATTCAGCATTTGGACTCCCCCTTCTACATATATTCCATCAAATACATCTGTAGCACGTTTTGCTGTTCCACAAAAGAGGTATATTTTTTCTCCAGCAGCTGGTTTCTGCAGGGTATATTCCCAAAGGGACAAAACAGCCCCGACCACAAAGGACAGGGCCGCTGTAATCGTTGGACACCTTGGCTCACATCAAAGCGCTCGCCAAGCTGAGATTGCATCTCTCTCCACCCACTGTTTCTGTGCCCAGCCGTCATTCTGGGCAGGCGTTTGAGCTGCAGCCATGTCTTGATCAGAGAGATGTAGTAGATAGTGTGATATGGCTAAACTGCTGACTCAAGGCTCTCGGGCAGATGGCACCTATTGATTTTAGGCCAAAATCTTTCCAGTGTTGGGAGAGAACTAGATTTTGTTGCTATTCATGAAAATTTCATTGACTGAAAAAAAAAGAAGGTAAAACTCTCTTTCACTAAAATTGCTTTCAAAGGAAACAGTTGTTATAGTAATAAAATATCACAGCCTCCTGCACTACATTCTGTCAGAGCTCTAGGACTTGTCTTTAACATGCAAACTCATCTTTAATTCATTGCCTACAGCAGCATAACCTTAGCTGTGATCTCAATTTACATATTAAATGACAATCCTTAATGCTAACAAATGAGTCTACTGTATAACAGTAGGGAATCCCCTTGGTGCCTCACATAAAAAGACAAACAATAGCAGCTCTCATAAAGAGAAGAGAGCAGTTGCACCATTGTGCTCTTTATGTTACACCTTGGGTCACATTGGGCCTTGTTAACAAATGAAATATCCACAGTTTACAATACAAGATAGTCTACTTTCTCATTATTAAGACATTCAATAACTCATCTAACATTTTTACGTCTATCCGCTAATGTAAAATTAACATCTGAGATTTGTTCCAGAGAAAGACATATGTCATATTATGGAAAAGAACTTGGTAATGCTGAATATTTTGTGTGCTATCAGTAAATATTCCTTATAATGTCTCACTGTATATGGAGTTGTGGTGCCCTGGAAAGACTTGGAGTGATGCCAGTAAGTCAGCAGAATTGGAGTTTTACTCATGCAAACATTTCTATGAGGCAGAATTCAGTTTAACCACAGCTTTTTACAACGTTCAAGATTACTTTAATAATTTGTCGACAACAAACAGTCTGCCCTCAAGCAAATGAAGTTTCAATAAAAGAAATGTGGTCATACTCAGGAAATAGAGCCAAAGAGGTAAATGGCTGAAAAATGTTTATTTGGGTATAACCAGCAAAATTCGCCTTATTGAATGAAAACACACCACACTTTTAGATGCGAGGGTAGTAATGAAAACTGAGGTAAGCACTTTTGTTTTCAATTGCTGAAATGTTGCTTTTTTAACAAAGCAGTAACATTTGCTTGTCCTTATACTCAATGCTTCAGTTAGCTAACTTTAACTTTGTCTGGCCAGCCACAGCAAGTCAATTTAATTTTGTTTAATATAGCCCACAGCCACAAAAAGTCAGTGTTTGCTCAGGGTATAGACCCTCTTAATGTGGTGCAGCTTGAATCAAAGTTTGTCCGATGTTTATTTTCTATAGAAGGAAAGTGACAGCTTCTCAGTGCGTTGTAGTTGGCGAAGTATGATGAGCGTCCATTTAAAATTCCACACATGCAGTGTCTTTGCACATTTCGTTGCTTCAGATTGTCCAACATTTACATCAGATTTTCTCCATGGCACATCCTGACGACTGTGCCTTGAGTTCTTCTTGTATTTGTATGGGGAGAACACATACAGGACAGTGTATGCTTCTAGCAGTCAATGTGTGTTGCACCAGAAGAAGCAATTCTGTAGAGCAGCAAGAGAAGTAATCAAGGAAGAGGAAGTGGCAAGGGGGTTCAGATTCACCAATTCTCATCCCAGTTAGTTTGAAGGTCTGGTCAAAGATGTTCAAAGGTGTTCAAAATTTCAACAATATACAATATATTATTGGCAATAACCACAGCATCCATTATCTTGTTATTGCTCAGTTTTATATCAGGTAACTGCAGAACAACACTCTTCCTATTAAAGATGAACCCAACCTTTAATATGCAATATGTCTCTGCACCAGGGTAACCAAGCTAAAATTCCTGTACAGAATCTCAGATGAAATAAATTATTCTGACTCTTTCACAACCTGCCATTACTGAGGTTGAACTGGAGACACTTAATAATGTCCAGCATGGGAAAAATATACCCAAGACTGCAACACCTCAGCTCAGTGAGTGATAAATGCCTTTTCCAACAGTTAAACAGTTTTTCATCAACTTCACTAGCACACAACACATACACACACACACACACACACACACACACATACACACACATGCCCATACAGTATGGCACTACTCCACCTCCACAACACATTTTTGCAGACAAATGTCCAATTGACACTCTGTGTGCATGATAGCCACAGAGTGTCCTCACCAGCCTGTCAGTGAGGGCACATGGCTTGATTTGCTCTTCAATCCAAAATGTATGACACTTACAGTTGTTGTTTTGCCTCAGAATGATTTGCTTTTTCTCAAGGTTGCCATCACTTCCCTTCCTCCATATCTATAAAAACAGTTAACATGATAAAAGGTGTAAAAAAAAACAAAAAAAAAAAAAACAAAACATGTTTTTGGCCTGGACTTGGCATCATCTGTGTCCATAAACACTTTATACACTGACTCACAGTTATTTTCAGGCAGGTAAGGAAAAATGGTGAGTCATTCCTACAGTCTGTACTTGATAATACCAGCAAAAAGCAAATAGGATCTGAATAATTTTCGAAACTATTAATCAAATGGGTTGGGGTGTTTTACCAATAATCAGGGGTAATTGCCTTAGAACTTGAATGATTTTATTTTAACATTTGGCCACTATGAGATGACAAAAGCTGTTATCATAAACACAACACTGACATATCAATCATCATCTTATAAAGCTGGATATTAGTAGTGACTTGTTTACACATCCAGCAGACAAAGAGCAACATTAGTATTCATTTTAAGTTGTGTGTCTGGCCACCTGATGAATGTAAATGCAATATTCATTCTCTGCTAGCTCTGGTTTGCTGTCTACCAACTCCTGAGGGAAATATCTGCCTCTTTGTCTGCTAAATGCTTCACTATTTTCACCAGCTAGTCTCTAACTTCGTGTTGTTTGGTGCTGTTTGTTGCTTAAAACAGTTGTCTGCTGCTGGAAACTTTGACATTGATGAGAGCGATGAGACTGAATTAAAACAGTAAATATGTAGGCTGTATAACCACTTGAAAGGTGCTAAAATTACTGAGTAAAATGAGTCAGTGGTAATTCTATGAACAATCCTTTGTAGACACAGTTTTTCTGGCTTAAAAGCAATGGTTTTGGGGAAATATGCTTTAATATGATAAATATGAGGCTAACAGCTTAGTTTCGCACAAACCCCCCACCATAAACGCCACAACATGTATTTATTACACTTCGGTTATTAAATGAAATAAACAAACTTGATATGTTATATGTATTTATTAGTGGGCTTTAGAGGTCCTGGTAGGCAGACTTTGTCATCTTGGACAGAACCAGGGTAGCTGTTTCCTGTTATCAGTCTTTGTGCTAAGCTAGCGTCTCCTGGCTGTAGCTTCATATTTAACTAATATCTTGGAAAACAAAAAACATTTTTCTAAATGTCAAACTGTTCCCTTTTATAAAAGGAAAAAAGATTAAAAAAGGAAAAAAGAGAAATGTTTGTGATGGTAAACATATAAAGGAAATACAGCTAACATTTGAATAATGTTTTATTACACTTTGGTATGCTTTTTTATGACTTTTGTTGCTGTCCCTGAAAAACAGATGTGCATCAAGTGTGGAAATATGAAAACATAAAGATTCTCCATGAGCAGATTTGAGACTGAATGGGCAGGAATGACGACATATTATGAAAGACTGAAGTTTTGGTTTTCTTTCTGACACTTATGACAAACAAGCACCAGACTGCCCAAAGGCACAAGAAGACATTAAGACTTTCATTATGCGATTGATTAACCACTGAAAGCAGTATTTGTGGTATCCACTTCAGAGCTAATGAGGAGAGTCAAGCAAATTTGGAGGCTTTGAAGTGAGGAGCTGAAACCCAAGTGGTCGGCTTTCACACCTACTGGCTGATTTAAGCGCATTATCTGCCCTGATTGGTCCAACTTGACTCCCCCATTTCTGCTTTTAGTGAGAGAGTGACAGCTGAAAGCAGAAGCTTGATGAAGGAGGGGAATCAGAACAAATGGCGCCTTGGAGACACTGACGGGAAAGAAGACTCGTGTAAAATATGTGGCTCTCCTCATGTAGTACATGATGTCTGTAGTCAGTAACAGCACAGTTTGGACCTATACTGTGTTAAATCCAGCCAGGGGTGACAGGTTGGTGGTACGTGTAAGAGAAGATCTTATTTCAAACATTGCTTCAGGCGATGTAGGAGAAGTCCAGATAGATGTCTCGGAAGTCTCGGATATACAAATGGTCTTTGCACTTAGTTTTCTTTTCAACTTTCTTTATACAGTTGGACCCGGTCCTTGTACTATAAAGGAATGACTCTGCTTTTCCCAATCTGAGTCATCACCATGTTAATATCCTGCCACAATTGCCTTGAGTGTTGTAAAACAACACTTTAGCGATCATTGGAAAATAATCAAGGAACTAATGAACACAACATGACAATTAATCTTCACTTAGATTTAACTCATATCTCCCATGGCCACAGAGATGGGAAGCATAAGACAAATAAATGACGTAAACAGCCGACACGGACGACACGATTACAGAGACTAAGCGAGGAGTGTTTGTACGTGCTGAGGCGTAATTAAGCTGAAGATAATTAGATGGGTGCAGTACGTCATCGTGTTTAGTGCAAAAGAGGAAATTACACTGTATTTCCACTTTTCCAATGAGCCTTGACTCATTGTTATCATCACTTTATCTGAGGTTCCGATGAAATTTAATTTCCATTGTGGTGAGGGAATCATCTTGCAAGTTACAACAAGTGATTGTGATTTGGATTTTATTGGACAGTCATTTCCGTGGTTGTTACTGGAAGAAAATACAAGGTAATAGGCTACTGATATTCCTCTATTGGATCCAAGCAACAACTTCAACAGCTTAATGTTGAAGACAATATGAAAACAACTTAAGCTGCAGTTCCTTTCAATGGTCACTAGATGGTGGATCCAGGTTGTACTGAAGTGTTAAGAGAAAACCCAAACGTCTCCTGTCTTGCAAAGTTATTAGTCAAGCCACTGATTTGTCTAATGTGTGTTATAAAAATATAGTTTCACTGAGAAGACTTAAACCTGGATTAACTGATAAAAATGAGTTAACACACCACTGACATATCATCACCTTTTAAGCTGATATGTTACACTTGTTAGCAAGCAGTTGCTTATTTCCACATCCAGCAGCTATGGCATGCTTCTGTTCATTCACCTGGTGAATATAAGTCCAATATTCACTCAATAATCACTCTCTTTTAGCTCTGTTTCTGCTCTCTATCAACTCTTGAGGGATATATCTGGCTCTTAAGCTGCTAAATGCTCCACTATGTTCATCAGCTAGTTGCTACCTGTGTCTGTTTGCCAGATGGTGCTGAGCAGGTAGTGTACAATGGGTTTTTAGCAACTGAAAACAACATTATGAGATTGCTGAGAGTGAAAACAGTAAAGTTACAGTTAGACAGCTAAACAATGAGCTGAAACTTGCTATAAATGTCTAGGCAAACAATTGATTCAAAGGCAACTGGACTTAGATTTGTCTCAGTCCAGTTGCCTTTGAGTTGATTTGTCTTATTTCATAAGACAAATTTAAGTCCAGTTGCCTTTGAATCAATTGTTTGCCTAGAAATAACTATGACCTGGACGAATGAGAATGTTCATAGAGAACTCCATGAAGCTGAGGGGAATTGCAGAGTAGATGATAATTCACTGTAATTTCATCACTACGAGTGACAACTCTGACTTTGCATATTGTCATTTGATACATTGTTATTATGATAAATATTGATCATAGAAGCTTTAAGGAATGTTGATTGCTTGATTGAAGGGGTATCAGCTGTGGAGTTTGCCACTTGCCTTTCTCACCTCGGTTCTACCCAGTTGTAGCCATCGGTGAAAATATCCTTCCTGAGCCACCACAGGTTCCTCCTTGGCCCCTGTAGTTATAAATGGGCCATAAGCATGCACAAACCTTATGCTGCTTTCCTGTCTGTCTGCTGGTTCTGTAAATGCTGTGACGTGTTTGTGATGATGACTGTGCATCAGTCGGTTCTCACATCGGCTGTCCAGCTAATGCTGTTACCGAACACTGTTACGTTAGGTTTTTCATGTGTGCTGAATGCTAAGCTTCATGTCCTGCTCCAGAGGTGTCCTTGTGTTTGTGCTGAGCCTGTGAGGTATTGTGCAGACAGACTAGAGACGGTAGATATTGCAGATTGTTTGCATGTACAATACAATACAACTTTTATTGTCAGTTTGCCCTGAAAATAATAATATCAACAACAACAATATTAATAATAACAATCTTTATTATATATGGTACCTTTCATACATAAAATGTAGCTCAAAGTGCTTTACAGGAAAAAATAAAATCAAAGACAGGTATTAAAAAGAAGACATGAGGGGCAATAAAAAAGAACAATAAAAAACAATAAAAAAGCATAAAACAGGTATAAAAGAAGCACCAAATAAAAACAGTGATATTTAAAAAAAAATTAATTAAAAGCAAGATCATAAAAATGGGTCTTGAGCAGTTTATTAAAACTATCGACAGAAGTTGCATGTCTAATTTGTGGTGGGAGTATGTTCCAAACCTTTGGTGAATAAAAACAGAAGGCTGCCATACTTTTTATAGTTCATTTAGCAAGTCTGCACTACATGACCTAAGGGGACAGTTTGGAACATACTCGGATAAACAATCAGAAATGTATGAAGGTACTAAACCATTACAAGTCTTATTAACAAGAAAAATAATTTCAAAATCAATCCTCAGCGACACAGGCAGCCAGTGTAATGATACGAAAACTGAGGTAATGTGATCTCTTTTCCTGGTTCTTGTTAAAACCCTGGCTTTTTTTTTTTCCAGCAGTCCTGAATGAAGTGCATTACCATAATACAGGTGAAAAAATAGAAGAAGATGAGAATAGAGAAAACCCAACAGTCTTTTTTTGATTTTAATATTGTTTGCAATACTAGCTCAGATATTAACAATCTTACTTTCAAAAAATACAAAATCTTCACATTTCGATTGTGAGGCAAGACATGTTTGTTCACAAAGAGTTTAAGAGGCAATCAATGATAGAAAATAAAATTCTAGGACTGTTCCCATTTTCATTGATAATCTTAGAGAATAACGCCTTTTAATGTTATGTATAATTTTTTGTTATACCAGCGATAGTCACATTAAAGAGTAGACAATAGTGAATTGATTAATATCAACAATCTTGTCAACAACAACATTCAAACCTCTAGAGATCACTAAATCATGTGTATGGCCACAGTTGTGGGTTGGCTCAACAATAGGCTGACTAAAGTTAAAAGAGTGCAGAAGTTGCATAAAGTCCATATCCTTGCAGTCCGAGAGATATTAATATATGTATTAATATATAAAATTAAAATCACCAGTTATGAGGATCCTTTCATGGTTAGTAAAGCAGACTGACATTGTCCAGACATTTCAGGTAAAGATTGTGCTTTATGCTTCAGTGGTCAATAAATAGTAATCAACAGCACTGAAATTTGATTTTCCAACATATTAGCCTGATATTCAAAAGATGAAAAACTACCCAAACTCAAACACCTACATTTAAAAGTGTCTGAAAATGTAGCAGCTAGACCTCCTCCTCTCTTCCCCTCATGTGTCGAGTGTATATAGCTATAATTTGGGGAGGGAGGGCGGGCTTCATTTAAGAGAGCAGCTCCATCTGAAACGAGCCATGTTTCAGTCAGGAAAATAAAATCAAGCTTATGTTCACCGATAAGCTCATTTACGATAAAAGTCTCATTAGTGAGTGCTCAGATGTTTAATAGAGCCATGTTTGCCTTCTGCCCATGTCTGGATTTTTTGGCTGGGCTATGATTTTTCAGGGGTACAGTAAACTACACCATGTCTTCAACTGCTTCTGTGCTTTGATTTATCTGTTAGAAATAACTTTCAACATTGAAGACATTTCTATCAGGGATAACACTTTCAGCGTTGTAGACATAATGTGTATGACTCAAGTACTGGGTTTCTTACTGGACCACAAATAGGAGCACACTGATCTGTTATTGTAGAGTCCTCTTGTCATAATAGTAACAAATGTTCCCTAAGGTTATTTGCCAGTACTGAAGTACCATTTCGACTCGGGTGAAGACCATCCCTTTAGAACAATGAAGGCCTCCCCCAGAAAAAGTCCCAGTTGTCAATAAAATCCACATTATTTTCAAGACACCAGTTTTTATCCCAGTAATTGAGGGAAAGCAGGCGACCGAAAGTTTCACTGCCATGGTTGTAGACAGGGAGTGGGTCAGATATTATCTTATCTTTATCTTGCTGTGTAATGAAATGAAATCTTTTTTGAGGGTTTCTGATCTCTGTAGCCTGATGTAATTTGTGCCAAGATTAATAATAACAGTAGCACAGTGGTCTGTGTTTACTGAGGGGACAACATGTGCAATATCAGAAACTCTTGCTCCAGGGACGTAGTGTACTTTAAAATAATTAAAAAAGTTTTAATCACTGTTAAGTTTTCAATCACTGTGTCCAGATTTCTCTGATGATGACAATCTTGTCCGATGTTGATGGCGGTGAGGGTGACAAAGATGCAGGGAGGCTGAGAACTTCAGACTGGTTTGTGGTGGTGAAAGCTGGGCTCGTGGTGGAGGGGATCTCAGACAGCCTTTTATACCTCTGCAACATTCGGTGGGTGCAGGGTGAAAACTGCTGTGTAGAGCAGGACAGAGGTGGTTTTTGCAGTGTAGATGTAGCCATTGCACCCTGCTACTGTGGCCTTGCGTCTTGCCCTCATCAGTCCCTGCTTTAGGGCAGGGCGGGATGGCTGTCCCAATTGTATGGGCACCAGCCGCCACTGCTTCCCAGATGGCCAATCTTTAATTTAGCTGTATCTGTCGCTTCAGTAACTTGTGGATCTCTTTCTCCAAAATCCTCATCTCTGTTTTGATGTTATTAGTTCAATTTTGTCAGACACTGTAGCAGCACCAACTGTGGTAGCGTCAGCAGCATTGGGACAGGGGATGCTGCACCTGTGACACTTACCTTTGCTGATTTTCTGGCATGGCTCAGAGCAAAGTTGTGGAGGAAGTCTTGGGGTGTACTCCATGCCTCTCTCAAGCCCACATGTCCATCACAGGAATCACAGTGGAGGGATTTTCACAGTAGGCAAGTGTGTTTTCATGCACCTCGATAGTTCTCCCCCAGCTTCCCACAAAGCTTGAAGATTGTCTCCTCCAGAGTGCTAATTTTAATGACCAGGGGTAGACAGTCCTCGCAACCCAATGAGGGAGGTGAGGACAGTGGCATGCTGAGCTAGGAAGACAGCTACCAGTCTGGCAAGCAGGCATAGAAAAAAAGCTTTTGCATCCTTCGCCAGTTCAATTCAAAGAGATTCACACACAGATTAAACATACAGTTGCAAAAAGCACTTTCCTTAGACATAGCCTGCAAAACACATCAAACGGTCATGAAAATCATACATATAACATCATATCTTCTGGATTCAGATCAGTTTGCAGCATGCTGATTTCAGTTTAGCAACAGGATAGACTGATGTATAAAAGAATTCCTCAGCCTGTTTAAAGTGAGGGACTCTAAGAGCATTTTCAAAAGTATAATCTGTTTGCTTTGGTCCAAATCAGTGAGTGAGTTGCTACTTTGTTGCATTTTCTCTTTGGTTTGGTTTCCCAAGGCAAAATTTAAAAAAAAAAAAGCAAACCAAAAATGTATCAACAAAAGCCATGTCACTCTGTTCATTGGTCAGAAATTGCTGGGTTGGTAGTGAAAGGAGAGGTTTTTTTTTCTTCTGAAATAGCTATCTAAAATGGACCATCAGCAGAACTGACATTTCTTCATAACTGCTTCATACCACAAACCAACCATACCAGAGTTTGTTTATAACCAGACCAAGACCACGTCTTCAACAAGGTCTCAGTCTAGATATTTTGGTCTGCACCTGAGTGCAATTGCTGTGTTCACACCTGCCCAAACAAACCGCACCAATGCTCTGGGGTTTGATTCAACTGAACTAAACAAGCCAGGTGTAAAAATCGCATATTAGAGGGCAGAAGTTTGTACTTGCTTACTTCTTATGTAGTTTGTGTATGGCAGCACATCAATAACATTTATTATTGTACTTGTATTTGTAGAAAATGCCACTGCTGCTTTGTCTGGATAATTTGTTTTGTTTAGATTGCTGTTTATGCTAAATTGCTTTGTTTGTCTTGCCTCATTTGGTTATGTGTATATTTTGGTTAAGCCTTCAGTGTAGCATTTCCTTGTTCTCTTCATTCAACTGAAAGACTTTTACTGTTTAATGAATGTGGTAGTGTTGTCATACAGTAGTTATTTGTACATTGAAGTGAAATTATTAATCGATCCTGCAAACTGACCACATTTTCCTTTGTTTCCTGTGTTTCTCTATGAGTACTGCAGGCCAGATGGCATGAATGACAGTCCTATGAGTGTTGGTTTGGCACTGATAGTTTCTCCTCATATGTGAGGGTATATCAGAGGACTCACACACACTTGGCTAATGAAGCTATCTTGTGGCACACGCAAAAAACACCTACTCAAGCTTAAATGCTTTGGTGGCTTTATAATTCATTTCCACATAAAGAACAAATATCATACATACCATCAACAACATTACAGTTACAATCAGTTACAAAAATTGTGAAAACTGGGAATGTAAGCCTTTACATGAAGCAAATCCACACATTATAAATGAACTTGTGTATTCTCCTCATGAGCTCTTCTGCTATTATATTCTGTTTTCATTTTGCAGCCTTAATGCTTTAATAAATAAATATAAATAATAGAAACAGTAAAAGTTCTAGGTTCTGTCTGATAACATTTTTACCGAAAAATACATTTCCCAAAATCTTAATCTCTTATTCTTAATAGAATTGTTACCTTTACAATGTCAGATATAGGGTATTCTGGACTGTCACAATGATAGTACAGTTTTGATATTAAATTATAACCATCTGTGGAGATTTAACTGTATAGTGTTTGGATATGAATAATACAAACCAGAATGTCATATGTTTCAACTTTTTCATTATTGATGGTCTGAATAAGACCTGTAAGACAGTACATAGTACATATCCGTGTTATTAGTATTGAATTAGGAGAATTTATAGATTTTAGGCCTCCCCACATGCAGATTCCAACCTCTGCAGATGATCCTGAAGGTGGCGGAGCGTCTGGTCTTAAATCAGCCCAAAACAGCACATGTCAACCCGCTATTTATATCCCTCCACTGGCTCCCAGTTGCTGCCCACATCACATCAAATTCTAAACCCTGACACTTGCTTACAAAAGAGCAACTAAAACGGCTCCTGCCTACCTGAACTCCATCATTCAGGTCTACACTCCTTCCCACCCACTACGCTCTGCCAATGAAAGGCACCTGGTACCACCACCACAACAGGGCCCTAAGTCACTAGCTGGACTCTTTTCCTCTGTAGTGGTGGAATGAGTTACCTAACTTTGTTCGATCTGCAGAGTCTCTCTCAATCTTTAAGAAAAGACTAAAGACCCAGCCCTTTTGCAAAACACTTCTGCATTTGATCGACTGTAGGTAGAAAAGAAAAAGAAAAACAAACAAACAAAACCTGCTTCTATGCAATCTGTGCACTTGCATTGCCTTGTTGCACTGCCTGTGGTCATCTTAAGCTTTATGGCATTTACTTGTGTGTCCTGACTAGATCCCTGCTTGTGTTGTATCTGTTTCAGATGTACGTCGCTTTGGATAAAAGCGTCTGCCAAATGAAGACTGTAAATGTAAATTTCAGAGGGGATATTTTGAATCTATGTCTGCTTAGAATCTGAACCAATAATTTTGGACCTTCACTGTAAATATACTGTGCTTGCAATGCATATTAAAATGAATATGTTTCTCCTCAGGCAACACTTAGGCACAACACTGCTATCATACCTTTCATTATCTGCTCTTGGTGTGACTCGAAAAAAATCCTCTTTACCTCTTTACATTTTTTTTCCCACTACATGGCCCTCTGTTTGCATGGCAGTCACAAATGTTGACTTGTTTTATGGCTGCACTTATTGTACAAAATCATCATTCCGTCAGTGTCAGTGAAAAGCCTATCTTAAAAACCACGAATCATTAATGTCACTAAATTTCATACAAAACAGGATAGTCTTGCCAACGTGAGCACTCACTTACCGGCTGGCTTTCCATACACCCACAACTACACAACAGAGACATACACGGCGATGGAAGCTCTGACAAACAGTTGGATGTTTAATGTGCAATTGCTGTGAAAATGAACCCCCCCCCCCCCCCCAGAAGTGGCTCTTATCAAACATTTACACTTCAAAAGAGGATCGGCGATAGTGAGATTCCCGATAGAGGAGATTCTCTGATGGTGTCCTGCGACAGGGCAACTTATTTGAAACAGTCGTCGTTGTCATCACGGGATTACAACTCGGTGGAGCAAATTTTCAGAAGTAGAGAGACACCTATTCACATCATGTGGTCTAACATTTCCATTTATTATGTTGAGCTTTGAATAAGTGCAGAGAGAAAATTATATATATTTGATGAGAACACTTTCTGCTGTAGTGATGATTCAGCACACAGAAACTTTGCCAACATTGTCAATAATGGAGTGGAGACTGTTAGAGGGATGAAGGTTAACATACGCACCTCTGTGGAAAATGTTAAAACTGTCCTTTACTAACATTCACACTGACCCATAAAGGGCGCAATGAAAAAAGATGTTGAATATTTGCATATAGATTATAGTCTGAAATATGTCACGGCTGCACAGCGTAATGTGATCGTCTATCTAATGCGTGATTCATCAGGAAAACTCTCTGATCTCGTGCCATGGCTGTTATTTGCCAGACTTTCCCAATGTGTCAAATCGACTCCATATTTCTGAATATTGTGTCTATTTTAACACCTCCCTCTGTCTCTCTCCGCTCCGATTTCCCTCTTCTGGAATAATTGAGGTATTTGGGTCACGCTGTCAATAGAATAGCATCCTTCTGTCATGTAAAGACTTACCCGGGAACATTATTAGCAAAAATAAAAGATGATCAGCATACAGCGAGGTCTTCATTGATTTGCCCATAGAGAGGCATACTCAGCATGATAAATGAAGACGTATTACATTGCGAACTGCGATACTGCCTGAGCGACAGACGTTTTAGAGGCATGATATAACCATTCAGAGTTTTTTATTTGAAACTAAACTATGTCATAAAAGAAATCCCAGCAGTAAGCTCTCAGTAAATCAGCAAATACAAAGACGTATCCATCATCTTTCACGTGTTTATTACACTAGAGAGCCAGGAGCGGCCTGGAAAACACAAAGTAGCATCTATTGCCACATTCATCACTAATAAAGGCTCAGCACTTGCCTTATGAGTCTCCTGGCCGTGTCTGGTGTGATCATGGAGGTCCACTGGAGACTTGCAAATAATTTCTAAATATAAAACAACTGGGCCAAAGGAGGAGAGGTACCTGAATGAGGAGTGTTGTTGTGTGGCTCTAGGCCTGTTCAGGAAAAGAAAGGGTACATTGGTTTCCATTTTAAGTTAGTAGACACAGGAAAGTGTGTTATCTTTACCCCCTCTGGTCCCGTCCTTACTCTGAAGCACTAGGAGGTGCACTTATCTCAGTTAAAGAACTGCACCAGTTCAATTTTACTTTATTCTCCTCACCATTTTCATCCTTAAGAAGTCGAATCTAATATTCAGATGTTCCTACTGCGTGTTTTACTGCAGGTTCGCCTTCCCGAGTCCCAAGCTCCTGTTGTTTTTAGAAACACGCTAACACAGCTCACAGGGACAAACTGCTGCCTGGTCAAATTACTGTATGTGCCATTTACAACAGTAAGCTTTATCTGTGATTCCCCATCAGATATGGCTATTCTTTTATCATCTGCAATATGTTTTAACAACGCAACAAACTGCTTCACAATGATACTGTGAAAAGGGCTGAGCTGGAGCGAACTATCCACAGATACAGTATATCTTGTGCAGCTATTGTAGTCTATATAAAGAGCTGCAGTTACTAAGTCTTTTGCAAAATGACAAAAGACAATGCCTGCATATTTTATCAGCACTTGCAGCTTCTATGAAATTCACCACAACACAATAAAGTAGTTCACACTGGGTTGACGATTTTTATCATAACACAATGTGCAGCTGTAGTTCAGGGGTGAGAGATAACAAGTGTTTTTTCCCCTTATTCATTAAAGTTCGTGCTCCTCCTCACACTGATGTGAGGGTGCTTAAATAGAGCACCAGTTTACAAAGTGGTGTTTTTTAGGCATTAATCAAGAGTGTCTCATTATCTTATGACAAAACTGTTTCCTCAGATGATAACCTCATTTAGCCTAATAAAAAATGACATCTGAGTACATAACTACTTTATCATTTAAAAGCAAGGTTCAGGAGCAGTGCTTGGTTCTGCATTGTTATGTACTGACAACAGTGACAATTTCCACTGTAATTTAATACATGACTCCATTTTAAAGACATAACAAGAATGACAAAGTGATGGAATTCACATACTCTATTTTTATGCAATTCATCTGATTGTTGAATATGCCATAAAATGTTTAGCAGGTAGACATGGCAGGGATGAGCAAGAGATCATTCTGATTAAATTTTACACAAACCTGTGTTAATCATGACCAGGATCATGTATATGTCACAACATAAAGATTAAACAAGCATCTATGTCCTTCTCAAACTGTCAGCAGTTATTTTTGCGTGTGTAACAGTCAAATCTAACTAAATCTAATCTAAACTTTCAAAATAATTTCAGAAATTAATAAAAAAAAAAACATGCAAAATACTAGACCACGTTTTAAATTCAACTTTTGTTTTATGTTACTATGGAGATATTTAACTGCAGATGGATTATGGGTTATTGTGATGCTGAATAAAATCACGAGCTAAAACATGAGTGATTACTGGATCATCAACATGTCCAGAAAAGTGAATTCAACTTAAAGAGTCATCATCTGCTCTTGGCAGTATAATTTAACTGTATTCATATTTGAAACTTTTTGCATCATAGACAACAAAAAGCTTCCTCTGAGGAAACCTCACATTATTCCCAAACTGTCAGTGCATCATGACGAGGAAAGCCCTGTGTTGTGTGGAGATGAATTAGCAGATATGATTGGCAATGAATGTTACAGCCTCCAATCCGCCCACCTATAATATATGATATGTATTCTTTTTAATCCCACCCCGTATTCAAGTATGCCACAGGTGTGCCCAGCACGCTAGGTCACGAAAATACCAAAAGCACACAAGGTGACTGTATTTAACTGCAATCTACACCTGTGCTCACAAAAATAGGGACATAAATGTCTACAGCCATGTTAGCATATCTGTTAGGCTGTACTTAGCTAAATGATAACAGTAGCACACTTAAGCTCTATGTACCAAATTTAATGGCAATCCATGTAAAAGTAGTTGAGATATTTCAGTCTGGACCAAAGTGGTGGACTGACCAACAGTGTGATCCACCCAGCTGCTAGCATTGCTAACAATGTGAGTGAATACACAGTATGTAACGGTTTATAGTTGACTTAGACTCCTGCCTAATAATGGCTGAGCTCAAGAATTAACCTCTGCAACAACACATTTCTGCCACTTGCTGCTAGAGACCTTGCCTGCTGTAATTTCATCTAACAAGCTGCAGTCTTTGGTAATGCAAGACAAACCAGCATGATTAAAAACATCACTGTCAAACCATTTGGCTCGTTACCTTCCACTGCAGTCAAGGACCGTAGAACTATTAATTAAAATGCATGCTACACATGACAAATAACAGCATAATATTAAATGAGGCCAGGCAGAAGTATGGCCAGCTACTGTGACAAGTATGGTAGCAGTGCAATTATCTTCAACAGGAGCAAGGAGGTTGATGCACAGGCAGAGTAGAGTGGAGAGGAAGCATTGTAAGCTCTCAATCAAGAGGAAGGATCAGCTAATGACAGTGACTTGTAGTCTAGAATCCCTTTGTATGTGTGAACAACTGATTGAAATACAGTGTGTCAGACGAAATAGAAGTTGCCTTTCTGTGAAACCTTTAGAGTTCATGGCTATGTCTCGGTCTGAGCACCAAGATTAAAAGACCCTTCTCGTTCAATTGTGTAGTAACTTAAAATTAACAAAGCAAACTTGCATCTACCCAGACCTAAAAACAATCTACACACATCTTTTAAACAACTTTGATGTCTTAGTGCTAAGTTTTAGTTATCCAACTTCTTGGTTTCGTCTGGGTGAGTTGGTGTGAGTTTTTTTCAGACCTCCTCCAGTTTAGGATGAATATATACCCCCACACACATATACATACTTGATGGAGGTGATGTGTTAACAGCCATTCAAGTTCAAGTTGAATGTATTTATGTAACCTTTTTATAATAAGCAAGTTTCAAAAGGGCTTTAAAAGAGTGAACAGAAACAGAGAAAGGAGTCAGAAACTGTGAGAAATGTAAACCGTAACGAGATCTGCCAAACCAACAAAGCTCCTGTGGGCAATATTGTCAGTGGTATATGACAGCACAGGCTGTAAAAAAAGTCACTTGAACAAATGAATGGGAGAAAACTTGGGTGGGCTGAGACAGATCCTGTACCATGAGTAGAACAGTAAACTGAACACAGAATATTTAAAGTGACAGTGATTAAAGCATACGAGACAGAAAAAACATAGCTGGACATGTTTTTCCAGTCCCATATGCTTCAGAAGGGACAGATGGGACTTTGGCCAGCGCCAGCTTCTGTGAGTGTAACTGTCAAAAGGAGGTGTTGTGTTGGTGATGGGATTCAACAAACGCAGAATCACAGGCAGCCTTCATATCAACTGCTAAGTAGGAGGCAGCACCCACACACACAGAGCCGTAAAGGAGCAGTGGTGTCCCTGGGCGGAGGACACAGTTGGACATAACTGTGCAAATCATGACTCACTCACAGTGACACAGATAGCAGACGGTGGATTAGTATGATCGTACAGCAAACAGAATTTTCACAGAGTTTCCACTCGGGTTCTGACTGCAGTTTTCTATATCACTGCAGTCTAGATGGGGAGTGTGCCCGTTTACAAATACATTATTCGGCAAAGCACAAATGGTGTTTTTTTTAATTTATGAATATTTGTTTCATGCAAATATTTTTTTTAATTATTTGTTTTCAGGAAAAAAAAAACACAAAACCATGTCAAATACCAGTGCACAGGCTGGTTACACTGCTATCTCAGTCTCACTCCTCTGCTCTCCTGTTACATCTATCAGCGGTTCTCAATAAAGGGAGTCACATCCACCTGCTGCATGATGCACATTTCCTAATTTGGTCATCATTTCTGGAGTTGGGGGTGTTCCCCAGAAATAAAACTGAGCTGCTGACACAATGCAAAGTGCTCCCAAGGGACTCTCCATAACCTGTTGTTCCCCTTTTCTTTTCCACAAAGTTAGGTTGTAAAAAGTAGGCAGCTGTCTCTGTGTTATGGGTGTATAAATAGGTAGAGGTCTATCTGCAAAGAGGTGATGAGTAAAGATTTAGCTCAGTAGTCAGCACAGTTCGAGACCTGGTGTGGGGACCTTCTTCATAAGGTAGTTTATTCACAAACACTCATTGTAACACTTTGATTTTCTAAAATTTCAAGTGTAATAAAAACAAAAACAGGATTTTTAAGTCTCATTCCATTTTTATTTGAATACGACTACAAATACAAATAATTTTGCTGCTGACACAAATACAGACACAAATACAAATCCTGGGCTCTCTGCACATTCCTAGTCTACACTGTGAAAAGACCCAAATGTTCCCAAGCTAGATGGTGCTTTGAGACTTTGAATTTGTTTCACTGATTGTAAAAGAAGGAAATAGTTTCAAAGATGTGGAGCAAAACAAGAAAAGATATAACAATGCAGTGCTCTGTGATGTGAAAGCATGAAGTTCAGATAAATGTATAGCCAATGGCAAGTCACTAACTTGTATCATCTTTGGGCACAAGAGCAGAAACAGATGTTCAATAAAGTTTTTTGTGTGCAACTGTCATAGGAATCAACACGTCATCATATTGGAAATCAATATCTATTTCTTCTTAATACGCAGCGGCAGGGAGAGTATCCGGCCTGCTTTCTCAACTTACCTGGAATGACAACAACCTTATCTGACAGATAAGCATATGAGACCTCAACATGCATACTACCCGGGTAGCAACGGTACATACACACACATACCTGAACAGAGAAGAACTGAATTGAACTGAAAGAACTGAGGTCTGTTTGAACTTTTTCCTACAGACCGATAACCAAAAGGACTGAAACAACAGCATTTGTGTAGTGAGAGTTAAAGGGGTTATACTTTTTTATTTTCTGGTTTTTGTTTTGTTGTAATAAATTGATGTTCTTTTCTCTAACTCCTAATTGGTTGTGTCCCTCGCTTCTTAGTCGAAAGCTAGATGCCTGAGATCATATTTAACTATACATACATGAGCAGTTAAGTATATAGTGTTGCAAAATTACACAGATTTTTTGTAAGTAACTTATACTGAAGGAATAGTTAAATGTGATTTTAAAGTTAAGTTTGTATGAATATTCAGAGTCATTTCATATTTTGGAGGGACATTGTCTTTCTCCATGTCTGTAATTAGTTTGCTTCTCTGATGATTATTCATTTTATATATGAATATTTTTGCATTGTGATGTGAAAGGTTAAGGAAATGTTTATTAACCAGCTTTTGTGCGCTTTTATTCTTTGTAGAAGAGATTTTTATGAATTTTTCATTTGCATTATGTACTCTTTCACTAATTACATTTTTAAAGTAGCCTACAGTAGACTAGAAAGGCTACTGTAACACATCTCGCTGCTACCGTGGGTTCCCTCGGCATAAAACAGCACGACAGATGAGTTTCAGAGAACTCCTTTTATTTTCTTCTACTAGCACACACTTCCACATAAACAGTAAACATAAAGCCACCATGCGCCTGTGGTTATCCGGCTTCTTCTGGTGCATGCGGTTCATTCTCCGGTGTTCCTCAGGCTCTCTAAAATGATAGTTCTGGCCTTTGCCAAACAAATCTTGACAGCTGGCCTTCCTGTCTCTTGGGTGGGCAGCAGCCATCTGAGCGCTACTGCTACTGCATTTGAAAGGGAGAGTACAATTAGTTAACAAGCATCAGCTGTGCCAATCAACTCACCTGGCACTGCTCTCTTGAGCCATCTACACACCTCTCTCTCCTGCAGCTAAACACCGACCACGCCCACCTCCACAGTTACAAAAAAGCACCCCACTGAAACCTTGCAGGTCTTAATTGCACCTTGACTCTCCTGGAACTACAAGCAGGAAACAACAAGCATAACTCTTGGTGAGGTGAGATAGAGTGTGTTCATAGGGCTAGCAAACTAATTAAGTTAGTTACACATCCAAAGTTTGCTAACATTCGCTACATCAGCCATAAGCAATTGGTCAAATAAGACTATAGCAGCACAACCCCCGAGTGTTTTGAACTGAGCAAGGCTAAGTTTTATTGCTTACATGTTTTTTTTGCTTATATGACAATGCCAAAGTTTATTAGTAAGAGGATGTCTTCTTTTCTCAAAGGTTACATGTCATTGCTGGGCTGAATCTAGAAGCTGGTTGAAAGCAGGTCAGAAACAGTGTAAGGTCATACTTGCATAAAGGTTTATCAGTTTATAGAGGTACTGTAAATCTTTAGCTAATGGAATTACCTGAGATTACTTGAGGAATTACAGGATATGTTCTTAATCCATTCCTAATTCATTTAACCTTCTTAACCTGCCTGCAAAATGGCTTCCCTAGTGTCCCCTCCCCCATACTCAGATTTGGCCACCATAGGTTAGTATAACATTATACTTACCACAGCCTCAATCTGCTTTTAATTAAGTCCAATTCTCAATTTTAACCCGCATCAATAGCACAAATATTTCGACAGAAGGTAAATATTAAAATTTCTTAACCCATGGAAGTAAGTCAATACAAAAGGCAGTCATAGTGTAATTTATTACTGAAGGGTGATAACGGTTGTTATTGCATCTTTATATTAGGGCTGCAACTAACAATTATTTTCATTATCAGATACATTTTTAATTAGTTGTGTGGTCCATAAACTGTCAGAAGATGGTTGCAAATATTGATCACTGTTTCCCAAAGCCAAAGATGATGTCCTCAAATGTCTTGTTTTGTACCAGCCAACAGTCCACAGAACAATAGATATTCAGTTTACTATCATAGAAGACTAAAGAAACCAGAAAATATTCACATTTGAGAAGCTGGAATCAGAGAATTTCAACTTTTTTTATTCTTAAAAAAATGACACAAAACTGTTAATTGATTATCAAAATAGTTGGCAACTAATTTTAAGTTGGCGACTAATCAATTAATTGACTTATCTTTGCAGCTCTACTTTCTATCTGTTTTTCCTTTTTACTAAGTAAGTATGGTGGTTATTCAATCATTTCATCTAATTTTCAACTAATCTCTGCCTTTGTCAGTATCATTCATATATGTGGCTGAGACCATCTCATTATTCCATTCAAAGCATTTTGATAGAAAATTAGAGCCAACTGTTTCTATGACAATGCCCCAACCCTCACCCACATTCACACACAGATACACAAAGTGAATGGTTATGACCTGCGTCACACCTACTGCATTGTCCTATAAATACACATATACAAAAACATACAGCAGATTTGATAGCCTTGTTATTTTCACAAGTCTTCACAAGTGCAAGGTTCAACTAACTAACTAAATAAATAAATAATGCACCTGAAGTATAGAGAGATGACTGTGACAATACAAAGCCATCCAAGCATCCCTTCTCTTGGCACTTTGACTCAGATCTGCGTCACCATGATGAACTGAAAGCATTTCGGGTCCACTAATAGCTCATGCAGCTGCATGCTCAAAGGAATCATGTTTTCAGTGAACAGGTAATCTGTGAGGTTGACCTATCACGTAATAGGTTGTTCATGCTATATGCTACACTAGAGATCTACCGCAATTTTTCATGTTTCACTAGAGGAAACAACTTGAAAGGACTGATTCATATGCTACGGTTACATTTATTGTTGCAGTGCTCCACTTCTCATCCACTCATGCCACGGCACATTAAGTGACAAGTCCGCATGGACTCTCTCTCACAGCAGCCATCAGCTCCTCAAGATCAGATATGGAAGACAAGGTTTGCACTGCAATCTAAGTTATATATTTTTGGAAGGAATGAAGCCACATCATGAATATAAGCCTGTAAAGAGACAGAGATGATACAAGCATGATGATGTAGGCTTGTATCATAAATCGGAGTGAATCAGGGTGAGTTTAGTCTTAGAGCCAATGTAAATGGGCTTGGCACTTGTAATCAATGTAAACTTGGCACTTGATATCACAAAAGTTGCACTGTGCAAATGCAGCCTTACCGATGTCTTGTTATCATTGCACTCTCTTATTGTGAACAATACTCTCAACATCATTTTGAAGTTTATTCATGGCCTTGAGAATTGTCTCGCTAATTGAATAACCCTCCTGCTTATGATGGCCCCTGGCACTAAATTGTCCCAGCTCAACAATGTCTGTGATGCAGTTTGTTGAAGAGGACTGAGGAAGGTGACTTATTGTTAATAAGAATCATATAATCAGTGTAAATATATTCTCTCCAAAGGACTTTATATTGCTCTTGAATATGAACTTTTACAATAATGTAATTTTAAATTAAATCTAAAGTTTAGTTGCTCTGTTCTGTGTTTGCTATGAAATAAAATACAACACAAAAAGTGGATCAAATAATTAGTCTCAGATATTTTGGGCTCTTTGGTTCAATTTTATGCCATGATTGAGAAAGCTTTTACATTATTACATTATTGTGGGCATTTATGTCTCAGTTGGATAGGGGATGTAATGGATGATAGATGAATACACCTACCGCCTTCCAGCCTGGTCCTTCACACAAACTAAGAAACAGTGTGTTTTTGTCACAATACTCTTATACTAACAGATGTTTCTAAAGGACAGAATTAATGTTATCTGAAGGACATTTTTGTTAGAAGCATCAAAGTGCCATTTTCCATCCATTAAAGAATATGGCTGGCAATGTTCTATATTTTTCTTATCGTCAACGTGTTATATGTGCATCCAAAAGCTGATATATCTGATCCCTCAGTGCTGTCAAAAACATTTAAAAAAAAACACATCAGTGAGTCACACCATTGCACTAGGTGACGTGGTCCTTTGCCACAAAGATTATGGTCTTGTAGTTTGTTAAGTAATGGCTCCAAAGACAACAGCAACCATATTTTCATTCTTCTAATAGTGATATGTAGCACAACAAGTTAGGGGTAAACTCACATTCTGGAGTATGGACTAAAAAGTACTTTGTCATTTAATTTAGAGGACTTGTTGATTTGCTAAAAAGATCATCATGTGATTCTTAAAAGAAGGTGATATGTCAGTATTCACTGCACTTGGTGAATCTTGTAATATAATTTTAACACATATAAAACAAATTACAAAGACTTTTTTGTATTTTCTCACTTAACCACTGTGGTTTCAGATTTAAGTGTTTTTTTAAATATGTAACCCTTACAGTTCTTTCAACAATTTTTTAAATTCTGCTTGTGGTTTTCACTGCATTAAAAAATGACATTTTAAGGACTCAACAGTAATGTGTGTTTTGAGAAACGATGTCCTGTCACTGTTTTCATTAGAACTACTTCTATCAAAGAAATAGTCCCTATAAAAACATGTGTTCAGCCTCTTCTGGTGACTACTTTCAACAAGTTGCCTTGCTGTTAATTTTTTCAACTCTCTGATGAACAACATATTTAAAACCTTTTAATGAACAACATGGGTCAAAAATGACCCATATTCATTTATAGTATTGTTTGATACATAGTTGAATGTTTCATTATAATGTCCTTAAAGCAAAATTGTCATCTCCCATCACTCATTTTGAGAATTAATTTATTAGTTGCTTACTTTTATAAGTCATTATATTAATTTTTCTGTCTTACTATGTAGAGAAAAAAAATGTATGTCTAAATGAAATTTGCAGACTTGGGTCAAAAATGACCAACTAGGATGAAAGTCAACAGTATGATTATTTTCTACAGAGACAAAACAATCATATTTGTTTCAAATGTGTTGTTCTGACTATATAAAAAACAATTAATACTTGGAATGTATTCATTTATGACTTTCCCTTTATAATATACACAACCCTATATCATAATCACATAATTGATTATAGTGTTATTGATCTGGATAGCAATTTTAATTACCATGAAGACTTAAATAAACAATACTGAAAGAAAAAAAAAACTCTAAACGCAACAGTGTCAACATCCACTTGTATTCCTATGTTGTCTCATCATGGGAAATCATATCAAATGACCACAGTGTGTTTGTTGTTGTGATCCTTGCACTGAGAGCAACTGCTGACTTTTCAAACATTGCAGCAAACTATGCTGATAGTCATCATGTGAAGCTGATCCCTCAGGCACACTCACTACAGTTGGACTCTGTGGAGCACAGTTGGGATCATCATCTTCAGAGGGCCATATTTTCCTGAACCCACTGGTGCAAATCACAGTCAAGTGGCTGTGCATAGCATCAGAGATGTGCCTAGCACACTTTTGGTAGCCTTAGGTACAGGGTGGGATCAGAAAGAATACATTATCATACATTATAAGTGGGCGTGTTGGAGGCTGTGACAGTCATGGTCAATCATAATTGCTAATTTAATCCCCTTAAAACACAGGGCTTTCCCCATCATAACACACGGACAGTTTGGGAATCCTCTGGAGAGTTTTTCTCAGAGGAGACGTATAATTAGCTGGGACCTGAAAAGTTTCAGATATTAATACGGCAGTTTAAATATGCTGCCAAGAACAGATGATGTCTTTTTTAAGTTGAAATCACTTTTTTGGAGGTGCGCTCATTCTTGGCACCAAGATTGCAGTGTGTCACTGGATTGAAATCGCCACACCCTCAACTACGCCTCTCCTCCCCCTGTGGTGCACGGTGAGTTATCAAGATAGTAAACCGGTTGGGTCGAGGAAATAACTCCAGTCCACCCAGGAACACAGCAGCTCACTGGTGCGCCACTGAACTTTGTACCCTGTGCTGGCATGAAAATATAGGCCCATAGACTTCAGGTACTGAATCGGTTCTCTAAATTGTCTCCTCAACTTGTATTTGTCCTGCAAGCAGCATGTCTATGACCATGTCATACCTAAATCTAGCATGACTGTGACCAGCTATGTCAACACTGCAATAAGGAACAAAACACAATACAGTGTTTTCAAGTGAACACACAGTCATATTTTCAAACAACTCTATCTTATTTTGGTCATATTTTTACCTTGCATTTACTTTACAACAGGTCAACTCTCCCTCTCACAAGCACATAGATCAAGCTATCTCAATAATGGTTTTATGCATATGATTATTCTATTCTCACATCTTTCTCACCATTTACACATTTACAGAAGTATGTATATACACATGATGTACCGTGTATTCTGAGGTGAATACAATAAAACTTACATGTGTCACACAGTTGTGATGAAGCAGTCTTGTAAATAGGTGAAACTGTGACCTTGAGGGGAGCGGTCTACATAAATATGTTCCTAATTACAAATATATAAACAAATTAAAGGTTGCTATCAAATTCCATTGAGAATACATACAGGTCAATTTTTGTTGTGTATTTATGGGGTAGGTATACAAATGTCTTTTATACAAAAAATAGCATTAAAATAAATGTCTGATGTCAGAAAATAACTTGGTAAAATCCATAACATGCAAAGATATTAAAATAATTCGCTCGGGTCACCTTTGACCCATATTGTACATCAGAGGGTTAATGCAATATTTCCAGCACCATAGGTCGAATCTAAAATCTCAGATATCTTAAAACCTGGACAAATAAAAGGTACTTGGACTGCCAGATACCACTAGGAGTATGTAAGAAAATACACACTTGTTTGTAATATGGGTGAAACTGTCCATTAGATATTGAGAATTAGTTCATGGCTATAAAGCACTGACCTGTTGGCTGAGCAAAAAGTGATGTGAGCACAGACATCAATATTATTCATTGGTCAAGTGCTTCTTGCTATCAGTTTAGTATACATTAACCTCAGTGATAGTAGGTGAACAGCATTATCAAAAATAAACTACCGGTAATAATGATTAAAAAATGATAAATGATAAAATACTGTCTGTGTTGTTATACCTTCTTGATTCATAGCTTTGCAAAAATGAACCATAATAAAGTCAAAGTAAATTCTACAGGCAGATTTTATTTTGATGGGCTTGTTTTTGTGATGAAAAACTTTGTATATCCTGTGTCCAATTTTCAGTTATTCACAGTTGGACACAACCTCCCAAGGCCCACTGTGTTCACTTGGAAACAGGGAGAGTATAGTACCTGCAGTCTTGTGCGTTTCTGTGTCACAGTCATCACCAATATATAATCCTGGCAATCTGTATATTGGTTCAACAAGAGTGGACAGTAAAAGATAATGAGGCGACTAACTATGAATTTATGTCGGCTACACATCTCCAATCTCCTCTGTCTCATCTTTTATTCCCACTCTTTACTTTCTGTCTCTCTTGGTAACAACTCACACTATAGGCTCACCTTGCCGGTTGCCAGGCGGCTAATGAATTTTTCATATCCAGTCAGTGTATGGTACTACAGAGGAGTGGTGAAATCCTGACAGTGGAGCATGTGTGGGTGGGCATGTCAGTCTGTAGAGATGGAGGTATCAATTAATGAACGTAGGAAGTGCAAACAATTACAGCTTGGATAGCGCAGACAGAGCAGTGCGTAACTCTGAGCGCTTTGGTACAAGGAAAAGTGAAGGATCAGGGATTCAACCTGCAATCCCAGGTATCAGCCTGGGGAAATTACAGGGGGGCTCAAGATTGTTAGCCTGCTCTGCTTAATGACAAGAGTAAATCTCTACTACGATACTCAAACTCACATTTAAATTAAAGGAATACATAATGGAATCCAGTGTTCTGGCATGTAATGCATATGCAGCAGCTAGGTATATGGACAGGCTTACCCTAGGCATTACTCTATCTTTTCCTTCTCTGGCAAAATTGTGAAAAGACAACAAATGAATGTTTTGTGCATCAGAGCGCTAGATGGATTACCAGCGTGTTCAATCAGGAAATTACATTTTAACACAAACTTCATTTGACCTCACTTTGTTTTGCCCTGTGCCTACACCGCTCTGTGTTAAAAGATAAAACTGCATGTGCAAAGACCCTGACACTGAGACTGTTTCTTTCTTTCCCTCAGCTTCAAGCAGAGATGGATATATAAACACAGGGTTAACGTGTCTGTGGGATATAACCTTGAGAGGCATCGTATAGCTGCTCCTATATCTCTTTTCATCCGCTCTTATTGTGCAGCGGTGAGGAGCAAGAGATAAGGCAGCTCAGTGAGCAACAGTGTAACATTGTAAGTAGACGTACTTGAAAATGAAAGGGTAGAAATATAAGTAGGATTTTTTGTTACAATAGGAATGATTTGGTCTTTTTTTGGTTTGAAGTTTTACTCTTCAGGCAGTCTCATTAGGGAATATGTATTACCTTTTGAAAATTTCAATGGAGAAGCCATTTGGTCAAAATTGCTGATTTGTGGGAACATACAGTATTTAAATTGACAAGGGTAGGTCAGAAGTGTAAATACATTGTGAACATAGTGTATACAGTTTCATACACTGTTACTACATTGTTTTTGTGAAGAGATTTTTTATTAATTCAAGTAGATATGTGGATTTGACCTATATGAGTGTTTTTTTTTTCATCTGTTACTTCTGTTGTTTGTCAGTGCCTTCCAAAACTTTTGGTCTGGTTAAGCTAAAGTTATAGTCTATAAGTTATTTCTTATTTATTAGTTGAAATATGCTCCCAAACATATCAATCAATACATGAACACATTTCTGATCTACAACTCCTCTAGTACTGAGCCTCCAAGCTAGCATTAGCTGCTGGAAGACATCACAATGGCTTACTCACAGGCTAGCAACCTCCTGATACCTGTGTTAGTTGAATGCAAGAGCTCCTTTACTTCCAGTCCCTGGGGAGATATCAATATGTCAGGTGTATACAACCATGAGGATGCCGAGGTGAAAGGCTTGGCGGAGCATTGTCAAAGTCATCTTTTTGTTTGGGGGATAACTATAATGTTGCAAGTAGCCTCTACAGGCTTATCTTGATTGAGGATGTTCCAAAATAACAGTGAGAACTCACACAGTGGATTGGTGACTAAAATTTATGATATACCTTCAGTCCCTGTATTGTGCTACTAATCACAGTTGTGACCCAAAAAACATTTCTTCATGCTATGAATAACGTGGACAAAATATTATTTCAAAATAATATATCAGTACTACACCCTTCCAAGATTGTATCTACGGTACCATAAATGTTTTATATAGTGTTCTGTCTTGGAGCTTTGATGACTCCTTCCTCACTTCAAAGTGCATCCAAGAAAAGTGACTATGGTCATGTGACTATTTACACTGAAGGTGTGACACTGCTCAGATCTCATCAACACAAGCTGATAATGTATTATACATGAAAATTGTACTTATAAACCAGTAGAAACTACATTTATAGCCTGAAAAAAGGAACATTTTTAATGAAGAGTGAAGTCACTACAACCAAACAGAAAACCACCTAAGATATAAAGATATTGGAGATAAAAATCAGACCGCTATTACTGTATAAGCACACCATAAGTAACTGAACTCCAGCAGCTGTGACACTATAAAGGTAGAGAAACAGATCAGAGTTAAATTGCTATGATCTAGTCTCTCTAGAAATAAACAACCGATGTAAATGCTAATCAGCACTCTGCCTGTCAAACAAGTCAGAGCAGCTGTTGTTTTACAGAGCAAGCATAGGACAAAAGTGTTAATGATGCTGCAATAGCTGTTTACAAGAGATTATATTACTGCACAACAGACCTAAAATATACAAATGAGTGACAAATTAGAGAAAATAAACATAATGTGTCTTAATACAGTGTTGGCTCATATCAAGCTTCTAGAACAGCTTCAATGCTCATTGTCATAGATTCTCCAAGTCTCAAAAAGGGGCATATTGTACAGTAGTGTTATCAGGAACTGCCAACATGTAGCAGTACGCAAGCACAACACACCTCAGTTTTAACTCCTTTCTACTGTCATATTATTATATCTATCTATTAGCACCAAAGCATATGGTGGGTCAAACATCAAATGGGCAAACACACCAGACAAATTTGATGGGAGAATGTGCGCACCTGTACATAAACTCTAACGCACGCATACAAACATTTTGGAGATAGGGGAAATCAGTGAAGCAGATGGTGAGGTGGTGAATAGTCCTCTCACACATTTAATTGTACTTAATATCAAACATTAATTATAGATCCACGTTATCATAAACATTCAAACCAACAGTGTTATCTGTACTTGCGCTTGTAGTGAGCCATAATTATTCCATAATTATCTTTCAGTTTGAGAAGATATAATCCAAATCTTAAATCTAAGTCCACTCAACATTTCATCACCCGGATCACAGAGGAGAGGGTCAGTTGTGGAGCAGCACAGCAGCTGCTGAAATGAATGATGTCAGGATATGGCAGGTGGCAGGATTCTGCAAAGTCTGGCTTGCCTTCCTCCGATATTAGCTCAATAGCGTGACTATACTGATTCCTTTTCACCTCAACCACATTAACTAACTGTAATTTTCATCATCTGTTGTAGAAATTCAAGATATCATCAAATAACTTAAACAAACGTAACTTAAAAATAATTGCAGGACAGAGTGTTAATAGTTATAGTTAATAGGTAATATCTCACAATACTGTGCATATATCACCACACATGAGTTTGGTTTCCATGTAGTTTTTGAGTGTAAAATTGCTGCAGTGAACACGACGGTGCTGTTAGGCTCACAGAGTGCACTGGAGACAACGCAGTGGCTGCCACACACACTCTGCCTTCTACAGTCATCTCACCATCACATCTTCACCAATACAGTGTTTATTGTATTGTAGATATTGAGTGTGTGGTGTAAAAACTACATGTAACTGGTTAACTGGGAGCTGGCCTGCTGCAAAGTGTCTGGTAAGAACTTAAACAGGGATGTTTGACAGGAATGTTTATTGAAGTTGTATATAGTTGTTTTGGGTTGCACACATAACTTCAAGAAGTCTAAAAAACGGGTAAATAAAATATTAAGAATCCGTTGGTGCCTGTTGCGGTCCTTGCTGTGCAGCAGTCGGGCACAACTGATGAGTGAGAGAGCCTGATGCGTCGACTCTTGACACTGATTATTCAGGCGTCTCAACACATGTACATCAAGATTCATGAATACTTTTGTATCGACCATTTATGGTTGAATGTGGGTGTGCAGAGGGCGGGATATGAGGCTGATCCACATGTGCACATTTCCAGATGGACTGTTACATGTAAAGGGAAAAATATCAGCATTTGTGCGTACGCGCAGTTTTATAACTGATTTTTTTTGGCACACAACATTTTCGGCTTTTGTGCGCACATACACATAGTGTGGATCCTATGCACTGTTTTATAAATGAGACCCCTGATGATTATGAAGGTCATAGCATAGAGAGAGGCTAGATGCCCTTGTTGGGCATGCTTCCTTGCAGTCCGACAAAGATACCCAAAGGCTGATTGGTTAGGTTTAGTGAGCTAGTTAGGGTTAGGGTGAAAAGATCAGGGTCAGAGCCAATCAGAGGCAGGGTAGTAGTGGGTCTTCATGGAAAGCATACTGGGTTAGCATGCCCAACAAGGTCATTTAGTCTCTCCCCTATAGTATATGATTCATTTCATTTTCATACTCATCAAACCATCCAGTGACCCTTTCCTCAATTGAAAATTGAGGTCAAATGGGTGTGTTCAGCCCTTTTATACATGTCGCAGAGCATGACAGGATGTTAATTGCTTATTTGTATCATGAAATGCACCTATATGTCTGTGGAAGCATCTGCATTGGTTTTGGTCCAACATATTACAAAGAAAGAGTGGGGGAGGTTCAAGTATGCATTTCATCATGGTTTGCATTTTGATCATAGAGAAAACCAAGTGATTCTGATCTGAGAAACGTGTATATATATAAAAAAACAAATATAAAAAAAAAAACTTCATAACATTCCTCAGAATTAATAAAGAGAAAGCTTTCTGGATGCTGGAAGTGTGTTATTAAGCTAACAATATCTCTTAACCACTTGATTTGATGAGTTAAGTGAATGAACAATTGGATATTTCATCAGCACATGCATTGTGTAATATCTGAGTTACCTGAACTCTTTCGCTGTGTGATGAATCACAACTAGTGATTTGAAGAAGCTGAAGCAAGAGACTGGCTCGGTTTGTTGCCACAACTTGAAATGTATATTTATAAGTCTGAAAAACTTGTAATCCTTATTTATGCCCAAGTAAAATTTGTGCTTTTTTACAGTGCACTCAAATTTTCAAAGATTCCAGGTATGTCTGAATAAAAAAAATAGGAAATACATATAAGAAGATGCAAAAAGACATGTAAAGATGTAACAATTACTAGGGTTGAATAACAGAAATCACCCCAAAAATACCTGCAGGATCTCTGGATTTTTAGCATGTGTGTCTGTGATACCAGAAAGTGCTGTATGCACCGAAACAGATACGCCTTCTCCAAAGTCACACAAACATTCCCATAAATCGGTCATAGATAGCCTAGTCTGACCTGAAATTGCCATTAATACAGGGATATGACATAACTTTTACACTTGCAGTGGTTTTTTCTCATGCTAAAATGGCAGTTTACAGTTCAGCTGTGTGGCAGGAGGCTTTATTCTCTTATCGTTGGCAATGTATTTAGTTTTTCCTTCTGTACCTTTGAGAAGAAGTGTTGCTCTACTAAAATATTATCACATAATCTAAAAACTATGAAATAATAACACCAGAAAATATGGAAACAATGCCATTTATGATTAATTATCTGCAGTTGTGTCTTTAAAACCAAGCTTAATTTATAACAAGAAATCCTGGATGTTGAGTGGAAGCAATAAGCCCAGGAAAACCTTCAACCCTTGTCATGACAAACAGAGTATTTTGGCTTGTTGTTTTACCCAATAAAGCATGATATATAGCATAGGGAATGGAGAAATTAACAGAAACACACTGCAATATAATGTAATCCAATGCAACAACACTGCATCTCCAATTTACTGCAGGGCTATTGCATTCTGGACTGGTTAAAAATTCTTCATGTTTTTGCGTCTTTCCAAAAGAATGAACCTAATTGCTTTAGCTGGGAACTCATTAATGTGTTGCATTAGAAATAGATAAAGAAGTGTGAAGCCAAGTGTGAAGTGAAGCCAGAAAGTATTGGTTTGTTTATGAAATATCACAAATTACAAGTAAGTCATCCTTAAGGAGGTGGAGCAAAACATCTACACCTTAAACATTTTAATCTGTTATTAAGTCATTTTTTCTGCAAACAGGGTTTTGTACAAAGTCCTTTTTTTATTACTTTTGGAGAATTTTGTTTCATTTCCATGATACCAGTGCCATAATCAGCCTAATTATATCTTCTTTCAAGCTTTTGGCAAATTCCTGAAACAAAGAACCTGCACTACAGACAAAGTGCTCACTGCATGAGCAAAATAAGAAGACATATATTATGTGGTGATGATTTGTTGGTATTAAAAAAGATTTGAGTAAATACAGAAAAACAACCCAGTCGTGTGATTAAAAGATAGAGAACAAGATAGCAGACTGAAAATATGCCAAAGACGCTTTCTGGGCTTCTTGTGGAAGATCAGAGCTGAGCTTCAAAATTCTAAATTCTCAAAGTCCTCCATCATCATCTCTCTCAAGAGTTGAAAGCTAAAACTCATTATTGAGAGATGATAGTGTAAACTTTGGTGAACAACATGTTTTTGGGGCAGATTTGAATGAAATCTGGTGTAGCCATTGATTTTTTTTTTTTTTTACAGTTTTTGTACACACATTCAGTGGGAATTGAACAGCTTGACACTTTCAACACAGACTTCTGCAAATATGTGAGACTGACTTCAGAATTGGAATGTTAAATAAATCGGATCAAACACGCCTCTTGTTTTCTGTTGCATCTTCAAACCGCAAGAGGCATGCCTTCATTGCCTCCGTGTAGATTTCACGCGTGTGTCAACCCTGTGCATGAAAAACGTCTTATCATCGTTGTACAAAAGGCTGCTTCTGAAGGGATGCTGGTGGGCTTCTCGGGTCTCTGCTGTTTTCCTTCTTCCCTCAGAGGAGAACACCGTCTGTCTAGCGGCTGTCTTCCTCTCTGTCAGAAAGCCCGTGTTGGATGGAGTGATGCCGAAGGCTTGTTTACAGTCACCCCGTGGGGGGAATGTAATGTGAAATAAGCGGCATCTGAGCTGTTAGAGGGGCTAAGGAAGGATCACACTATGTGACTGCGCTATAGTTTAAAACCCTTAAATCCCTGTGGAGTAATGCAGAGTCAGCTCCGCAGCCTTGTAAAGTCTGCAGGTCTCACTCTCGCAATGCAAAGTCTGCTTGTAGGAACATGGTGGCATAATGCAATCCCTGGTTAAGCTTAAGTGGAGGCTCCTGAGGGGACAACAAAAGGTTTACAGCCAAGTGAGTTACTGTATCCAGTGAAAATGGCCTGCCTGCAATCTGACTTCATAGTGCATTAATGACATTGTTGCTGTCGACCTCCATTGGTGTCAGTTAACATGAAAAGATTTCCTCTCTGTCCAGCCATAAAACCTTTTTAGCCCTGGAATGCAGCCACAGAGAGAGGACAGCAGGAAGGAGAAAGGGTCAAATTAAGTCTAGACACTCAGTATTCATTCATTCTTTTCTTATGAATTGGATGTCCCAATGTAGACATACAAACAAGGGACATTTGTTTTCATCCTGAGCACAAATGTCTTTGAAACTGTCCCTCACAGGAATAGCACAACAGACTTGTAATAAGAAGTGTTTACAGTACTAAAAGAGCAGAGGATGGAAGAGTGTTCTGATTCCTTTTTAAAGCCCTGTACAGGTTGTACAGTCTGATGGATTTTTCTTCAAAGATTTTGTGTTGAGATTTTAAAAGGAGTGGCCCTGCCTTATGAGAATAAATATAGATAGAGAAAACAAGTATGACAGTCATACTACAACCACCAGAGACATTCCAGCAAACGTGCAGTTTGTAGCAATTTTACAGTTAACAAAATGTCTGAGTGTACATTGGGAGCAGGTATGAAAAGAAATATAACATCACATAGAACAGTTTGTACCTCTTGTCTAAGCTGCTTTTATACATCTTATATATCCTATATATTTTTTGTTAAATATTAAAAGAAAATAATATTAAATAGATATAATTTTTTGTTTGCATTTTTTGTTTTGAAGGCACTCAGGATGTGCAGTTCCATGGGTGTGGGAGCTTCTGCTTTGGTTCTTTTTTTTGCAATTAATCAAACCAACAAATGGTGTTCTGTGATGGCAGTTGTTAAAAACATCACTCCCCTAAATATTAAACCCATTTACATTAGCAGGGCCTCTCATTAGTTGCTGCCGAAATGGCATAAATGTAGCCACATCATTTCTGCATTCTCAGTACAATACTTAAGAGAACACAGCCTGGCATTTGTGAATTGAATCATTACTGATGACAGGAAAGCAGGGGGCTGCATATCCAGCATCTGGACATTAAATGAAAGCCTTTCAATATTTGCATTCAGATAGTTCATTTCCAGTGATGGAGAGAATACTTTCACTTACTTAAACCCATATATTTATGTACAATTTTGAGGTACTGACAGGTTCATAGCTATGGGTGGTCCTAGGTGGTCCTGGGTCCACCCACTTGGCACTCAGGCCCACCCAATCAGAAGGTTTCTTTTTTTACTGGATCATCCAGTGAATAGCAGTCAATGAATACTGTTTCAATTATATGACTACGCAACCAATAAAAATAAAACAATTCTTGTTCCTTGGTTCTTCTTGAGTGGCAGTGCATTTCACAAATGCTCTCTTGAGATCAGCCCCTCCTCTTTCACTCAGTATACAGACTTCACATTGCACGGAGCAACAGAAGCCTATTTTCCGTAAGCTAGCAGCTTTTAATGTAAGTGATGTAGGTGAAACATAGCACTTTGTTGAGGTTTGTCACAAAAACACATTGTGTGGAGCAGGAGGAAGATAATTCAGCTTAAGTTTTGATTTGAGCTCTGCATTTGACATCGGGGTCTTTTTTGGATTGCCTTGAAAAGTGGGTTGGCATCAGGGGCACTGCTCTAGACTGGTTAAAATCTTTCTCTGTGGTCATGGGAATTGCCTCCTCTTCTGTGGCCCATTTGACCTGTGGTCTTCCCCACAGCTCCATTCTTTGTCCTTTGTTGTTCTACATATATACTGCCACTAGGACATATATATAAACATGCAGATGACACACAAATTTATGTTGTGTTAAAAACCAGTGAAGAAGGCAATCTTCTTTTCTTCATCTTCAATTTCTTCATCTTTTATCTTGTCTGACAGAAATAAAGTGCTGGATGTCACAAAACCTTCTCCAGCTAAATGAAAACAAATCAGAAATAATTCTCTTCAGTCCCTCAAAGTCCATCCCTATTTTACAGAAACAGATTGGATCCCTGTCTATAAATATAAAACCTGCACCCCTTTTACAACCAGAAATCTGAGTGTAATATTTGACAGTGAGATTTCATTTGAAAAACAAATTACAAACGTTGCTCAATCATGTTTTTATCAATTAAGGAACATCTCAAAAATCACGTCTTTTCTATCTGGCCTGATCTTGAGAAGGTCATGCATGCTTTTATTTCATCTTGGTAAGATTACTGCAATGATTGTATTCAGGGTTAAGCCAAAAAACAAAACAAAAAGAAAAAAATGATCTCTTGCCTTCAGCTTGCACAAATTCAGCTCCTCAGCTTTTAACAAATACTAAAAGACAAGATCAAGTCAGCTCTGTTTAACCTCTCTTCACTGGTTACCAGTAAATTTTAGAATTCATTTTAAGAATTTGTGGATCACATTTAAAGCACTTCATGGTTCAGCTTCCAGCTACATTGCTGTCTTGCTGCTTTCCTATAAGCCAGAGCATGGCCTCAGATCCTTGGGCAGGGCTCTGCTGGCTGTTCTTAAGTCCCAGCTCAAAACTGAAGGTGACTGGGCTTTTGCAGTCAAGGCCCCTCAGCTCTGGAACTCCCTGCCTGAGAATCTGAGGCTTGCAGGATTGATGACATCTTTTAAATCACTTCTCAAAATGTATCATTAAAAAGAGCCCTTTATTCTACAACATCATTTTATTTCCAACATATTTTGCCTGTTTTATTATTAGTGTTGTCTTTTTTCTTTTTATTGTTGGGAATTTTATTTTTATTTATTTTATTTTTATTATTTTGTATTATTTTAATTGCCTAATTTTACTTGTCTCACTCCTGAAATGTTTAAATCCTGGTTCAACCATGTAAAACACTGTAAGTTAGATTTGAAAAGTGCTGTATAAATAAAGTTTATTATTTGTTACGTTCAGCCATCATTCTCAACCCAGACACATACTCCTGCACCAGGTTCTACCCAACAAGTGCCAAGTAGTAATGACACATATCAATTCAACCCTTTCCTTGTCAGCAGCAGCATGTGACTTAGCCCTTGATTCTCCAACAAAGACATCCACCTCTCCATGCCAAAGCACAGGTACCTGCAGTCATGCACTCAGAAAAGCAAATTTAAATATTTTAAATGCCCAAGAATGAACATGAACTGCATTTTACTACAGTGTTAATTTGTTCCAGATTCTGCTTGGCCCCACCAGACTTGTACATGGTACATGCTGCAGGGCTGGGCAAAATTGAAGGATACAAGCAAAGCCATCAGCCACAACGGGGAAATATTATTAACCAGCTGACCAACAATGCTATCAACTAGGGGTGTACCCAAATAGAAATACATAATTCGGCGAAGCACAAATAGTGGGCTTTTTACGAATATTTGTTTTATACAGATATTTTTAAAATGATTTGTTTTCAGGAAGAAAAACGAAACCAGTGCACAGGTTGGTTACACTTCTCAGTCTCTCTCCTCTGCTCTCCTGTTACATCTATCAGCAGTTCTCAACGAGGAGAATCACATCCACCTGCTACATGATGCACATTTCCTAATTTGGTCATCATTCCCGGAGTTGGGGGTGTTCCCCAGAGATAATGCTGACACGTGTGACATGCTCCCAAGGGACTCTCCATAACTTGTTGTTCCCCTTTTCCTTTCCATAAAGTTCTGTTGTAAAACATAGGCAATAAATGAAAACTGCAAAGCAATAATCGCCTTTGAAGTTCTTCCTCATATATTACACGGTATGCTGTCTCTATGTTATCCGTGTATAAATAGGTAGAGGTCTGTTTGCAATTAGGTGACAAGTAAAGATTTAACTCAGTAGTCAGCACAGTTCGAGACCCGGTGTGGGGACCTCCTTCTCAAGATTTTAAACAGGAATTTTAAGCCTGTTTCCACTTTTATTCGAATACAAATACAAATACAAACAATTTTTCTGCCTCAACAAATACAGATACAAATACAAATACTGGGCTCTCTTTACATCCCTATTATCAACTGGTCATGGTGGTGGGAAGGAATAGAGAGCACATTAAAGTTGTAACAGACCTTATTTTGTTCTATGCAAAACAAAATATCCCATTAGGGCTGCATGATATATTGTTTCAGTATTGACATTGAAATGTGTGCATGTGCAATAGTCACACTGCAGGACGTGAAATGTCAAGTGAGGCAAATTAACTCAAACATGCCATTCTACAACATTTGATGTGCTCTGGTGAAGGGGTGCAGTTGATCAGTTTATCAAACAACCAAAGCAGGCCCTGCTAATCGTTTACCACAACCTGGAAATGATCACTGCCTGTTTTGGTTGTTTGATAAACTGATAAATTGCACCCCTTCACCATAGCACAAAGCAAACTGATTGCTGTGCATGACTATAAACGTGCACGTGACAGCTACACTCACAGATAATGTTGCCTGGATGCTAGAGGCTGGGGTCCAGTTACAAGTGGCTTTTGAGTGCATATATTCCTGTTATTAGTGGCATCTCGTCTCTGTGCTGGTTAGAAGTTAAACAGTTACTGTCACAGGGCTGGACTGTGCCCTAACGTTAGCAGTATGGCTGTGCAGCAGTGCAGTGTATGTACAGTCTAGACTATTTATTGGTGAATAAACTACAACTCCTCAAGACCCAAGCCAAGTTCCTGTGTCTTGCTTGCCACCTGCTGAATAAAGTGAAGGGGGTCATCCCCGAAGTTAGCAAGAGAAGTTAGCCTTTTGTGACAGAGAATAAATGAGCTACACTGGTGCTGACTAGAACCTGACCTGGCTCACCTAAGGTGGACTAGCCTTTAAGGTGGACCACTATTCTCATCTTAATGACAATCTCAGCCGCTCCTAAACAGAAATGTCTGGCTGCTGAGTTTCTCCTAAGTTTTGCTCAACTGCTTCAACTGTCAATTGTATAAAACCTGGCATCAGGGAATCAGTGATAGCATACAGACTGAACTCTTTGTCTCTGCTCTCCATTGAAAAAGAAATGACTGAATCATTATAGTATTATGAAATAATTTCAGTGCTCAACATTAAGCCCCATCGTCTCCTGCTGTATTCATCAAAAGTAAACTAATTTAAAATTTTGGACTATAGTAGCCTATTGCCTGTTTTAATATTATTATATATTGGGTATAGTTTTTATTGGGTGTACAACTGGATGTACAATGTGTCTGCCATTTGTGTGTGTGTTGTGTGCTGTGTGTGTGTGTGTGTGTGTGTGTGTGTGTGTGTGTGTGTGTGTGTGTGTGTGTATGTGAAGGAGAGAGTGAGTGTGTGTGATTTATGTGGCCACTGTGCCAGGCTATGTTCAAGTGTCATTGTTAATGTTACATAGCATGTTGCTGCTGCTGTACCTAAATACATATGCTGTACTGCCATGTCTGTGTGTGTGTGAATATGTGGCTGCCGTGCCAGGCTATGCAATGTTGTTAATGTTTGTCTTGGTGCCTGTAACATGACCTCTAATAATGTAGAAGGCTTGTATGATTAAACGGTGGTGCATTCAGGCAAGTATAGTTCTAATGGCCTATTTTGGTTAACATATGCGGTTCAGAACCTGTTAAGTAGAATTGGATGGGCTAGGCCCACTTGATTTTCTCTGTGCCCTCCCACACGGATTTCTGCCCATGCTATTGGGTACTAATACATACTGATTTCCATTTTATGTTACTTTGTAGGCTTTATTCAACTTCGCCCCATTTCAGATGGAAATATTGTACTTTTGGATCCACTGCATTTATCTAACAACTATAGTTATAGACAATTTCAGACAAAAATGTCATCCAACATATATCATAATCTTATAAAATATGTTATTGATTATACTAACCACAACTAGCTACAACATTAAAAGGCTGTTTGCACATTAATGTGTCAGTAAATATAACCCAATAATACAAATTACGTAGTGAAGTATGTAAAAGGTGCAAATCCACAAAATGAGTAAATTTACTTTTTGATATTTTACAGACAATTAAATGCTGTGAAAAGGAATACATTTTACAATTTCTTACTCTGTGTCCTAGTGTCAGTTGTTTGGTTATTTCTTGACAAAATGTATGTCAAAAAATAATTTTGGAGTATATGTATATCAAATTGTATCAGTAAGTCAGTATTAGGGAAATCAGTATCAGAATATTCCCTTGTTCTATTACTGAGTTTACCAATTGAATACCATGGCAATGAATGAAGCTTCGAAGCCTAGTTTGTATGTTTGAAAGTAGTTTTGTAGGTATTATGGCACTATAGCTGATTGTGGCACTAGATGGAAAGTTAAGGGATCACCAAAGTTATTACAATTCATTCTCCATAATGTTATAAATTTCATGACCATCCATCCACTAGTTGATGAGACAGTTAAGCCTGAGCCAACAAATGTCATTCTCATGGAGATGCTAGATGAAAAGTCGAGGAATCAACAAAGTCTCAATGATTCGTCCTCTCAGTACCATGAATGTGTGTACAAATTTCCATGGCAATCCATTCAGTATTTGTTGAGCCTCATCAGTCTCAATCAAAGTGGCGAAGTGACTGTCTGATCGACCGACCAATACACCGATGCCACAGAGACCGAGATATCCTATGTATGAGTCATGTTCTAAAAATGCTTGGTCCTAATGCACCTCGGTGGCAGTTTCTTTTGCTCAGCCCATCCCTACCTGATTAATGGCCACATCTTTCACCCTCTTTGCCCCCAGTTTGTGAAACAAGCTTTCTGCTATAAAAGTTTGAAGTTTTAATCCTGATCCCAGAGATAACCCTCATGACATAATGAAGGTTATTTTCTCAGACTTTGGAGAGCATTATACTGAGTAAACTCATCTCCATGAGTAAAATCAGTGGAGTGACCCTTTGAGTAAAAGATCTAAAACCTTCCTCCACCACAGTAAATTACAAACAATGTCTAAGCCTTAATGCTCCATTAAACATGGTCCACTTTACTTGTGTGAATACATAACTAATGGTGGATGAACCTCTTTTGTGCTGGCTTACTCATTACTCCCATTTTCCCTCATTCAAGCCCAATACACGACAGTTTTTAAGGAAAAGGTGAAAATATTTATTAGCAAGCCATTAATAATTCACTGGAATTTAATGTGCATCCATTCCAAGGACATGCTCTAAGTCACTATTAGAGATTTAAAGCTGCAATAAATCTGCAACATACGGCGCAAGGCACGCAACAGCCACCACCCAGTCTGCTTCACTTCTATGTGTATGATTCATTCATGGCCAATTATAAACAAAACAACACGGCAACACTGCAAAGTATGGCCGAGTGCTACTCGCAGTGGCAACTTTCCACGTTAGCTATTCATCATGAACGACACAAGCGAGATGTCTGCCAAATGCTCTGCCGTCAATTTGCAAAGTAGCATGTAAATATAATTAAATGATGACATAACCAAATTATGTAAGAGCCTCTAATGGAGTCTGTAACCCCTTTCAGTTCTCCACATGAACATTGTTGTGTCAGACGGCTTTAGAAGGAATAGACCACGGAGCAGGAGAATAAATGAGGAGTGAGTGGAAATAAATGCAATAGTATAGGGAGTTCTGACCTTCCCTGACTTGGTTTAAGGGCGTATTAAAGGAAATAAAACCTGACTGTATGGATGAGCTGATTTTCCATGCAGGTCTAGATAAAGTAAGTATGACAGTGGTGGGACAGGCGTACAGAGAGAGACAGACTGAGAGTAACACGGAACAAATAAAACCATGAGTCACATTAGTGGGAGAAAGATGGGGTGCTGACTGAGAGGGGAATACAAGTAAACAGGATTATGAAACAAACCCTCAGGCAAATGAATATCATTGAGTGGTATATCACTGCAAACAAAGATGAATCAATCCCCTATGGGTGAAAAAGTTGTCCCACAACCAAAACAAACAAGAAACAAAATCTCCTTACTTACTTTTTTATGTCAGAAAAAAAATAGCCATCATATTCTCTGCAGTTTTTTCCTTTTTGCTTCTAAGGTACAAACGGTTACTCCTTCAATGTATATCTTACCACATGCTGCTACGGATGTTCTATACTGAAACACAGCATGGTGTAGCATGACGCACAGTGCCCTCCACAAGCTTTAATCATGGCTCCACCGTTCTTAATAGAGTGATTATTAGCATAGGGATTAATCGGCTCATTTAAATCTCATGCTGGCCCCCTTGTGATTTACTTCTGTAGGCGACTTCCAAGTGCACAAAGGAGAGGAGACAGTGCAGGAGGTTTAAAGAGGGTAGAGTCTCCCCCATTTACTCCCCTCCTGATGTGTGAGTGTCTGCTACACAGGAGCTAACAAGCAGCGCAGGACGCTTTAACCACTTTATCTTCTGACTGGAGAGCTTCATTAAGTTGAGGCGAGGTGAGGACAAGAAGGGGATAAAAAAAAGAAGAAGAAAAAAACAGGACTGGAAGAGCAGGGGAGGAGAAGAGGGCAATTAGTAACCCAGTTAGGATGCTTCTGTGGTAGATACACAAACAATCCAGTGGCTCTGCAGAGCTAAAGCTACATGTTCCGGTGCACTTTTACTTAGAAAAATTTCCTGCAGTAGTATTTATGCTGTAGTTTTGTTGTGGTACGTGTTGTGGCAGTTTTATGAGGCAATTTTTCTCAGGATGTGAGAGTGTGTGGGTGGGTGGGTCGTAGGGGGGAGGAGGTGGTGGTGTTGGTGGGGAACACTATGTCCAGGGTAGATATATACACCATGTAAGCACAATGCCCTTGAATCTGGCCTTGGACCTCTGTTGCATTTCATCCCTCTCACTTCACTGTCAAGAGATCAAATAAGAGCAAAAGTAATTCCAAAAGTGGAGTGGCTGTAGTACACAGTTTTGTTCTTTTCTCAGGCAGGAGGGAAGAAGCAGTGCTGTCAGAGCCACTGCTTCTTATTCACCTACTATTCTCTATTCTGCACATACTGACACTAATAATATTCCACGGTGTTCAATACAATAATGTTCTATTTTCACAATGCACTGTACCTGTACATAATCTCTATTAATTGATTCTACAGTTCTACAGCAGACATATATCCAGATATAACACTAACTGATAATGTTCATTTCAGTGTGACAAGTAATATATACAGCTTTTGATATGATGTATGTACAGAAGTGATATTGATATATTGTAAAATTGATCAATGCCTCAGGGGTGTGATAGTGATGGAGTATTTAGTGCTGTCTGAATGGCCCGTAGGTGTGAATGTGAGTGTGTTTGTTGCTCATTTATATGTGTTAAGCCTGTGAAAAGTTGGCTATCAGAGGATATATAATAGAAAATAGATGGGTGGATTGATGGATGGATGGATCATTACTAAATATGTTTTCTAAAGGAAACTCTTGACTTCTTACAGTTATTATTACTTCTACCCAGTTGTTTCAGCGAAGAGATTAAATGTCTTATGACAACCACTCACTCACTCAGAAATAATTTATACTACTAATTTGCAACAGCAAATACATATTGAGGGAACATAACACCACCAGAGCAAAGTGTTCATACAGAATATATCTGCAAAATGTTAACTGATACATATTTTCCTTCAATATCAACTCGGAGCAACTCAAGCATGATTAACATTTTTATGGTTATGTGTATGCACTTGGGAAACATGGAAAAAAGTCAACTGACTTTACTAACGTGTAATCGAAACTACCTTCTTTCCCAAACCTAAACCGAAGTCCTCAGAATGAAAACTCTGCAAAATAAAAATCTGAATACCCACGGCAAGTGGGCAAAGTCCTGCTTATTAAGATCAGTTATAAATGTACCTTCAGGTCAGATTGTTTTGTCAACTACTTTGTTATGATCAGGGGACGATCACACTTAAAAAAGAACGCCACTCTACTTATTGCACATCTTTGTACCCTATGTACATGACACAAGACTTCTCAGAGGAAAATACCTGCGATAATACTGTCTACTTAAAAACCATTGCATCAAAACAAAATATTTTCTATAAGCAGCTTAAATCAGCATCATTTGCATTGTAATACCTTCACTAATTGTTCTAGAAAATAGAACAAAATCACTGGTTCATTAAGTTCTATTATGTCCCACATATAGAGGATTTGCATGGTATTTTTTTTCGCAAAGGCATGTACACATACACACACACACACACACACAAAAGCGAAAGGACTGACATGTAATGTTAAATGCCAGCCAGGTGGTCAGCTTCAGGCAAAGCTGAGGAAAAGGTTTTCTCTGTCAGACCAATGCCTCATCCAGACTTAGAATTCCTGCAGCTGTGCCTGCTAGCAACTGTTTCTGCTCAGATGAGAATATTTGGAGCATTGGTTGGCTACGTGTGATTTGTTTTAGAGTACTGATACTTTCAGTGTTCAGACATCTGTGCTAGTAGATTAGCGCCGAATATACGTTGGTATGACAGAGCAGTCCATGCCTCCTGCATTGTTTTGTGAAAAATCTTTCTAATATCAGTTCAGAAGACCTCCAAATACATGAAAGAAGATGTAATATTCTCTACAGAGCAGGTTAAAGGCACACACAGGCACACAAGAAGACACAAATATAGTGAAGAAAGATAGTTGCAGGATGGAGAATAGCAGCCAAGATGGTTATAAACAAACCTACAAGAAATTGAAACATTGGGACACAAGGCCAGTAAATTTGGGGGCCGCATCTGCTCTTACTAGTAGCAATTTGGAGAAAACAAGATACTGAAATGAGGGCAATTTCTTTTCTGCCAGCTCCTGATCGTCAACACATGCTATAACTCCCACACTGGCCTGCCTGTCCCTTTTTCTGCATGAGACTCACTGTAACTGCATTTGGAATATCCTGCTTTCCGGCGATATATTCCCGCAGCTGTGCTTCTGCAGTTGTTTTTGGGGAGGAGGAGGGAGTAATGAAAACCTCTCAGATATGCATACTAAACAAACGCTGTGATTTATATTCCTATGGACGAACTGGGTGCATCACACACACTCCCATCTGTTACCAGGAAACGGGTAAGAAGGAAAAGAAAGGGGAAGAGGGAAAATAAACTGAGGCTTCTCCCAAGAAGAGAAAGAAGTCTATGCATTGAAGATACACAGTCGAGTAGCGTTGCTGCAGTCTATTTTTGGCACTCGCTTCTCCCCATGCTCCACCCCGAATGCGACCCTGTTCTGAGATTTTCTTTTCTTTTCTTTTTTTTTTTTTTTTACAACTTGAGTCATTGATATAAGGTTTGCTCTTTCCAAAGACGTAACAAATGTGCAAATTTTAGTCTTGTGTTCACCTCCTCCTTACTGTATCCATCCTCTGCACTGACCCTCGCACTGCTCCCTTGACACTAGATAATTCACTATTAATTCACCTCTAACCTCTCCCCCGTGATGTATGTCACCGAGTCAAATGCCGAGCGTGCCCTGTATCTTCCTCCATTCCACCAATATATCATTTTCAACCTGCAGCACATCGCCAAGTCGTATTGACAAGGGGCTGGTGAAAAATCACCCCGTGGTCCCGATGGCGCCCTCTTCTCTCCCATCCTTTGCCTTAGAATCTTGATCCATGAAGGTGATTGAATTGGTGCTCACCATCTAGCCATCTACCCGCCCAATTGCCCCGTCTCCGACTCCAGAGTGAGAATTCATCAGATGTGGCGCTAAAGTCGACCGGAATGGCCCATTAGGCTCCGGCAGGTCAATGGTTAACTAATTGAGGAAAGCTCCAACAGAGACTTCTTCTTCATCCATCCATCCAATCCATAAGTGCAAGTGAATGATCATTCAAAACCCTGCAGTCTACTAGAGCTACCTTGATTGGCCTGAAAGACTGATGCATTGGAAGAATGTGATATTGATGTAATGAATCATGGGGTAAGGCATATTTTTTTTCTTAATCATTTATGCAGGATAAGGGTGAGTAAAGGAAACACTCGTCTTCTGGTAACTCAGAGGATCTGAGGTGAGCTCTAGATGAGCACCGAGTCAGATCAGCACAGTTTCTCCAGACGGGTGATGAATGATCCTTGAGCTAAATGCATTCCAGTGTACAAAGGCAGGACTGTACTTATTGATATAGGGATATAAGAAACGCCAGCAGTCTTTTGAAAAATGTGTTTTTATAGATGGAGGGATAAGCCTTGACAAGAAGTAAGCTGCATTTTTAAGCTTTAAGCATATTAAACCGTAGAGATCTAATCTCATGCCTGATGATAAGCACCCAAGGTATTGTTTGTTTGTGTGCGTCCGCATGTGTGTCTGTGTGTGCTTTTTGTGAAAACCTCTGAGTGCCCAGAGAGCTTCCCATTTTAACCTACATCCTTTTCATTATTATGGAGGCCTGTGGTTGTAGAAATTAATTTCCAGGGTAAAGATGGGTTTTTTTTTTTTTTTGGAAATGGTCAGCTTGTCAGTTTTTAAACATTTTCCGATAAAACCCGAAAGTAGCGGAATGAACGGAGGCAATGAATTCATTATGGGGATAAAGTGATAAGGCAAACAAATGTATTCCAGCTTCTTACCCTCCATCTGAGCTTTAAGGCAGAAGATGGCTCATGTAAAGAAATGTGGAATTTAGCTGCAGTGATGAAAAGCTCAACCATATCATGGCCAATCTGTTTAGTGAATAATCTAGTAATTTGCAACGATGGCAGATTAATGAAATTGTGTTTCTGCAGAAGAAAATTATGCATCAAATTTATTATTAAAAATATTCAATGTTTAAATCAAATGATCCTCTTTGAGCAGTGTAATACATTTGGTTAAATGTTTTTTCTATTGAGCATGAGTGAGTTGCAGTTATGGCCTTGCTACAGTATTCATCCTGGTTTACCAATGAACACAGAGCATAAAATGAAAAGGCAGCATTTTCCACTGCACATCCAAAATATATCCCAAATACATGCCTAAAATAAAGATTTTGAAATATGAGCAACTCATTTGAACTTACTCCAGTGATTTTCTGTATTTCACAAAAAGCAATTGACCATCATATCTTTCAAACAGGGCCATATGCAGGATTTTAGAATTACCAAGGTCATGAGTTCCTCCAATCCAACCCCGCCATGCCCAATTTTGAGCAGAAACTAAAACGAAGGTCTTTCTGTAAAAAAAGAATTCTGTCAATGTAAAAAGGGAGGGAATTCTGAGTGCCTTTATTTACTAGAGCTTTAGTAGGCTTATAAGTAATGATCTTTAAAGCAGTGTCAGTTGATTTTTTTTAATTATTATTTTTTGGCCACTTGAGGGCAGTGGACATTCCGAAAACCCAAAATTGACATATTATAAGCTTATAAAGATCTTAGGGGAAACTTAGAGCAAACAGCTGCCTATTTACACATCCAGCAGACACAGAAGCAACATTAGCATTAACTGACAAATATTCACTCTCCTTTTAGTTCTGATTTTGTCTCCACCGATTCCTGAGGGAAATATCTGGCTCTTCAGCCACTAAATGCTGGTGCAGTAATAGTAACATACAGTGTGGTTAATCAGATGTTTGTATTTCTCTCTTCTTTTTTTTTTTTTTTTTTTTTTTTTTTAGCTGAAAACAAGGTTGAGGATAGCACTGAGACTGAACCTAAACAGTGAGGGGGACTGCTTCCTCCTCAGCTTGCCTCACTAGACACAATAGTATTTGCATATGACTGACATGTAAAATCTCTCAAATACTGCTTTCCATTTACGCAGTTCAAGTTTGAAACTCTATTTAAATCTTATGGGGTGTAATTAGAAGGAACCAGCTTGACCATATTAGTTAGAAGCAGACAGAGGAGCAGTGTGTCTTCTCTGTGGTTTGGAGGTTGGACAAATGTGTCCACACTGTTGGCAAACACATGTGGTAAACATGAATAAACTATTTAAAAGTAAAGACAATTTTCAAATACCTCCTTCAGAAAGGTCTGGTGAAAAACTTCAAAAGAGTCTATATGAGAACAAAACTGTCTTCCCTACATCACATGTAGCCCTGCAACCTTTTTATGCATAATCCACTTTGCATGAATCTAAAAATTCATGACGGTTTTTCACACCTTGCTCAGGAAAAGCTGGCATATGAGTTCAACCTTTACAAAGACTAATGTGTGCCATTAGTCTAACTAACTGTAGCCACTTTTCATAGCTGTCTGAATTAAATTCCCTATTATGTAGGGAATTGCATAAGTTATAATCTGACATTTGGCAGGTCAAACTGTTCACACCGCGGGTGAAAAGGCCAGTTCGAGTACAGTCATCTCTCCCATCACTCCAATTAACACTATTCTCCCAAAATGTCTGGGATGTGTTTTTCAGTTCTTCTCTTTGTCAACTAAATCAGGCTAAGAGTTATGCTCTCAGGATATGGTAAGCGCTTCTGTGAATCAGCGTTGCTAGTGACATGCTAACTGAAGTCAAGCTCAACCCCTGCAGTCTAATGATTAATGTGAGAACTGGTCATGCAGAGGGCTCAGTGGACCGGAGCTAAAAGGCAGACATTTTTCAAGTCCACTACCCAGGGAATTGCCACTTATCAAAAGTTTACCCCCTGCACCTGTGAGCGTACACCGTAAGAGATGACCGCCTCAAACTCTTATTACAGCTGTCAACAAGAAACTCTTGAAAGTCTTGAACACTTTCTGTGCAAACTCCTCTTTTTTTCCCACCCTTTTCTTCAAAAGCCTGATTTCTTTTCTTCAACTCGGCAGGTCTGGGGATTTGATTTATGGAACTAAGAGAAATTTGTCATGAGGTGGGAATGCTAAAGGAACCAAGACCATTGCCTCGCCAGTGTAAAATGCGTGGCTCGAGTGTGTGAGACTCGAGGGCTCCTTCCTCAATCACCGCCAACGTGTGTTGTGCATGCACAAAAAGCAAAAACAGACAAAAGATAAAAATGACTGTGAAGCCGTGAGAAGGGAGGAAAAAGTGGACTGACGACTCTGGAGGAATGTATTGGGATTTTTTTTTATTTCTTTAACTTGTGATCAAACATCCATCTCTGCTTCTGCAGCGACCAAATTTGGAACACTGGTGAGACATGCAGAAAGTGGATGGACCAGGCCATGAAGTATGACCATGCTGGATGACAGGGTTGCTAGTTATGGGGACTCAGCCGCTGATTTATGAGGTTTACCACGCACCATGAAAAGTAGTGCTTGAGGGGGGAAGGGTCTTTGTAAGAACTAATCTGTCTGTAATTTATCACACTACCACTCCCCCGCTGACCTTCTGAGCGCTGACCTGTGAGCTGGATACCAAACATGGTGGAAATGAAACGGACAGTATAGCTGTTAAATGCGCTCAAACTCATGGCATTGTGGGTAATGGATGCTGAGGCTTTGGTTCATTTTACTCCACAAGTGCTGAAAAGTGGAAATGAGTGATCAATCAGAAAGTAATTAAGTTTGCTGTGGCGGTCTGGTAAATGGCTTTCAAAGTTCATGCCTATTACCAAGAATACAGCAAAAGCTGTTAACAAAGTGCAGTTCATCTCAGCCCATACGTTCTTCAACCGTCTCTTTCTCTTTTGTGGATACAGCCTGCTGTGCTCCAAATGAATTCGTCTGGATCACAGTTATGCACATAAATATCTGCTCATCAAAATCAATGTAGTGTGAAAAATGGCACTCAGGCCATTTGACTTGGGGTTTTGCTAGTTAGTTAAACTAACATCACCAATGTGTCTAATCTATTATTAGTCATTCCAGATATTGTTTTGTTTTAGTGAATGGTTACAGCATTTCCACAATTCATTTGCCTCTGCTCCTCAAAATAGCTAAAAACTCAGGCCGCACAGGCTCACCTCAACTCAAGCAATTACCTACTAGAATCTCGAGTATTGATGTACAATATCATGCATAGCAATGGAACAGCCAGTGTAACATTGTACCAGCGGCTCAGCACTTGTGAGTACAGCATTGCAGATTAGATATTGAATGGAGTTCAAAGTGTCTTTGTCACCATTTCTCCTTTCCCCTACCGCTCCATACTGGTCTGATTCAGTCCCTCCCACACCATTTGTGATTCCTCACCTTCTCTGACTATGAATAAAACAACTTGTCTTGAATAATGTGTTCAGATATTACTTAGAACTCATGATGAGTAAAGAGTAAAAGTTTTTCACTGATATGCTTCTGGGTCTGATTTTCTGCTCTCTGCTACTGTAAGACCAACTTAGGGCAGAAATGCAACTGCACATGACTGGAGATCTATTGGATGGTTTTTCTTATCTTATACCTATATGAATGTGAATCTGAGAGACAGATACATTGTATCTGGGGAAAGAAAGCAGAGAAAAGAAAAGGAGGAAATGATGATAATGCAGTCAAAGATTTGGCTCACAAATGCCATGCATTTCAGCATTGTTGAACACAAATGCGTGTGTGTGTGTGTGTGAAGGAGAGCGTGAGTGTGCAACCCCCCTCAAACCAAACCACCCTGCCTTGTCCAATTATGGAAAAAGAGTGCAAATTAAGGAAAGAAGCAAAAAAGAAGAATGAAGAAGAATAGAAGAATAGCTTCTGTGGACGACAGTTCCATTATTGGGAAGTAATTATGCAGACTCAAGGTAGTGATCAATCAATAATAAATATATTAATAATGCACTTACTACTGGTGCAGCTCGATTAACCCCTGAGAACAGGTTGTTTCTCAATCACAAAATAAATAGTTATAGGTTATACATTTATAAAAAAAAAACAAAAAACCCAGCAATTATTGGTTGTTTAGTGGTGATAAAGAATGGGGTCGTATTGTAGCCAGGAAAACAATTGAGTTGAGTTTACAATGTTAATAATGAATCACAATCACCTGTATATTTTTTGTGGCTTAAACTAATGTTGTGTAATCAGCAAAACATTGACGCTGTAAACAGGAGAAGTAGCTATAACAATAAATATGGAATTACATTATACTAATACAGTATATTGATGGGAGGGTATCTAACAATAAAGGCAGGCAAGGTTGATGCACCACTGCAGTGCAGAGCACTCAGCTGTGGTACATAATACTACTGACAGGCTTTTTTTTTTTTTAACTGTCTATAGTGATTGTTACAATAATTGGTTCATTGTTCATTGCTTTTACTTTCCTTGAAAAATCCTGTGATGCAGAGAATGTTGTGTTGTTGAATTACCACATGCAGCATCACTTGTTTTAGCAATTAATAGAGGAAGAACTGAGCGGTCAGCATGTGCACCGATAGCTTTCATGGTTGAACAGACACAATGTTTTTTTTTCTTTTGTTTTGTCTTTTTAAAACAATTGTTATTTTTTCATTTCATTGGATTGTTTTAATTTATTAATTTACCTCCCCTACCCTCCCCTTTATTTAAATAGCCTCAAGGCATTGTAATGCCACACAGTAATTTGCTCTGTGTCTTCCATTTCTAAGACTGTGCTTGATTTATCCTAATTATGTGTCTGACACTACTTACCTGTGAAAAAGAGGTTGGACTGTGACAGTCACTGAGCGTGCACACTGAGGAAGGCATGAGATGAAACATTTGTGCCTGTTACTCTTCCGCATTACAAATGAATAAAGATACAGCAAATGTGAATTCAAAAGACTATTTCTTTACTCAGGAAACATAGCAGACGAACAAATCATAACTTCAACCGAAAATATTCAACCAGGGCTTGGTTATACAAATGGCTAACTACCAGCCTTCATCTTAAACTAATTCATCATTTTAAGACCAAAAAACATGACTAAATGTATATTTTAATGCATATAAGCAGATAGAGCACATACCTTTAAATTAAACTGATGGTGATAGTGATGAGTACAGTAAGATGAGGTCAGAGAATGTTGCTCGCTGTAACTGAATTAATGAAAATTATAGAGAAAACTCTAAATGTTGACATTAATAAAGAAACTGTATTTACAGTGTATCAGCTGAGTCATCAATAATACTCAGTCTGCTGATTCTAATCCAGCCAATCATATAGATGCATAGAGACTTACAGCCTACTATACAATGTTAACTTTTGTTTTATTACCCAAATATGAACCATTGTCTTAACATAAAAAACATGATTATACAAAGCCATATACTTCTTTTTTCATTTTACTAAACTTCATTGTATAAACTGATGAAGTCACTGATAATCCTGACAAGATATTTTCACAGCTCAATTCCATTTAGCTTGAACATTACATATGGAAAAGTGGAAAACCCCCAACTGCAGCAAAAAACTGAGAATATGACCCCAGTGTCCTCAGACGGACGGCCATGCCTTCAAATTTGGTGCCACAAGCAGTGAGAATTATAATCCAAAAATCTAATTTTATTCTCAGAAATCTGACCTTAATCTCTGAGTTCTGACTTTACTCTAATGATTCTATGATTCCTCAGCTCATATAATTTTTTTCACATATGGCCCTAATCCTGTTCCATAGATAAGGCTCTAATGAGACACTGTAAAAAATTCACAGCAATTAGAGCATTAATGGATTTGTCAGTGAAACTGAAGAGTGTGGATTACCATAAGTATGTGCTGACGCCATCTAGCGGGGGTCTTATCCGATCAACTTCAGGGGTCTGGAGAGAGAGAGAGAGAGAGAGAGAGAGAGAGAGAGAGAGAGAGAGAGAGAGAGAGAATTAAGGCGAGGGGGGGTGGAGGAGCGTTTCTGGCATCCTTTGCCCTAAACACTGACCCTTGATTCCCAATTAAGGAGGTATCTGAGTGTAAAAATGAACTGGCAAGATGGCAAGCTCCCTGATGATGTTTTAAGGACATATTGGCCTCTGCACATAAGAGAGGCATTAACAAAGCCAAATGGGCTCCAACCCAAATGGCCTCCCTCTGAAACTATTTGATTTGCACACAACCGGGAGAGTGCGACTAATCCAATCCAATTTCCGGACACACAAAGGCTCGGTGATTCATTGAAAAATCACGAGAGACAAACTGTGGAGCTCTGCTGCTTATACCTCCTGGCATTTCTCATTTCAATAAAGGTACAGGCTCCGTTACGACTGCGCTGAGAGCGCATCAGACGCGTCCAGAACGGCGGAGGCTCCTACGCTGACTGCTGTGGGGGGTTTTCGTATGGGAGTCGTGTTCAGAGAAAACGGCGTATATTGACGTCAAATGGATATATGAATGACTTTACCGCATGTGTTGGCATGGCAGAGGCGATCGGAGCTGCCAGTTCTGCCCAAATGAAATTCTCAGCAGACAATTAACCCGGAAGGCTGCCGCCAGGCTTTTCAATTAGCCAGGACTGTAAGATATGATTATATTTTAAAGTTTAATGGACGCCCGGCTTCTCCAAACTCGTTGTGAATTCATGGTTTAGTTCTGAGGGGAGAGAGCGACGCTGCATCCCGCTGCTGACAGAGAGACCACTTGTACCGCCGTCACAACTGTGCCAAGAGACAGGGAGTCTTTGAAAGCCACCGGAGTGAACCCGACCGGCATATCAATCAGCGTCCCGGAGAGCAACTCGCTGGGTCCGCACCAGCGATAAAAGCCATTGTCTTAACGGTGCGTGTGCGTGTCCGTCTGCGTGTGTGCGTGTGGTGGTGGTGGTGGGGGGCACAGAGAGGGAAATGGCACTTTTTCCGTTTGAAGAAGGGAGGACAGCAACAGTCACTGGCAAACAAATGTAAAACCCAGTTCCCCCTCGTCTTGGCACGGGTGCGCACCGGCGAAGAGGCGCAGGACCCGCAGGATCATCGATTCGCACTTTGTGATTTTGCGCTGCGTATGTGAGAAGCGCAGAGAGGAAAACGTTGAAGCGGTGGGATTAAGGGGTTGCTTCTCCTACATGAACGACTCAAATCACTTAATCATGAACGCCAGGATGTTGTTTTTGCTTGTTTGTTCTGCGGCATTTTTCGCTGGGCTGCAGTGCGCCTCGCCAAGGACCACAGCGGGGATGGATCCCCCCACCGCCGGCTTCAGCAACCTCAGCAGCAGCAGCAGCAGCGGTGGCGGCACCGGCGGTGGCAGCAGCGGGGAAAGCGGGGGTAAAAGAGACTTGAACCAAACCATAAACTCCAGGCTCAAGAGGAAAACCCTGGCTGTGGATTTTGCGGTCCCCTCTCTGCTGCGCTATTACCTGGCGGAGTTCATAAAGAGACCCCTGAACGGAGACTGCCAGACTTTTAGCGGATGTTACACGGTGCGCGCAAACTTGACAATGCACTGCATACCTCTACAGAAAACCATATCTACTTTTGTGGAACCGAAGTCTGCGGAGTCTGCACAGAGGAACACCTCTGCTGAAGGACAGCTCCCCTTCTTCTTTAAGCGGCCGCTGTCCAAAGTTCTGAAATTGGGCTTGACAAAAGCCAGCAGGAAATCAAACCAAGTTGTGGTGGAAATAGGAGAGGATATAGTCAGGACGGGATGCGGGGGGCTGTCTGTGTACGAGGAGGCCCCGGTGTTAACCCTGGAAATGGACCTCACAACTATTCTGGAGTGGTGGCTCGGCGCGGAAGGGGGCCGGCTAAGGGTCCGACTCATGCCTGAGAAAAAGGCGCAGGTGCCCGGCATCGAGGATCGGTACACAGCGGCAATACGCGCTGCAGACCCCCGCCTCTTTCTTCAGATATCCTCCCGGGGTGAGTTCCTCTACCCCCCCTCCCTCCTTCCTCCCTCCCTCCCTCTCTCTCTCTCTCTCTCTCTCTCTCTCTCTCTCTCTCCCTCTCTCACTTTCTCCCATGTTGTTCGCTCACACTCCCACCACACGCACTCCGCTCACACATGCACGGCTCACGACCGAGACCGATTCATGTTGCTCCGTCACGGTTGTGATTTAAGTTCTACTGTGATTAATTTTTGATGTCGGATCCAGCGCGCCTAAAGATGCGTGCTGCGTGTGCTTTACTTGTTGTGACACTGGCTTTCATGGTGGAAGTCTGCGGGTAAAGAAATGTCAACATGCTATTCCTAATGGCCTGTTGGGAAAATGATGACTGATGCGCGTGCGTGTGTGCGTGTGTGTGTGTGCGCGCGCTAGAAGAAAATAACACTTAGGGAATCCATGCATTTAGGTCTGTTGCTCTGATCCAAGGGACTCTCAGACTCCTGTTTCATTATTGATGCCCACAGCACCGCTGAGAGACGAACTGTGTGTTGATTTAATTCCCAAACTCTTTGATTATTTCCAGTTGGGATCCACGCTGGGTACATGCTGCATCTTTAGAGGCTTCTATCGTTATCAGTTCTGAGATGGTAATTATTATTTCATTGGTAGGGAAAGAGAGACCTCATTGACTGATAATAACACGCCTGAACATTGCGTAAGACCCATGTGCAATGATATTTGAGTTGGAAAAGGCCCTATTAGAACGTCATCGTCTTGATTGGTTTCTCCTTTACGACACCTTCTCAATTCCCCGAGCCACCCACTGTTGGTGGAAGGTTTGAGATTTTAAGAGAACGAGCTTTATTTTGATTAGACACAAATTAAGCCGTTATCTCCAAGAAAGCTTTAGCACTCAATACTCGAGGGTCCTTCCCTCGTTCTTCTGAGCATCGGCACAATCAGTGTAATTGCTTAATCACTTTGATGAGAGAGGCCGGCCTAGAAAAATGCAACGGAACCTATCAGACAAAAGCAAAGCAGAGGCTGGCTCTGCTGGAAGCCGGTGGAAGAGGGAAAAACCTCCAGCAGGCGTGTATGCACATGACATAATGCATGCAAACACACACACACACACACAGAAACTCAGAATGCAATACCTAACTTATTATTGTTGGTTGTTATTGTCTTGGTTGCTGCGTTGTGACATTGGTGATTTGTATTATGAAAAATAAGAAACTGACATACAGTATATGCAGTAAGATGAGCTGCTTCTTGCATGCCAAGTTTTTCATGGATGCATTTGCATTTTGCTAAGGTACGCACGCACACACACACACACACACACACAATTTGTACACCTTAAATCATGCAGAGAGGTATCAGAGTGGACCACCCCCGCAGCTTCCAGCAGGCACTCCAACCAACACAGCTGGTAGTGTTTGCAGGTGGGAAGCCAGCAGGAGGTGATGTGATTTTATTTTCTTTTATTATTTTTTTTTGGCTTCTGGTGTTTTAAGGAACCTCTTTCTCTGATGTGCCCTTGAGCAAAGCACCAAACCTTCAGTGTACTGGGCAGCTTCAGCCATGTATGTGTACTGTGTCACCTTTTTTTTTTACCTTTCACTTTTTTTAGGTTAGGCTAGAAACATCCAAACATATCAAAATCTCTATATTTCTGTATCCATATCCAGGGACAATAATGTGCTGTGTAGCAATTTTGGCAAAGTGGTCATATGATGTGATTGCACCCAGAAACATTTGTTTACCAAATGCCTCCATCACAAAAGAAAGATGCATAAAACCAAAGTAGCTCTTTGAATGATAAAACTTTGAAACATTAGATCCCACTATATTTTAAGCAGCCGGGAGATGAGATATATTGTAGCTTTATTCATTAATTCCCACTAATATACATGCATTACAGGTATAGAGAGTAGCCCTCCTTGGAATAAATAGACTGCCACCTATTGTTTATTACATTTACGGTCACTTCTCTTCATCCAACCTTTATCCTCACTTGCTGCTCAGAGCAGCAAGGCTTCCAGGGCGAGACTTCAGAGTGGAGATATAAGAGCATCCATTCATTTGATATCTGTTAAGATGGTGGGCTGCGTTGGGATCACATCACCACCATGATGTTTTGTAAAGCATACAGTGGGGATGGGAAGGATCATAAGTACAAAACCCAATGGTTAAAGTAGACTTCCTGTACAGTCTGGTTTGACAAAAAGCAACATCGGCACCTGCTGCATGTGTGAACATTGGTGTGAATGGTGGTCTGTATTTGTTCCACCTATAACTAAATGGGAGCTGACACAGGATAATTCAACATCATAATATATTGATTGTCGGCAGAATCATACCTGATTATTTATCCTTCCACATATCATTTTACATATTTATGTTGTCTATAATTCATGATTCCAAACAAACTTTTAATTAAAGACTATAATTAAAATGTTGACAAAATAATCTTAACTCAAGAGTTTAATGAGTTTAATTATTTATGTGATTTTTTTCCAGAATTTATTTAGTATTGTGATAATATTTTTTTTATCATATACCAGCCTTAGATGCAGCCCCTTGCAACTCTCAACAGGATAAACAAGCACATAAAATGGGTGGATGGATGGTGTTTCAATTTAGAGATTAACATTTAGCTGCAACTCCTTCTATTCAAAACTTACAGTGAGCAAGTGACTTGTGTAAACCTGCAGTGTGAAAGTCACATACTGCAGGTGGACTCCACTGACTCCATAAGCCTCAAACTGTATGCCCACTGCTAGATTACCCTGCTGCATGTTTGCACAGTCCCAGTTGTTATAAGCAGTTATTACTTTACTTGTTTCTACAACGCACAGTTGTGTTTACACACCGTTAATGCACATACACAAGCCCCTTCCTGTAATACACACTCCTCTCTGCCAAAGCCACGCGCTCCCTCCTCCATACAAAATGACTCAACTCAAGGCTCCAATGTGTATTGTCTCACTCTATCAGCTTTTTTCCATCTCTGATTGGCTGGAGTTTGGCATTTTTCTTTTTCTCTTTGGCATTTTTACCTTTATTGGATAGTAGGCAGTGAAGAGGTAGACAGGAAACAAGGGGAGAGAGAGAGATGAGTATGACGTTCGACAAAGATCCCTGGCTGGAATCGAACCAGGGACGTTGCAGTCATGTGGCGTGCACAGTAACTATTCAGCAACCGGGGTCCTCCTGGGTTCGTATTTTTCTGTGTAATGTGCATGCTACACTTGTGTTTCCAGCCTCCGGTAAAATGCTGGCTATTAGCATGAAATAAATACCCGTCGTGGCACCCGGAATAATTTGACGATCAGGCAAGCGTGCCTACGGGAATCAAGGCATTAAACTCTACACAGTACATTTAGATTCCTCCTATGGGGCCTATGGGGGAGATCATTAATGAGAAATGCTTATATGAGTTACAGTGTAGGAGAGGGGAAAACTGCGCTGGGCAGGTGTGATAAAGAGTTGACCTCTACTTTATTAACCTCTGTTATGTTCACCAAGCACAGTCATAAATAGGTTGTGAGAGAATCATTAAATGATGTCAGTACTGGAAACCAGAGGAGGAGGGGACCTCTGCTTCATTAACCTACACATACCTGCCGCCGAGCTCTTTAAGATGTTGATGTTCCTTGGCACACCATTAGCAAATAGTGTCTTCATAAACATGCTTAACAGCATCTGAAGCCCCGAAGAACAAGAACAAGCTATCATCATGCTTGAGAGAAACAACTGTGTAAGTTAGGGCTTTTCTCCCCATGTTTGCCCCTCAGCTCTGCCCCAAATACAAACACAAACTCTCATGATTCCCTATTTGAGCATCCCCAGTCTGCCATTTCCTTTGAGAGGCTTAAAACAGAAACCCTGACATGCGGATGTGTTAGCCGTCAGGCAAATATTGCAATTTCTTCAGAATCATAAAGAAAGCCAACAGTAAATTTACAAAGTTAGATTACACGCTTGGCACTTTGTTTACCCTATGTTGCTTGTGGCCCTTTTTGTGAGAGGTTTTTCCTTGAAAGATGAATACACTTTTAATTTTCCACATCCCAAATGCTTTTCCAGTGTCTCCTAACAAGGCAGCTGTATCAGCGTCAAGAGAAGTTGCAGTAGTTTTACTGAGGGTGTGACAGAGTGAGGGTGTAGTGTTTTTTTTTTAATTTTTTTATTGAAACTTTAGAAGAAAACTTTACTTTGTTGCTTTTTTCATGTTCACACTGCATCATTAAGAGGTCTGCAAACAAGCACGCACATGGGCTCACAAATGTGTTTTCTGAAGAGGACAAATAACTGCATCATTACTTTTTGAATTATTATTTTTATTTGAATGATATGGAGGAATTTTGATCTGCCTTTAGCTAAACACGATGGGCTTGTTTTTGTTGTAATGAATTTTGTTCATCCCACTGAAAAATGTGAAAATTCATTTGAATTAGAGGCCTTTACCAAAATTAAACAAATGGAAAACCAGATGGGTAAAAAGACTCATTTCACCATAAGGGTCCTGAACTGATAGTGACCAGAAGACTCTCAGAATAAGAGCTAAAACGATCAGTCAATTAATGAGTAGTCGATCAACAGAAAATGAAGCTTCAGCTGTTTTGACAAAGCCTTAATGTGTTCCAGCTTCTCAAATATAATAATCATTTGTTACTTTTCTTTGTGACTGTAAAACTGTTGATTAAATTCTACTTTTTTTGGACTGTTGGCTGGACAAAACAGGACATTTGAAAACATCCTTGGGCTTAAGGGTACCGTGATGGCTGTTTTTCACTATTTTTTTTTTTTTTTTACAATTTTTAGAGATAAATCCTAGAAGAATGAAATGAAATGAAAATTGAAATGAAAATGATATGCAGCCCTGCTTTAGTTTTCTTTTTAGTCTGTTTCAAAAAATATCATTGAGCGGGATGGCAAGTTGTCCAAGTGATTAGTACTGTCATTTCACACGGCACATCAACATACAGGTCAAGTGAATTGGGCCATGTGTGCATATGAATGTGAATGCCAAGTCTGTAAATGTTAGCCTTTGTCAGACTTGTCCCAGGTGTGCTCTGCTTCACACCCAGTGTGAGCCGTGAGAGGATTAAACAGTGTATATGATATACAAGAGCACACCAGATTAACTGATAATGAAAATAACCGCTCCACAGTGCGATCCGCAGCAACAGATCAAAATAGAGAAAGAACATTGGCAGCGGCATGATGTGCGACCAGTTAATGAGCATCCACAGTCAAAAAGAAGAGAGATACAAGACTTTTGTCTTCCACTTCACAGTTCATATCCCCCTCACATCAAAAAACAGATTTTCTCCTGTGACAACTGATGCACAGCGTGATCGGAGTTGTTAGAGAGTAGGATATCTTCTTGTATTTCATTTTCTTTGGAAGGATCTCAGTATCTAGGGTGTTATTAATGATGAATAATATCAGTATTGGTATTGATCTTACTAGATTGGGTATCAGCCATGACGTGACCCATCCACAGTAAATACAGGTTTTATTGTTAATGTTATTATAAAATTCAATTATTCCATTATCTGTTATATTCATTAAGTCATGGTGGGCTGCCACAGAAATGACATTACCTTACATAAAAATAATCCCAATCAGTTCCGAACAGTAAGGTAAACAGACTTTAGGACCAGTGTGTAAGATTTAGTGGTAACTAGCAGAATGTACTTGGGAGAAATGGAATATTGTGTTCACAAGTATGTTTTCATTAGTGTATAATTACCTGAAAATGAGAATCGTTGTGTTTTTGTTATCTTAAAATGTGTCCTTTATATCTATATAGGGAGTAGGTCCTCTTTCACAGAGCCTGCCATGTTGCATCACCATGTTTCTACAGTAGCCCAGACAAACCGAACCCTAGGTTCTCCTACATGCTTGAAGAGAACGGGGGAGGGGATGTGTAGTCATTTGGACACAATCTGCAACCTCACTGCTAGATGCCACTAAATCTGATACACTGGTCCTTTAAATTTGGGAAAAAGGTTTGAAGTATTGGAATCGGCAGAGATGTCCTCTGTGACTTCTCAAACGTTACCAGGTTCTCCAACCATGCTTCAATCACACTCATCACACTTGTATATATTCAGAGCAGTGATGGCATTGTACTTCTTAAACCCATCTTCACCAAACTCAGTCTGATCTTGGGGCATGAAACATTCATCCTGATATAGCACACAGTTATTAGACAGGTTCTTGAGTTCTATATATAAACACATACTCTAGACTTGTAGCGATACAGGTCCTATCGAACCTGATTACACTGAATATGATTTGAACCAGACCTGTGAAGACCTCCAATTTTGAATACAAGGCTTCAACTAAACATTTCAAAATTTCAGAGTTGTCTCCTATGTGCTCACATTATTTTCCTTGGAACAAGATGGCATCAAGAGTTAAGGTATCTTGTGTGGTTATTTGCTGTTGGTGAAACTGGGCTGGCGTCATTCCAAAATGAAGTGAACTAGAGGAGTAAACATCATAGAGTGTGAGCAAACACTTTGGTGGAAAGGCAGCCCGGATGCAGCTCGATGACACAGTGCACCTGTTGACCTTTAATTTAGTCCATCCAGGTGGAAGGCTGCAGAGCCACAGGAAAAGACATGACATTGCCAATGAGTGCGTGGACTCGTGGCAATCAATGAGGCTTTTGACATTTAAAGCTTGTATCAATCAGCTGCTAATGGGAAAATCAATAGGAAGTCAGAATGACATGCCACTTTATTATTTATGCATTTCTATGATCAATTCAGTCAAGGAGTCAGCCGTGTGTTGTGACACCCGCAAGGCCCTGCCCAGCTGATCAATACAGCAAGTAACACTGAGCACGATCAAGTGCATCTAACTAGGCTTGATTTCATGACAGAGCTGTTGTAAACATAATGTTGAGAGGAGAGAACAAGGAAATCAAAATGAAAGAAGAACCTGCTGTGCCGCAGCTCTGTGATAAGTACAGTGTAGCAGTGGTGAAAGTGTGTCATATTTTTCACCAGGAGTAGCTGGATTCCTTGGCTCATTCCTCTTTACAAACGTGAATAATGAGACATTCGCAGCATGAGCAATATAAACACCTTGAAGCTTTTTGCCTTTTTTTTCAGTGCTTAAAAATCAGTACTGCTTAACCGAGCTACAGTACAGTGCAGTGATATCATTATCGCCCTGCAGAGTCACCTCGTGCGCATTCCCATGTTGTATTCACATGTAGGCCCACACGAAGTTGTGCCAACATAGCAATTTCTATTCTAATGACCGCAAGTTAAGGAAACAGCAATTCTCGGTGTCACTGTGTCCAGTATGGATGGTTGAAAATTAATGCATTTTAATGAGATGCCCCCTGAACCTGCTCAAATTCATTTATGACAGTCACATTCAACAGGGCTGCTGTCAGCGTAATGAGATGGTGAAATCTTATTGACTTAAGGGAGGTTTTTTTTTATATATATATATTTAAATATATTTGGCTGCCTGAGCTGGTGAAATGTACGGTCTGTGCACTGGCCCTCACATTAGTTGGCTCCATCTCAAGAGCAAAGGGAGTGCAACTGTTGCCCAAAAAGACAAGCTGTTAGCATTCTGGAGTCGGCCATACTTAAAATAAAATATGAAAATGTGAAGCTCGCCAAATTGGGAGCTACGGATAAACACCTTGACATTGTAAACAGCAACTAATGCCTTTTATGATATTAATCACCCTCATTGTAGTTAATGCCTGTGTCACTGTTTTGTAAATTAGCTGGACTCAAGGTGACTTTGGATGTGATTTCCTTTTTCACTTCTTATTCAGTACTGTCTTTTTTCTCTCTCTTTCCCCTGATGTTTCAGTTATTTATGCCACTTGCTTGTTCTTTCAAAAAAAAATGCAAGCTGCCTGTTTGATTAATGGTGATGCCTGTAAGAGGCCTTGGAGAGCCTCAGAGTTTAGCTCAGAGCTAGGTGTGGAGAGGAATAAATACTGTACATGAGCTGAATGTGAAGCTCACACTTCCTCCCTTAGATGCTCCACTTCCATAATGAGAGAAGTAAATAAAGTGCATAAATGAGTGGTTGTACTTCTCTGTAAGTTATACACTACAGTATGTGGATATCTATCTCTGTATGCGTTGACCAATTTAAATGCCATGATACCAGCGGAGGCCTAATTGGGCTCTTTTCTGCCTTTGGAAGCAAGTAATGTCATTTTTTTGTGAAGCAAAGTACTAGGATGTCCTTTTTACAGCTATATATATATATATATATATATATATATATATATATATATATATATAAATGGACCAAACATTAGATACACTTTAGTTTAAGATATAACACCACAAAGTGGAACCTAAAAAGTACCACACAGTTGAACTGAATCCTCCCTCACACTGTCTAAATAAATAAATCGTATAGTATAGTAGTAAATGTTAATGCGCTATCGTGTTGATTCCATTAAACTAAGGTAGGCTATTTATACCCACGGATGTATTTAGTATTATAAACACTTTAGTGTAAATGCATAATTTGCTAATGCAATTACTGCACAAGTAGCTCCCTCTTAAAATCATTTACATTTGTTTGCTCAAAGCTCAGTATTGATTCCTCTCTCAGTCACATTTTGAACAGGCTGAAAGTAACCCAACTAACCTAAAAGGCAAACACGATACTTATTGCCTGTCTAGCTTTGGAAAAGAAATATGCATCTGAATATGAACACACTGCACGACGAATGTAGGAACTGAGCAAACAAAGAAGTGTGAATATACGTGCATATATATGCTGTAAAACTGTGGATTCTATGATAATAGAAGCTTATAATACCCAAACTAGACTAAAAGGCTCTATGGAGCTGATGGGGACTGCAGAGTTGGGTGGTAATTCTTTCTGGGTTTGTCACTAGGAGTGACCCCTTTCACAATTTAATGCTTTGTAATAAAAATATATTGATTAGTGGAGCTTTAATGAGTGTGGCATTAAAAATATACATCCAGATGGGATAATGTTGTATTTCCTCAGACGTCCTTGAAGGCGACCTCTAATCTTCTTATTTAAATGCTTACGATATTCGGACAGCTGGCAAGATGGCAGTACAAAAATCAAAGGAAAGGAGGATATATAGGGAAGGAAAAGAGGAAGCATTTTAAGGATAGTGTAACACATCCGTGGTCTTTCCAGTCCAGTGAAGCACTACCACTAAGCTTTTCTCTGTTGTCAGACTGTCCTTGGTTTTCACACATCTTAAGCCAAACTCACATTTGAGCTAAATCAAACCAGTCCCTGTGACGCTAACCACTGAGCACGAAGCATCAGACGGGAACACGGGGAATCTGAAGAAAAGCTCCCAACATTCACCTGGAGTTAAAAAGCCATTAACAGATGTGGCACAGAGGCCATACACACAAAGCCTGGCTGCCTTAGAGGAGCAGCCAGAGTGCTCTCAGGCCACATCCCCAGCTCCCTTTATGATCTGTAATGGGATTGTTGAAGAGCGCCAGCAGCATCCTCATCACAGGACAAAACCCACTTAATGGGATATGATTCGCCATGAAAGGGTGAGGAAGTGCAGTTTCTCACTGAACCCGCTTATCCCTTGAAACCTTCATACCCCTGCATCCCAGCCACCTCCGTTCACCTTTCCAAGTGGAATATGTGGAGAGCTGGCATGTCGACTCTGCCCTGTATCACCCCTACCATTCCTATGGTGTGGATGGGCACGTGTATATTTATGTGTGTGTGTGTGTCTGCTGGGGAGAAGGTGCATGAACAGAGATGAAGAGGCAGAGCAGCCGCACCATGAGAGATGCTGTTTGCGGCTTATCGGAGCACGAGCCCCAGCATGCTCAGTGGCCTGGACCGGCTCAAGGGATGGAAGCGCAACTTGTTCAGCTGCTGAAATCGCTGGAAGTGAATAGAGAGTGGTGCTTCCGCTGTTTTAAACTCACCAGTGCCTCGAGACGGCTTATCTCCTCAACTGGAGCAGAGAGGAGTGCACTGACAAAAAGTTTGATGAAGTCTCAACTTTCTTTCAGTCATTTCTTGTTCAGATTTGCTTTGGGGGGTTACGAAAAGTTTCGGTCTGGCTTTGTTAAGTAGCAGTTACTCATGCTAGCCAGGCACAGCAGTGCACGCAAAATTAAAGAAGAATAAGGTAAGGATGAAAACTCAATTTAATTTAAATATCTTCTGTGGTGCGTGGAAAATGACCTCACTGATGTCGCTTATGGGTTATTTTCTCAGCTTGGATTTGGAGACCACAAAGTTTTAAGAAAAAGCCTGTATTATGGGAGCATGGCTGACAGGAAAGGTTTAACAAAAGTTGCATTCTGGGAAATGTAGGATCCAGTGTTTTTTCCTCAATATTAGCAGCTAAAAGTCTCAGCCTATGCTGCTGACTTTATGGAAGTGCAATACTGTATTAACTTGCTGTTTACAGTTTTAATTAGCTGAAGTTTGCTCTAACCCTAAATGTTCATCAATAGCAACAACGTGTCAAAACAGATTTGGTTCTATTTAATGCTGATAGATAACCTGAATTCTACTAAGCATGTTTATGAATACATCCGGCATTTAATTATGTCCACAATATAGTCATCTGCTTTGGGCAGAACTATTTTCCCTTCCAACTGTTCTTATTCTCCACCCTTCTCTAAAGTAACTATATGCCTAGTTGAAAAAAAGAAACTGTGAAAAGTACATCTCTCATCAACAGAGTAGCACAAAATGGAAAATACTCAAGTATCTCAAAGTGTTGGTACATTGTATAATACTTTCCTGGCTGTGGAGGACGTAGAACACACAATGTTTATACAGCAGTTTAATAAACAGCTCATAGGAGAGCACTTGGTGAAGTACTGGATGCAACGTTAAGCCCTGGTGACATATTTCCCCTGATAAATGGTGTGCTACAGGCCCCATTCAACAACCTGTATAGCTGTATTACTGCTCTCAACTGTCAGTCGGATTAAACCAGATCACCAGTGGTGACACACAGACTGAACTTTCTCCACACTTTCTCCGGGAGCAGAGCTTAATAAATCATTGGCCTACAGTTGGAAAAAAAAAAAAAAGAAAAGAAAAATGGTGCAGACATAAGGTAAGATATTTCCATTCTCTGTCACCAAGGCGATAAATATTATAGTTTACTTGGCATATGGCCACACATGTTCTACTGCTGTGTCCGCCGCCGAGAAGCGTTGGCAGATGTGAGTGTGTGTGTGTGTGTTATTTGGCTGCTGTGTAAGACAGTTATACCGATGGCTCGTTGATTTTTAGTGTGTGTTTTGTTGCTATGTATCTCTATGTGGTGGTTGTAGTTATGTCCGCCCCGCCCCCCAAGTTTGCTCACACTGGTGCCAATAATAATATAATGTCATGATGTGATGATTTAAAGTATGGTGATATGTTAAGTATGGTTAAAAACATTGGATAGGGCCATGCCCACCTGATTTTCTCTATGCACACCCACAATATGATTTTCGGTGAACGCTGCTTCAGTATTATAGCCTCTAGTCTCAGCTGGACCTTCAAGGACCTTTGACGAAGTTGTTTTAATCCGCTTTCCTTCCCCATTTGCCTTGTACATATAATAGCTTGTCCGGGGGCTTTTTGTTACCTGAGGGACCCTGACCTTCACTCAGAGCCATGCTGTATTAATGCATTCTATCACACACTGACCTCATGATCTAAACAGTACTGGCAGGATACATTATCTCCATACACCACTAGACATATGTTCGCAGATCATAATTATCATGGTGGACTTCTACAATTTGAGCTGAAAAATCCACGACAGGCACTGAGCTTTGCAGTCTACCTCCCTTTTTGTATGTATGTGTGTGTGTGTGTGTGTGTGTGCATGTGTGTGAATTGTGCTCAGTAGAAAGGTCTGGCATATTTCCCATCTCTCTTGTCTTCAGACATCAGCATTTCAATTGTGTTTTGTATTGGTGTGTGTTCACAAGCTATGCCATCTTTACATATGTTTGCGGATATGAATGTGAATGTGACAGGGGACATTTTGTGCATGCACTCTAGTGTGTACTTCAGTGTGCAGATACATCCATGCTTGAGTCTGTGTGTGTTTGGATGTGTTCATTCATGTGCGCATGTCCACTAGGGAGCACTGGGGTGCTTTCAGGCAACACAAAGTCTACTCCTATGCTGTCTGATCTTGCTGGAACAGTGAGCTAGAGCCAACAGCTAGCAGCCACATCAGCAGTGCAACATGGGAAAAAAAAAAAGATCAGCACCTCTGATTTTTTGCTCAGTGCCAGCTGGACGACATCATGTTGACCTTGCCACGCTTGCATCAAGTCCATGAAATCAAGCCATGGCCCTGGCCCCAGTACCCTTAACTCCTAACACACATATCAGCCATAAACACACGCACCTTTCCAACAGCATTTCTACTACAGCCTGACCTTGGTGGTTGTTCTTCTGGCGCTAAGTAGAAAAAGAACATGTTTTGCAAAAGGAAGCAGGCTACACAGGATTGATGCTGGCAGTCAGGCCCGGTGAGGGGAATGGTTCACACACCAGGTGGTGCTGCTGTCGATTGCAGTGCAGAGTTTTTTCTTGTCTTAAATATGAAGGTTTTTGCTGACCTGCAAATACATGATGGTGATAAGACTGCTCTTTTACTTGGGAGGAATTTACCATGATGCAAGCATCATTATGGGTGGACACTGCTGTAGCTTTACAGCTGCAGAGGCTCTGCAGGAAGGCTAATCAGCAAGGTGCCACAGTAAATCATTAGCTAAACTAGCACTGGTTTGCCAGTCCAATTATGTCCAAAGCACCCCTTCTGTTTTATGCCTTTTGGTTGTGTGCATCTCTAAATTAGACACAAACTAGTTGTGATCAGCCAGATACAGAGATAGGTACAGAGATAGGTTTTTTTTTTTTTTTGCTCCATAGCCACATACGCAGTCAGTTAGGTAACGTCTTATATAAGCAAATAAGAAAAAGGGTCCAACATCTCAAGTTAGCTCCCCTGATTTCTTTTCATTTTTTTTACAGCCTCTTGAAGAAGACAGTCAGAATGCTGAATACATCATGAAGTGATATCAAATACTTGTGGTGAGTGGGTGTCAGGGTTAGTGAATGGGCCAATATGTAATCTCACTGTGGTGACATAAGCACTTTGAGAAACATATGATTCAATCTTTCATTCTCGCCTGCCGTTCTAAAGAAAAGCCTGACTCAACTGTCATGTACTCTGGATTCACGCTTCAAGTTTCCACGGGGCAAAGCCGCTGACTGACAAGTATGAGAGGGGCCTTATCTGTCACCTTACAGGCATTTCATTATAAAAATGCTGGGCTACTGCATTATCACGGGAAAGATGGTGAATGCAGCTGCCTTGAGGCTGGCTGGGTAAAAAAGACACAGGCTTTAGGATAGATAATGTAAATGGTTACAAAGTGAACTTGGACGCAGTCATTTTTGTTTTTCCTTTATCATTCTGACTTGCGCATCTTGTAACTGTAATATGACATGGATCAAGCCCCAGCATATCACAGAAGAATAAAATGGAACACAAGAGATTTGGTTTTGAACAAAGGTTCCCACAACTCTTCTTCTTCTTTGTGCCGAAATACCATGGGGTATCGTAAAATGACACAAGCGACTGGGTCCATCTTCCCACAGCAATCACAAGTCACTGGATGGACTAGCTCCTGTGACTCAGCCTTGGAACTGATGGTGTGGCTCTATGTAGTGTGACGGCTTTGACATGGTCCCAGAGCAGTGCTCATGTGGTCAGGCCACTGGTCCATTTAGAAAAGGCCTGGTGGGGAGACCAGCTAAAGCTAATGACCTGGGGGGAAAGGGAGAGTGTTTTTCCTCAGCAAGTAGAGGCTGACAGCTTCTTGACTTGACGTATCCTGAAACGCAGCGTAACTCCTATCCCTTTTGCCCCAGACACTTAATTCAGTGTTGAGGAGCAATCCTCATTTAGCTATGCAGTATTTACTGCAGAGGGCTCATTAATGACTCTGGAGGAGCAAACATATTTGGAACTAAAAAGAGTTGAAATGATGATGAAAAATAGTTCAGATTTCTCTGCAGTACAACGTGTGTTCTGATCTTTGGGTGAGGGCATGATGTCATTTCAGAGACAATTGACACATTATACCTTCAAAAACAATTCAGGGTCATTATGAAAACTTATGGGAATAGTTCAGTTTTTTTAGGAAATACTGTTATCTGCTTTTTGTCTGAAAGTTAGTTGAGAAGATTGATACCGCTTTCCGGAGCTGGATGCCAGCAGCGATAAGCCTATTGCTTAGACTGAAAGCAGGGAAAACAGCTTGCCCGGGTCTCTCTGAAGTAAAAAAAAAATCACCTCTAAAGCTCACAAATAAACATATTTTATCTTGTTTGTTTAATCCGCTCATAAATAGGAATATATAAACAAAAGCGTTTTTAGATGCGGCAACATGGTGTAACTTAATGAATGAACAACAGTTTATCTATCAGCCAAATACTTCTGCACAGATTATGTAGAATAATTAATTCTGTCTGAAATAATTACAACACATAACTCCCAGACAGACCCAGACTAGCTGTTTCCACTTGCTTTCAGTCTATGCTAAGCTAAGTTAATCATCTCCTGGCTTGACATTTTGGGGAAATATGGAATGATTTCCTGGAGTTTCCACCAGTATTCTGGCAAACTCATGGTTACAACCTCATGGTGACTCCAGAAAGTCACTGCTCCTGGCCGAGAAATAGACTGACCCATCACCCCCGTATAATATCAACTTGACGTTTTTACACTTTGGTTTTTGAACCGATTAAGCAAAATACTATCTAAAATGTTAATTAGAGAAGTGTAGGTGCTGTCAGGTGGATTTTCTATCCTTTGGACAGAGCAATGACAGCAGTATATGCTAAGCTAAGCTAACCAGCTGTAACCAGCTTGGTGTTGAATGGATAGATGTTAGAGCGGTGTTGATCTTCTCATCTAGCTTTTGGCAAGAAAGCTAATATGTGCAGCTAAGTGTAAGCTAATAATTTCCCAAAATATTTGTTTTAGAAAAAGTATCAACTATTTAACTGTTATTGGTATGATATCAACTAATAACCTCAAAATTGAGCGGCTGTGCATCTTTTCCTTGTTCTCCCTCTGTAATTTTCTATGTTACCATACAGTTGTCAGCGCATTCATCATTATTGACTGATGGCTGTCTGCTCTACAATGACAAGGCTGAGCCACCTTTTTCATCACACGCACTATACTGTGCAGTATATAGGATTTACTGAATTATTAGGAAAGTAGTGTAGTAGTGTAGTAATTTTAGCTTAACTAATTTATGTCATCTAATCTTTTCTGGCCCACTCACACAAGATTGATCTCCTTCCTTCTGTTATAGCAGTGTAGGCAACTTTAAATGACAATTTATGTTACATCTGCTATTATATATCTGCTTGCAAACCGGGGGAATTTGGATATCTCCTTGGCATCTCTCATGGCAAGCCTCTTAAGAAGTGTGCCAAAAATGACAACTACAATAATAAATTCAGTGCATCTGTTAAATTAATGAACAACTTATTTGGAGCACAAAAGCCAACCTAATGTTGAATTTTTAACAGTTTGATAACGTCATGATGAGATATGTTGCTGGTTTCTCTGCCAGGTTGAAATACATTCACAATAGCTTGTGATGGATCAACCATGATAGCTAAGAGGGAAGATTCATCAGATAAAACAAATGAACCCATGCATGCCAACTCAATGTTAAAAACAACGATAATAAACTATATTTATATATGCCTTTCATAACCCAGTTATAAAGTGCTTTACAATTGAAAAAAAAAACACATTTAAAACACAGAGAGATTAAAATGAAATAAAAGCCATAAAATAAATACATATAAAACACAAAGAGAGTAAAACATGGAATTAAAAGTTAAAAATAATAAACATGAAATTAAAAACAAATACAGTCAAGAAATATAAGCAGACAGCTCAGATAAATCAGGAAATGCTTTCCTCTAAGAAGAGACTTGAAAGAAGACACTGACTCACACAGCTTTATTTCCTCAGGCAGGTTGTTTGAGGGTCTTGGGGTCCAGATGGTTCTGTGCCCTTTAGGTTTCAGCCTGGACTCTAGAAGAGACAGAAGACTTCTGCCCGACGATCTCAAACTATGCAAAGGTTCATAAGGGATTAAAAGGTCTGAAATATATATGGAGCCAGGTCATGAGGAGCCTTAAAGGCAGTCGATAAGATCTTAAAATCAATCCTAAAACAAACAGGAAGCCGATGTCAAGTTAGTTCAGGTTAAAAGCCTGGCAGCTTTAGAGTTCTTTACAGTCTATAGTTATCTCAAAAGTTTTTTGATGAAGACAAGAGAAAATAATCAAGGCATGAGGAGATACAAGCTTGTACAACAGCTTCTGCATCTCTGAAATTTAAAATAGATCTTATTTTAGCATTATTTCTGAGATGATAATGACACAACAAACATGATGAAACACATGATGACAGTTCATTAAAAAACAGACAGTAGGAGGAGCAGAGTCATTATTAGTATGAAGCTGTTGGGACTGAGATAAGATAGCAAACCTCGCCTGTGTGTTTGGGTCAGTGAGCGCAGGCATTGACCAGTTGTGGCTATGAGTCATTTGTCTGCAACCCAGTTGCTGTGTTTGTATTGAACAGGACTCAATCATGCCGGCGATGAATGCCAGCTGGCTGTTGTGGCAGTAAAAGAAAAAAAAAAATCAAATGAAAAAGAGAGGCCAAATTAATGGATGCCAGCAAGACCCAGCTCTTACTCTGATTAAACATCAGGGCCATCAAAGGGGAGGAAGCCATTAGAGGTGGATTGTATTGGCTTTGTGCTTCTATTTTAAAGAAAGTCAGTGCAGAGAGGTTTTGGTCTCTTGCTCCACACCAAGGGTGTGTTTGGTCAAGCTGAGTGAAAGGAGAATAGCTTTCAAATATGTACTGAGCTTCTATTCATTCTGTGTAAGGAACATTGGTTGTGAGTGAAGCTACAGAAAACAGCTCAAGGCAACAACAAAAAAAAAACCCAAAACAAAAAAACATGGCAGAACACAATCTTTTATGAAAATCCATTATTGGTGACTATGTTGGCAATGACACAATGCTGTGACTCAGTATCTAGACACATAAAAAATATAAAAACTGAAATGCCCTGAGAATCCACTGAATATTATTATCATTAGCATAATTGGAAACATTGCCAACCGGTGGCAAACATGATCATTTATTCAACATTAATGTGAGGCAGTTGGTAAGTTGTGACACTTTTAAAAGATTTTGCTGCTCATTGTAAAGTGCATGCTATGCCTGTTCAGTTTCAAAGCACACTGCTCTAGGTACCTACCATCTGGTTCATCCCTGTGGATGCCAGCAACTTGTAAGCCAAAGGCGGGGCACTGAGGTTTCTGCCACCAACCCGAGTGTAATGATCGATTTTCACCATGCATCCCATGGCCCTGGCAGGCCGCAGAAAAAGAAAAAGACACCGGGCTGCTGAGCGCGTTGTAATCTCCCCACGACACGCTGTTTGACACATGTGCAGCTGGGGAGAGATTGTTGAGATTTGCGCATTGATCCGCACACTGGCCCTCTCCACATGCGCTCTCATTTGAATAAAAAGGGGAGAATATTCTTGTAGAACGGGCCCGAGACCATCAAAAGAGTCAATATGTCTCCATGAAGAACAGACTCAGGGTTGTGATCCACAGGGGACGTTTCTAGGAGAATGAGGGGCCGATGTGAATAACTAATGAGGGAGAAGCCGATGTGAGGGGAAGATGATTGGAAGGAAGGAAATGGGAAGTAATCAAGAGCTAACTAGAGAGAGAGATATGTAATTTTTTTTTTGCCTTGAATGGCATACTAATACTCTCATTCTGTGAGACATGGAAGATGAAATGAGAGGCAGATGAAGATACACAATATTACAGTCCTATATCATCAAGGTGAGCTATTTAAAGCAATTCCTTAGACTCTTGTAGGACTCCTTTTAAAATTTGTCCCCAGTTGGAACTATTAGCCACCAAGCCTGGTTGTATGTTGATTTTAGATCAGTAATGTATAGTTTAAGTGTGAAATTTTTTAGCATCAAGCACTGCAGTAATCTCACAGGCTTAATTATCTCTTAATGTGGCCTGTCCATAGTTCAAATAAGTCAAATGTGTCCTCTTTTAATTAACATACAAACTCTCTCTAGTGCATATGGTGCCTTTATTACAGAGATGTTGTGGATAAAAAAACACAAAAAAATAGCAGCAAGGTAACATTAGAAAGCCCTTTTTCTTTACACTCATAAATTTGCTGGGCACTAAGACAAGCCTCTTATCACTAAAAGGTCATAAACTCGCTCGAGGGGGCCGTTAAGCGTGTCCTCTGGCTCACTCCGATCTCACTGCCGTGCCAGCACATTTAGTGCAGGGAAGAAGTTCAAATGGTAGGCACCCACTTGTTTCATCAGCAGTAAATGAACGGAGGGAATGGAGCCACAATCGGAAGAAACAGGCCCAGGTCCGAATCCTTCTAATCGGGACAAAGACTTGAAGCACAAAGCAAAAATCTTTAACAAAGCAGAAATGGTTAAAGTGCGTCCGAGGTGAAATGATGAGAAATCGATGTGCAGGAAGATTCAAACACTTCACAGCCTTGGTTAAATGAGTTACGGCCTCACGTCCAGTTTCTTACTCAACCCTTTTTTAACACTGAGTAGTAAAACTGCAAATCCAGTCTTTTTTTTTCTTTTTTTTTTGACCCAGCGGGAACATAGTGATTAATTACATCTTCGTGCATTGTCTTCCATCTGGCAGGGTTACTTATCTCCCCAGGATGAATGACTGCTTAAACTGCTACCGTTTCATCTGCAGTTGGGCCTTTTTTGCCACTAAAAGTGGTAATAATTTGAGTACAAATGAGTCATTTTGTGCTGTAATTGAAATGATTTTCTTATTAACATGTACATTAGCAGCACTCTTCCTGATATGCAGCTGTTATACCACGGGGTATTCATTAGTTTGAGTTAAGACAAACAGTTTATGGAGTATGCGGTGAGAGGTTTGAATTTAAAGTGAGACCTCTGGTGAGAGAAATAACACATCCTCTTTCCTAAAAACTTGAGTCCACCAGCATTAAACAACACCTTTACATAGTGTGGCATACTAAGAGGTTTTGCTGCTACTGCGAGGTAGCTAAGGTGACCATATTTTCTAATATTAGCCAATGTTAGCAAAGTTTAGGTGGATATTTCTGTGTTACTAACATCACTGAACCAGCTTGGTGACTTTACTAGTCTTCTCTGTCTTGCTCGTGTTACTGTTACAGTACATTTTAATATTATCCCAAAATTAGTATTTGTGACCACAACAGTTACAAAATGGTCTAACAGTAGAACAAGTGTAGAATAGTTATTAAGTCAGTGAAGTGACTCAATGATGTCAGTTATACAGCAATATCTGTCTGAAGTTAGCTAACACTAGCTAATAGCGATCACAAGCTTTTGGTCATACCATACCAGGCTATAGAGGAAAAATTCAATTTATTAAAAAGGTGTATTTTATAGCTTACAAAGTCAGCTTTTCATTTATAAGAGGAAGAATGTTTTATTTCTTCTTGCGAAACAAATGCAGTTTTGCTTTAAGGCTGATAAGACCTTGGAATTCATTGGAGAAACACTGAAGAAACCTGCAGGTCTCTAAATCCACGATACACTGTTTGACCTCACATTGATTAGACCGCACGTTGAGATTATTTGTCATTTCAATAAGACGAAAATGTCCAGGTTGCCCCTTATGTGTTTAACCGCTCGATATGATCCATACTGTGTCTGACACACTACGGTTTGATGCTGCTTCAAAGTATACACTATATACCAATGTAAACACACTCACATGCCCTCCCCTCAGCTCCAGCTGTGGTCTCATATGATAAACAGTGAGAGAAGCCTGCCTGTGTACAAGTAGGGAGCTATAGACAGTCAAATAAACAGGTGCTGAAAAAGAGAGAGATGAAAGGTAAGACAGGCTTGAGATTGGAGGGTGAGAGAAGAAGAGGGATGAGAAAGAGATATGTGATCCTTAGTTGAATGAATACTGTTGACTTATTCATACGGTCTCAAAGTGAAACTTCAAAAACCGTGGAAAATATTGTACATCTGTCATCTTTCTTTTCCTTTGTGTTTTCTGAGAGAAAAGCAGCAAGTAAATCTTAGACCCATAGACTGGTGAGATAATACTGTAGTTGTTTAAAGAATACTCAAGTTCCCAGGTTCATTAATTGTCTGACATTTGCTTTTTTCCACTTGCAAGTTAAAAAGGTTCCTTTCTGTACATATTTTTTTTGTCTTTTTGGATATTGTTTGAGCTCGTGAGAGAAAAACATTGCACGGTAGAAAGCTGTTGGAGGATCCTGAGCAGAAGTGATTAGTCCACCGGACCCATATCTTAACATATTCTAGAAAAATTGAATTTCTTTTGAAATTTAATTGCTTGGTTTGAAATAACAAGCCTTTACTATGAAAGAGCACCTGAGGAGTGCACACTGCAGGCAAGGCTGCACAATCCGCTTAATACATTATTTTAATGAGAGGACATTTTTTACACTGTTTGCACTCGCAGGCTCTGTCTCCACATTCAAACTCACACTGGTTTACGTCACAAACGGGGAGTAAATGACTCACCCCTCCTCACATTGTTGAAGTTCTACCTTGACCTGACCTGTCATGAGATAGTGGGTATCTTGCTGAATTTCATTTCAGTACTATAGACAAGGTTATGAGGAAAACGTGAAAGGAAAATGGTTGGTCCTGAGAAAGTATATGCGAAAAAGAAAAAGAAAAAAAAATGTTAAGTTGTCAAAATGCTAATATAATGGTTATAATTTAATTGTTACATTTTAATTCAGCCAAAGTCTTTCTCAAGGTTTTATTTTATAATTTGCTGTCCAGCTAAGCTTAGCTGTATCAAATAAATTAATCAAATATAGCTTAAATGGATATGACAAAAAAACAACAACTTTATTTTAGCAAATAATCAAATGGTTTAGAGGAGAACTGAGCCAAGGAGCATAGTGGCTGGTTTATTGTTGTGGCAGTTATCAGAAAATGAAGTTGGCTATTGGATGGAGGTCCGGAATGTTTTGTGTGTGCTTTTATAATCCATTGTCAAGTTTTCAAGCTTTTTTTAGCTTGTTTAATATTATTTGCAGCCACAGCAGAGTCAGTCCAATAATGAGACAAAAGCAGGAGGAAGCAGAGAAACAGATAAAAGTTGTTTTTTTTTTAATCAAGACTTTCTGTAGGTTACAGGCTGTGTGACTTAGGAGTCCGTGTAGGATTTGAATTTTTTTTCAGAAACTAGAATATTTTTAGTAGATTTTTCAATTGACTGTCTGTCTGTTTTGTTGATTTGGGGATGTGCCAGATTAGGGAGTTTATTGCCTCCTTGCAACCACTCTGCAGGAATCAAAGCAAACTGACGGACAGTCTTGTCATTCAAATAATTGTCGCAGTTTATGAGAAAAAAGAGAGAAGATTCATTCCACCAAAATGTCAAATCTGCTGACTTCAATTATCTTGCTAATTAACAACAACAACCAGCAGATCAAATATCAAACATACTTAAAGTATAAATGGCCTCTGCCTGTGACAGAGATAGTATCACAGTAGACGGGATGGTCACCATGGGAACCAAAATTCTATAAACCACACACACATATTTCACCAGAAAATCAATCATGAACATATAACAATCTCTCCAATAGTGTTTTCAGAGTTTAGGGTGCTCAGTGTCCCCATATAATCCACAATTTGAGTTACTCTAAGGAAAAGCCAATAACTTTACAAAAGCATGCTGGAGCCACAGTGTCTGGGGAGGCACGGCAAGAAAGTGTCCAGGCTTTGATATAGCTCGTTGCCCGCCTCAATGTGTCTGTGAATATTGAATCAATGAGGCACCATAGCACAGAAAAACCAATATGTAATTTCCCCCCAGACACTCCCTGGGCTCTCGTCTGTTTGCACCCAGGAGAGAGCAGCGTTCATGTAATCGCCGTCATTCAACTGAAAACCACAAGTGTGGCAACCATGCTGCTTTCTTCAAGCTTCTGTACACGCTGCAGCTTCAAAGTATCTGTTTGTGTGGCTAACACTGTAATGTTGCTCAGCATAGATTCTAAGACAGAGTATGGAGAATAATGTGAACCCCTCATCAGAAAAGGGTTTGCACTCTGTTATTCATGATTGTAAAAAAAAGGAGCTCCCAAGGTGGGTCAGGTTATGTTGAATGCCAATTTGTCACATTTGTCAGGTGTAAAAAAGTGGAAAGTAGTTCAGAGAGTTTTCATACATGACAAACAGAGCTTCAAAGAGGATATATCACCTGTGCCCAAACTGCAGATGCAACAGTCGAAAATAAAACTGCTGAGTTATATAATATGTCATGTAGAACAGTCTAGAAAAACATGATTACATACTCTGACAAACAGCAGTCACATTTTCTGCAAAGGGGATATGTAGGACACATAAAGGGGCTGACTAATACTGATAACTGGAATGCTTTTAAATATGACCCACTCTTGTTGCTGTATTGTCAGTGTTGGGAAAATTCACTTTTTCATTTAATAGCAGAGGCTCAAACTGGACAAACTTTTCATAATGACGTTGCTGACCTGTGGAGTTGAATAGAACTCTCAAGATTAGCCTTGAAAAAATTGTATTTTAAGGCTGCATTCACACCAGATCTGGCGGTGCGGCGAATGGCCACGGGTCAGTGCAGATTTGTGGGCATGTGGCTACATGGGTGTCATGTTGTAAACTTTTAATCCTCCCAGGCCAGAAGGTGGCAGTAATACGCATGAAAATAGTTTGCCAACCTCCATCGAACAACGAAAGAGATAAAGAAAAAGAAGAAGCACTCATATAAGGTTGTGAAATTACTCACCATCTTCACCACTCATCATCTTCGTAATAAAGTAATATCAATCATCTTCGGTCCAAAGCAGAATGCAGAAATGCTACAGTGCTACATGCTAAATCAACAACGTCCCTCTTCCAGTCTTTTGTCCTTTCGTTTTCCGGTCTAATCGCAGATCTACGTGATTGGCCACCGCAGTGTGACATCGGGTTTCGGTTTCTCAAAGGTTGACTCCAACTCAACTTTTCTGGCCACAGCCACTACCCCCATTCACATGAATGGGACGACTAGCGTTTTTGCCGCACAGCCAGATTTGGTGTGAATGCAGCCTAACTATGGTGGCTGAGATGCTACACGTGTTAGTTCAGTGTATTTCTTTGCTGTTTCTTGCTATAAGCTATGACAGAATAAGAACTGTTGTGTGTCAGTGTAACTTAGGTTGCATAACTACATTATACATGAATTTTAAACCGCTGCTCTATTTTAAGCAGATGCCAACGAATTTTAACCACCACTGAAAATGTATTTGCACTGTGATTTTGTTTGTCAAATGTTTAATCTACTTTCTCAGTATTGAATTACTGGGTTTTCACTGTGACAAGGTTACAGATTGCGTTCCCTGCATATGTGAAATTAAACATGCGCAAAGCAAAGAATATAATACAAGGTACAAATTCTCTGACTAACTTAATGGATGTTTGAAATATATGACAGTTAAAACACAAGGGTTAGACACACAGGTTAATTAATTCTTATTTCAACAGCTGGCTAAGCCTTTGGGCCCTATTTTAACGATCTAAAGCATAGGGTCTGAAGTGCATAGTGCAATTGAATTTAGGTTGTGTCCAAATCCACAATACAATCACAGTGTCATCTCCCATTCCCTTTAAGAGCCAGGTGCGCTTGCACCTTGGTGGATTGCTATTGTGACGGTGCATTTGCCAAATAGTAAGAGGGAGCACTTCTACTCTTGCGAAAAGGGAAAATGCACGATCCATAATGCACACACTGGCCCCTGCTGCCCCTAGACCCTCCTGTGGTCAGCCACAGACCACCAGTTTAAGTCCCTGTTCATTAATTTGCTGCAATTTTATCCTTGTTTGGTTTTTGAAAAGGTTTATTTTTTTTAAATCATAGCATTAGTTTCTTTAAAATTGTTTTGTTCAGTCATGGAGTAACATGTCAAATCAGTGGAGTTAGCTGCTGAAAGTGTGGAAATTTGATTGCCGTAATCTCAGAAATGTTAAAGAATATATAAGAATATATAGGAGCTGTTTACTTTCTTCGTTAGTTTAATAATTGTTTTCACCTCATTTATTTCCTCATGTGTTCCTCGTGTCATGTATTGATGAAGCAGGAAAGTTGATCTGTGTCTGATCCGTGTATTGTCACAATTTGGTCAAATAATTAAACAATTGAATCTGTCACTACTGCGATTAGTTAATTCTGATAAATATTAAGCATTATGACAGGTATTTTTTAAAATGATATTAATATACACAATAACAATCTTTTACATCGTAATCCTTTTATGTGTTACCTTTTGCATGTGCGCGCTGCTGTGCATCCTGTGTGTGTAACAGGCAGAGTGTATGTTGTGCACCTGCCTGTGTAGGTGCATATTACATAATGCGCCCATAAATAACAGTGAAACATTGCACCATTGACTTTAGACCAGGTTTTTGTTGTCAATAGCGCAATTGCTCTCTGCTGCCTCAAGATAGCCAACAATGCGCCTGACAACAGCTAACTGACCACACAAATGGGCACAAATGCCATTGCTATTTTAACAACGTGGGCGCTGGATAGGAAAATGACAACTGTGTTGGTAAACCATAGCAAAGTCACGTGCGCTGCGCCCAGCGTTGCTCTGCGCCAGGCGTAAGACAGGGCCCTTTATGTCAGTGACATATTGTATATGTTGTGACATACTTTATTCTCTTGTTCTTGTCTTTTTCATAACTCGGAGAGAACAAATGACTGTAGCTAATGTTTATTTTTAGCCAGTATGATCAAAATTACAAGTATAACAACATCATGTAGAGGAGAACAGTGATCATATAAGGATAATTTCACTTGTTGGCATCATTATAGGTAGTGTTATTGTGTTCTGCTCAACTGTCTGACTCATCTTACAGTATTCTGATGTTACATCTTGGCAGCTACTGATCTTTTTTTCAATCAGAGCACAAATTTAAGGGAAAGTCGCACACAACTTGCATAGAAAGAGAAACATCTCAGAGCCAGCAGCATTTCTCTCCCTCCTAAATATAGGCAGATAATTTAATGTAATGCCATTGCGACAGTGTGCGCTGTCATTAGCTGCACCCACTAGTTGGATTTCACTGTTTCAGCTTTTGCACACTGACTTTCTGCACACTTTGTGTCCACTTAACTCGGAGCTCATCCCTCTGTCTAAGCAGGAGAACCAGATGATGAAAGATGACCTAGATTGCTTTTGTGGAGTTGGGCTGTGTGTGCAGTCGCTGCGTGTGAGTGTGTGACAGAAAACAAGGTGGCGTATCTGGGAAGCTAAGCTAGCCTTATTCCCTCTGGCCCTCGTAAACAAAAGGCACAAACATTGCAATTCTCAATAGATTGGCGGAATTAAAACTTTCTAACCACTTATGCATCCCTTGTCTTTATGTGTATGCTTTCACATCTTTGCAGAGCAAGCCTTTGCCAGACATTCTTGGCAGCGTCTCAGCCTACCTTGTATCCAGCCACGATAACAAAGTGAGCGTTATTTCTCTAATTTTGCCTTACTCCGGGAAGATCCTCCATCCAAATAGGGCAGCTGTGAATCTGTAAACACTGCCTCAAAAAGGAAAAGCCAACCACAACCTCCTTCCTCCATCATTTCACACTTTACTTCACACTCATGACCTCAAGAACAAAAATTCAGCCTCTTCTTTAGTTTTTAATCATCCAAAACAAATTGTGCCTTTGAATTTAAATTCTCCTTCTTTTTTTTTTTATTGCTACGCATCAAATGGGGCAATTAGGATGGAGTGCCGTGTAAGCACTAATTAGTAGTAAATAGAAGGTTTGATATATGGAAAGGCAAAGTACATGACTTGGCTGTAAAATTCCCAATCTATGGTATTTACAGATGTAAAATGGGGGAATCTGTGCTAATGAGGCGTTAATGAGGACTATTATACTAATCAGAGCACACAGTTGATTCTAATGTTTAGTTGCAATGATGCATGAGATTTTTCATCTTGACTTACATCTAACAGCAAGCTTTGTGTGTGTCATCACTTAACTGTTTGATTTCTGACACCTGAACACAGTGAGGTGATCTTTAACCCGTCCTGTGACAAAGAGATGTTGCCACTGATGACTGCCAACGTCTCAGAGTCACGACTGCGACTTCGGCCTCTTTCTCTCCTGCCCTGACGCTGCGCAGCCTTAATGGCTGTATCATGGGCTAAGAGAGTCTCCTTAAATACAGTACGTGCCTCTGAGGCTTTCTCAGCCAGCTGACAGCCTCTGTGCCACGCTGCCGACATCTGCAGGCATAATTAAAATTTCCTGTGCTCGCAGGCGCACAGGTCTAATTGATCTCAGACATAGGCGGGACATGGTTAGTGACACACACACACTAACGCATGCACACACAGTCTCTCTAGAGGCTGCACACGGTAGAGAGCGCAAGTGATTTACAATATGCACAAGCAGACATGTACATATACAGGTGCATAATTTACAGAGTGTTTAGGGTCGGACTCTGCGCATATGGGGAGGCTACTTTGATTAGTAATTAATCAATCGATTAAAACCGAAGCTTGACAGGACAAAAACAAATAATTAGCATATTTAGTGATTTTCAACTCAGTGAAACTACTTTCATGGAACACTTTTACCAATTATGTTGATTAGTGTGGTCTTTGAAACCATCCGGCAGTCTTACATTCTTTGTGTACTTCCACAAGCCAAAGGCATTTGTTGAAAGAAAAAAAAAACGGCAACGACTTTGAAATAAAAACAGTTCAGCAGAAGAGAAGCATACAGCTGATGAAAATTGAAGGACATTACTCAACACTGCAAGGAATTTTTTCGAAATATCATCTCTACAGGTGCTCACATTTATATGCTTCTCTGCCATAGGAATGTAGGAGACTCTCAACAACACCAGCTATTAGTGCTGGTGTTGTGTTGTTGTGAGTATATATCCTGCAGCATTAATACATAGAGATCCAGCCAGAGGCTACATGGCTATATATTCACAAAAGATCATGAACATGATGGGAATATCTGACACTTTCGGATGACATGAAGTAGTCGTTGAATGCCGTGCTGTACTACAGGATCATCTATTGAACATTATAAACTTTTTTTTTTTTTTTGCTGTATTATGAAGAAATCATTCTCATAATATGATTAGAAGATGAAAGGACACAATCACTCTCCTGGCCAGTACAATTTGGCTACTCAGTGGGGCTCAAAGGCATCCCTGGGAGGATGTGCTGCAAATACTGCATATCGCTCATGATAAAATAAATTGTCATACCATCATTCAGTTAATTCCCCAGCCTCTGTGAGTGGGTTTCTGTTAGCATATTTCATTATCTCCCCTCCCAGTTACTTTTGATGTGTAACTGGGCTGTTTACCATTTTATGGAGGGGATGTTTCATGGGAAAGGATGCTTGAGAATTCTCAAATTGGACTAAATGAAAGCATAAAGCAGATCAGTTCACCATTATTTGCGATATCTGTTTTTTAAATTTTTTTAAATTAATGTATTTATTTAATGTATTCATTTTGATATTAGGATGTGTCAACTGAGCGAATTCCACAGAAAATCCTACATATAGCATCTTTTTTGAATTAATATCTTATTCTGTACTACATAAACAAGCAACTAATATGACATCACATTACATCAGTTATATAGAGTGCAGTTATAATACAAGATTTGTTGTTCATGCTTCCCATGTAATACTGCTGTATAGATTTCCTGTCTTTATATTCAAACAGTGTCTGTAATCCGCCATGGTTATATCCTCACCTTCCTCTATTCTAACCCAATAATTGTCTCCTTCCAGTACATAAAAGTAAAATCTCCATGTTTTTATGACATGGGAGTGGGGAGACGCACCTCTTTATGACACTGAGCATATTGGCGGAAAGATTTAAGAAGCGCGGCATAACATGCAGCCGTCTTTGAAAATATGATCATAAAGATGATATCCCCCACACAGCCAAATTGTATTCAGGTTACAGCTGCCATTACTGCCCAAGCACACTTCACAAAGCTATTATGTTCTAAAGAGTTGATAAGCAGGATGAGGGGAGGGCCTCTGAAAACACCTGGGGCGTCTTATTTGTGCTTCAATCATGGCTTTAAAACTCAACAACAAGAGAGCACTCAGAGAGCACACACCCCCCTTCAAGGCTGCGCAGTCCTACAAACTGCTTATTTCAATAACAGAAAATGATGGTAAAAAAGGATAAATTTGGATCTGGATGATTGACAAGCTGATTGGTAGATGGCAGCCGTGATCCAAGATCATGTCTGAAAATATTAAGGAATATTATTTTAACATCTTTAATATAGATGGTTTCGACTTTCAAGGTCTTTGTCAAGTAATATTTGATGACCTTTCAATTATGATTATAAACCATGCACATCCATGCATCATCGCCTTGGATTTACAAGCTTCTATCAGTGTGCTCAGTGGTTTAGAGATATTGAGCTTTTAAATGTTTCACATCCTATGAAACAGAACTGGAAGATCTTTAAGTTCCCATTTTATATACATCAGAGCAGGATTTTTGTGTAAACCTTTACTCATATTTAATGTCTCATAAACAATATAATGTATTTTTTTTACAGTTAGAACTTAATAATGGTCAAGGTCACCACTTAACCTATAGTTTTAAGTGCAAATGCAGTACAGTCTTGCTGCATCGTAACTATCCACTCATCCATCACATTGTACAATACTTTAATTAAGTCCTTACTGATGTAATCATCAGTAATTTGATGACAGCTTGTTGGCTTGTATCATAGCTTACAACAGGATTTTTGCAACAGTCGAGTATGTCCTCCAGTGGTTTTCTTTTTGAGAGGCTTTTCTTCAAAAAAAAAAGAAAAAGAAAAAGAAAAAAATACAATTGATTGACACGCGCAGGAGACAAAACACTGTGTTACCTGCAGTGGTAAATGCATGCTCAGAAGGTATATTAGTACCAGGGATGCAAAGGCATACTTTGACAATTTGACATTTGCCAGGAGAGGAAGCTCGTCTGTTGACTTTTCCACCACTCTAATTCATTACCTCCTGGGATCAAAGATGCAGCGACTTTATACTTAGCAACTTCAGCATGGGCTAGCTCTCTGGAGGTCTTGACAGTCTGACTAGGCTCCACAGTGCAGAAGGTGTCACCAAAGAGACCTTCAAGTGCCTTTGACTTCTTGGAAGCGGGTACATATTGTATTATTTCAGAATACAAAAAAACCCCACTCCCATCGTGTGTTATATTTGTTGTTCATAACATTGAGTCAAGAACACTTCCTACAAAAAGGAAAACTACTGTACACACACCTCGTTCAGTGGCTTGAGCCTGGGACACAGGTCACCAGATGAGCGGAGAGGCGTATTCTCAACCTGTGCCACTGTGTCATTCTGTAGACACACACACAATAGCAAATGGAAAGCATTTCAACACTTAGAGAAGTAATGAATATATTATTCATGAACAGTGTTTGCATTTCTAAAACATTACCATAAATAGACAAAATATACGCTCTTACTTTCTGGTTCCACAGCGCTGCAGCCTCACATATGAGACACTAGAAAGTTGCATCTCTCTCTCCTCCTCACTTATAAATGGCAGCATCTTGAACCTTGCGTCTAAGGCAGATGCTCTATGCGGGACTCGCTGCACATCATCCACATATCGCTGTTCAATCTCACCGGCCACAGTCTGCTGCATCTCTGTTACTAAAATGGAGTCTTCCTTTGAGATACTGAAATGCTCCAGCAGTTTAGCTTTAAGTGGTGCAGTGATAGACACAGTGGACTGATCTTCCTCACACATGGCACTTTTCACTGGTCTGAGTAACTTAATCAAGTCTTCAGCTGCAGTGATGTCACTTTTGTTGAGTGTATGCACATCATTCGCGGCTTTCCTTAGTTTTGTCCATATCCATAAGATTCACCAGGTTGAATTTCTTTTATAACTCATCTGTTTAAATTTTACTAAGGCTTAACGTTATGTATAATTAAGGGTGTGGCGGAGGTTAATAGTGAACATTTTCAGACAATCTCTTCTGGAAGACATTCCTATTGTTACATTCACATAAAAAATGAGCAAAAATAGTTGTGCCAAGAATGAAAAAAGGGAGCTAGAGAGTTCACAACATGAAGTGGGTCTTAATGTCAGGTCATCAGTTTCGGAACGTTAACAGAAATGGCCCTATAGAAAGAACTACTGAGCTAGTCGACTGTCTTACGAGGCAGCTCTGACTGCTGAGTATACTGGCCCCTTAATCGATTCGCTCTCGGTACATGGCATACATTTCTACCAAATTTGAAATCTGCAAAGATGTTTTTGAGATATCCCGCTAACTTTAATCTTCTCCTTGGTGTCTTTTCAATCTAATATCGGAGTCTTCCCATCAAAGAGAACAGTGATCTTTTCCTGTCTTATTAAGCAACCTACTTTTGTGCTTTAAATCCAGCAGGTAATCCTATGATTACCTCTTTGTTCACAGTGTGTAGTGCATTGTAGAGACAGCAGTGTTGTTTATGATTATCACTGAATATTAATTCTTAAAAACTAACAAGGCAACATGGAGCAGCTACCAAACAAGACACTTGGCTGTAATCAGTCCATAACACTGTTAGTATAGTGTTTAGAGGGTGTCTCTGCCACACTTGCATAGAAATGGACACACACACACACACATATCTGCAGATCAATATTCTTATTTATTGGAGGTAAAAAATGAATGTGTTTCAGCTAGAAGCTATTATCAGCGTAATCCAACAGCAGAAATGGCAATTTATAGACAAAACAGGTGAGGTTCGAAAACTAATCTTTTTTTTTTTTGCCTATAATAAATAAGAAAAGTATTGATCTGTGAATGCCAGTGTTCTGTTTGTTTTGATCCTTACCACAACTGTGCACCCAATACAGTGTTGAAGATTTGGAGCCGTGTGCACTGCTGCTTTTCACTATATTTACACACACACACACACACACACACACACACACACACACACACACATATTTCCCTTAAATCCCTACACTGATTTGTTGGAAAAGTACAACCGTGGTTAAACTGAGACACCTTCCCCACTTCACTGATTGGCTGTTTTAATTTGGAACAATCTGCTTTTATAATGACAGTGGGGAATAAATGATGGCCCACTAAATCAGAAACAATAATAGCCTGGGTTTCATGAGTGTGTGTGCGCACGTGCCTCAAGTGTGTGTTTGTGTGTTTGCATCATTTGCAATCGTTTATTTGCGGGTCTATATGCGTGTTTGTGTCCAAACATTACAGAGGGAAGAGAAATGTTCTCTCCTGAGAGCCTCAGACTGACATCAAAGCCATGCAAATAGAATTGGTGTGGTGTGTTTGGTATCGATTTGGTCCCTCACTGAGAGAAAGATTTGTGTGTGTGTGTGTGTGTGTGTGTAAACTGTGTCCCCACTTCCCTGTCTTTTACAGAGCATTAAGGTGAGTGTGCGCATAACGCTTGTGCCGCTCGTCATTACAAATGCGGGTACATCAGAGCTAAAGTTAACGTTAATGATGTTTAAAGGTCATGCAAGCTTTAGCAGGCACAGTGCAGAGACTCCAGAGATTGCACAAAGCCCAGTGCAGACGCACAGCATGTTGTTCAGCATGTTGTCCCTCTTCATGTTGCTGCAGCTCAGCAATCTTTTCATCCAAGAAAATAGTTGTATTCTTTTTGGATGCCACATAGAAAAAAAAAGAAAACAAGCTCTCTTTTTGGCTGATTTCATTCACTGGTCACATAAATTTGAAATGTTGCACATAAATAAAATGCTAATCAGTTGCAATTGTACCCAAATGTCAAAAAACAACTAGAAAATAATAATAGGAATATACTGGCAGATTCTGATAAAAAGAAAGATAACATTTTAATGTCTCCTCTCTCTTTCTTTGTCTCTCTCTGTTACACCAAACAGATTCAGTTGCTGCACACTTGATTAGTGCTTCCAGCAATGCGGCCATACAAATCGGCTTGTATACATTAAAAATACATTTTTCATATTGATTGCTGTGGGTGAAAACATTTCCTCTTGCCAAAGAATAAAAAATGTGGATGAGAGAGCAAGTTGCTAACTTTGTTAGCGATGTGGATAGGAAACAATGCGCAGGCGTGATTATGGTTTGACAGCCTTCATTGAACTGTGTAGGCGGCAGCGAAGGTGAGCAGGCTGAAGTGTGTGTGTGTGTGTGTATGTGTGTGTGTGTGCAGGAGGGGGATATGGTTAGATGGATGAAAGCTCAGAAGACCTCAGAAGCTTGAGTTCAGGGAATCGTATCTATGTCGGTCACCAGCTAGTTCTGGATTGCTCAATAAAAGGAAAAAAAAATACATCTATGTTCTGATACATGTTATATAGTGTCTGAAGTTTATTTTCATCTGCATCTTGGATATCTTGGATATTGAATATATATCCTTAACAGTCAGTTTGAAGATATCTTTCCTTTCAGATACCGAACTGAGTCCGTGTAAACTCAAAAAGGACATCGCATTTAGCTGTAACTGTGACATAAAACCCGCATTATTCTGTCTTTCAATACTCACTTGCATGGCACTTCTCTCTTAACAAGCTCCCTCAATAGCTCTGGAGGACTTTTGGTATTTTCATCATTTTGACCTTTCGGAGAATTCAAAGACCATTTCAACACAGATTACTTGCAAGGCGGGGTTATTAAATGTGTTATCAGCGCTCGCACAGGTTGAGCACATCTAGCAAGGTAGGAAATAATTATTCTTGATAGGATTTATCTTCAATTTCCTTATGTCTTGCTCTGTCTGACTGGAGGGGAGTGAAAAGAACCTGGCAATGATGTTTGATCCTGCACAACACAGGGAAATTGAGATGACAAAGAGTGGCACAAGTGTACACACGCTCGCACGCAGCCACGCAGGCCTGTATTGAAAAACTATCAAAGTGGATTTCTCAGGCTGGCATTTAGCCTGTTGTGTTCTTGAGGGCACATTAAGCAGATGTAGGGGTATGTATGGCTGCTGCGAAACCGCAACGTTAAGAGGATGTGACATGGTATTTGAGGCAGGATCTCTGAAAAAATGCAGACACAAGGCCATATGAATGACTCATGTTTCTTTAGAGCAACCCGGGAGGCTGCTGGCAGAGACTCAAGTGTTCACCTTCTGGTCAATTCATATATGAGACTTCTACCTTCACCCTTAAAGAAATGTCGTTTGTGATGGTAAAGCAGTGAAAGAATACATTTGAACATCGGTCCATGTATCATAACGGTACTCATTTTTTCATATTATTATATTATTCAAAGTACAAATTAAAATGTTTGATTTTTAAATGAATCATTATAATACTAATTACATTTGGAATAATTTCAGGTAATTAGGTTATCGCTTCACTGTGCTGTGACTTTAGTAGTGCACATCCTCTGCTCCCTAGCCCCTTACATCCTATGTAAAACAGGGAAACAGTCCAATCATATTTCAAGGAATTTTTACCTCCCACACAAAACTGCCAGACTTGGCCATACATCATTTAAGATGACGCCGTTCAGAATTAGAGCTGCTACACATTCTCATTTTCTCTTCCCTGAGATTATGCTGACAATCACTGGGCATAGTGTACGCTGAAGTCTTTTTATGATGCACTGCAGCAAATCGTCTATTGTGGAGACAGAGTTTGGTGTTTACTGTATGTTTTTATCACTTAATGAGTGCCTGTATGTCTCACTGTGAGGGATGAGATCAGAGTACAGTGGTGAGGTAAACCCAGCTGGCGCATGGACAAAAAGAATACGTTTAAATATGCATTTTTATTCGTCAACTTGGGAGCGATTCAAAAAGCTGTAAACACAACAATTATCACCTTATAAGGTTGATATAGAAAATATGTTTGCAAAGTGTTACCGACTGATGCATCCAGGTCAGTAGGCAATATTATCAAACTAAACTTTACATGTCAACATGTAATTGAAGTTATCTCTTTCATGTGTTTAATCAAACTAGACTTTAGATTGTGCATTGTATTCAACCACCACTGTTATATAATTTAATTATTTATTTAATTATTTGTATATTTTATACATATTATATTTCATTTCATGTTTTATAAAATACATAGATTTAGAATTTCATTTTAATATTACTTTATTTACTTTGTTTATTTCATGATCATTATCACCTTCCTTTTTTTCTATTTTGGTTCTTATATGTTGTGTTTGTGGGAACACATGCCAACACACATTCTCTGTATGCCTGCATACTTGGCTAATAAAACAGATTCTGATTCTGACAAGAGGCAACATTATCATTCATTTGGAGTTGAGTTTGTTTCCGCCTGGTGATTAGAAGTCCAATATTCACTCTCTTTTTAGCTCCGTTTTGGTCGCTACCAACTCCTGAGGGAAATATCTGGCTCCTTAGCTGCTAAATGCTCCACTACATTCACCAGCTTGTCACATTAATTTGTCTGCTGTTTGGTGTTGAGTAGGTAGTGTATTAGTGGGTGTATTATTTTTGTAATACTGTTTTTTTTTTGCTGAAATCAGCTGCCTCCTGTGCCTGGAAATGACATTAATGAGTTGTGACTGAACCCAAACAGTAAAATTATGGGCCTTTAAAACCCCCCAAAAAAGGCTAAGAAACTCTGTAGAGCTGAGGGGAGACGACTTTCACGTTACACCTAGTTATTTACCCAATTAAAATGTGAAAATATTGATGAGAGCAGCTCAAAGTGAGCTCATGAGCCATGCGCAGTGGCTGAAGAATGGTTTTACCAAAGTAAAACAGCAGCCGTATCATAAGCAAAAGTAAAGTTTCTCTATGTGGAAGAACTTCAAATTTAATGGTGCAAAAGCAAAGCACTATTTTACAATTTTATGATGTCGGTGGTCCAGGTGGAGTTAGGTTTAACTGCTTTCATTGTTGAGTAATTAAATCAATGCATCATTTATATGAGCCTGTAGCACATTTTTCGCCTATAGTCTATCTGCAAAGTAACTACAGCTGTCAGATAGGTGTATTGAATTAAAACATAATTATTCTGTCTGAAATGTACCTCAAACCTTTATGTAAGCACAGTACTTGTATGAAGTTATTTTTTACTTTTAGCAGCAGGGAAGATGCTTATTATACTCTACTGAAGTGTTTTTTTTTTTTATGAACAAAGTTGTTCAGAGCTGTCCACTGATTCACAAGATGCACTAGAGTGACTTCAGGAACAAACATTTTAGAGAACAGTTGCTTAAATTCATTTGTGACTGGTACAGTCTGAAGTCATTCTTTTGTTTGTTTTTTTTGCATAATGCTACCTAATTAGTGCTCGTCAGACAGATGCTGTGCTAAGTCATTAAGTTGATGTGGTGTTATGATGATTTTGAATACAAAAGCAGGAAATACAACAAAAAAATCTAGCTGTATAAAACCTCTGAACATACGCAAATAGAGCAACTCATGAATCAAGCAATTTACAGTCAATCCATGAATCAAATTTACACTTAATGTCAATAATCTGACACATTTACGTACAGTAGAATATTTTCTACTATGTTTCCAATATGCTAATATTAGCTGAATATCAGACCTGAGTTGTGAGAACACACTGACTCAAATGAAGTCGGTCTTTTATCGCATGTAGACCACTGACATTTCTCTGTTTACATCAAGCCTTCAGGTTTTGAGGCTTGGTGCTAGATGGATTGTGGGACAGTGAGATGGGAATAAGAGAAATACAGTTGGGAGCAATATGACCACAATGATGGGAAATAATTTATGTTGCTTGTAGCTGGTGGTAAAGAAGAATCTTGACAATCTGTTCTATCAGCAATCACTGTTGCTAGATGGAGTGGAAATGGAAATATTAATGGAACTTTCTGTAATATATGTACAGTGCCTTGCATAAGTATTCACCCCTCTTGAACTGTTCCTCACTTTGAAGTGTTAAACCTGAATTCAAATAGATTTTATTGGGCTTTTTACTATTTGAGTAACACAACATGCATAGTGCTTTGAAGGTGAAAATACTTTTCTTGTGACACAAACAATAATTAAGACAAAAAAGCAGCATCTGTTGGATGCACAAGTATTCACCCCCCTTAAACCAATCCTTGTTAGAATCACCTCCTGCTGCAAATGCGGCCCATTCTTCTTGTCGAAATAGCTCAAGCTCAGTCAGATTGGATGGAGATCATCTGTGAGCAGCAATTTTCAAGTCTCACCACTGACTCTCAGTTGGATTGAGGTCTGAGCTTTGACTGGACCACTTTAAGACATTAACATTCTTTGCCTTAAACCATTCCAGTGTAGCTCTGACTGTAGGGTCATTGACTTGCTGGTAGGTGAACCTCTGTCTCAGTCTCAAGTCTCTTGCAGTGGCTCCATCCATCTTGCCCTCAATCCTCCTCCAGTACTTGCTGAAAAAAACCATCCTCACAGCATGACGCCGACACCACCGTGTTTCATTGTGGGGATGGTGAGCTCAGCGTGATGTACAGCGTTGGTTTTCTGCCACACATAGTGTTTTGCACCAGGGCCAAAAAGTTCAATTTTGATCTCATCTACCTTCTTCCACATGTTTGCTGTGTCTCCCATATGGCTTGTGGCAAACTCCAAACAGGATTACACAAGATAAAGGCCAGATTTGTGGAGGACAGGACTAACAGTTGTCCTGTGGACAGATTCCCCAACCTGAGATGTGGATCTTTGCAGCCCCTCCAGAGTTATCGTTGGCCTCATGGTTGCTTCTCTGATTAACGCTCTCCTTGCCATGTTCTTTCCATTTTCTAATAATGGATTTAATGAGGCACTGTGAGATATTCAATGCTTGGGATGTTTTTTATAACTTTATAACTAACTCTACTTTGTACTCCTCCTCAATTTTATCTGTAAATGGCTTAATGAAATTATTCTGATAATGAGTGTGAAAATGTGGTTGCTGGGTTGCCTATTGTCTCTCTCTGGAGAGGCTAATATACACCCTTTATCTAGCACACACACACACAAAATGCCTGCCACATTTTTTTATCCTTGTTAGAACATTGCATTGATTTCTATTCATTGACGACAGCCTAACCCAAACCCTAACATTAAACTAACCTCAATTCACATCTTACCGCTAACCTTAACCAAGACCTCAGAAATGATGTTTTACCACGCTTTGGATCCCATGAGGACTACTGGTCCTGACAAAGTCGGTGTTTATACTGGAAAAGGTCCCCAAGCAGTAACAAAAACGCACACACTCACACACAAACACACACACTTAGAGTGCCCACTGCATTTTTTTTTTTTTTTTTTTTTGGACTGTTAGTAGAGGCCATACATCACTGGATTGCACAGCTGTCCTCTGCAGCACCAGTAAATTGATGCTAATGCAATTAACTCTGTTGCCTTCATCTCAACTTCACTCTCTGATTCTACTGGGAGTGAGAGGAGGTGTGTGTGTGTGTATATGTGTGTGGGTGGAAAAAAGATACAGAGAGGGGAAAATAAAACAGACCTCTGGATCTAATTTGGGGAGAGGCATTAGTGGGAAATGGGTTCGGAACACAGTCAAAGTGCCCATATTTCAGGTGTGCCATACATTTCCACAGACTTGAATATTGCAACTGTCAGATCTGCCCTGGCATGAATAATCAAAGTAGTCTGGAGTCTTAAGAGCTGTGTAAATACCAGCAGGTGAATACATGGTGACACTGAGTCACTGATGCCACCAGGTGTTTGGGCATATGCCAATTACATTACTTGCCCATCGTCTTCACTGTCGTTTTGCTTGTGTTTTATTTTTTTATAGAAATGAAACCCATTTAGTTCATTCTCATGTATCAGTGTTCACTTTCATCAAATAAACAAACTCTAATTTGTAAAATATTAAGTGTGTTGTCAATCCTTAGTCGGATGATGGATGCTACAATTCGAAACTGAAATTGTCTGTTGGGTCCCCAAGCGCAGCAGAGTCGTTGCACTCTGCTGAGAGAGAAACGGAGTCAGATTCCACTTATGACAAGGGTAAGGAGAGAAAGAAGGCTCTAGAGTAGACCTCATGGTTAACACTGCATTACAAAGAAATACAATATGCCTGAATGAGACGTCTCCCTCCTGCTCTCTGCTGTAAACACACGTAGCTGTTAGTGAGCAGCTGCTCTCACGTCTCCCTGGGTCTCTGTGCTTGCTTTTGGCAGAAACTCTCCAGCTCTCTGCCTGTTCCGCCAGCTCTCAGTGTGTCTTTCTCCAGATGGCAGATCCGGTTCTGGTTCTAAGTGCCGGCCATCCTCTGGCTTGTCCTTGCGTCTGTGTGTGCCACAGCCTCCTAGTAAAGTAAGCGCTCTACAGATATTGAGCATCATCAACGAATATCTTGTAAAGTGTCCGGTGTAACTGGTACCACTGGTGTTGTCACAAGTTTATTAACTGGTGGGAAAATATCCTCACCGTGGCATCCCTAGATGCCACCTCGCCGAATATTACATGGAGGATTAGCATGTAAGTGTGTATTTTAGGCTCGTTAGCAGCTTTGATGCCCAGCAGCAGCAGCAACAGCACACCATTTCCACCCTCAGAACATTAATTATGAAAAGCACATGGAAATTATGGATTATTATTACTGTCTTGCAGATGAAAACAAGTCTACGTATTCATTATGGTGTTAATCCAAAAGATGTGAATCTGAACATATCAGGGGGCTGAAAGAGATTGTGGAGCACACAATGATTGAAAACAACAGCTTTTGTGTTCGCGGAAGAGAAAAAGTGAAAGTCGGTCATTGAAAGAGTGTGTTTGAATGCCATGAAACATTTGTGTTTCCCTTCCAAAGCACGGGCTAAAGGTTGCATCCACAATTCTGCCAAAGGCCAGATTTTATGAGTGTTTGCCCGCAATTTGATGAACCATGCACTACAAAATAGAATGAAATTTTATGATAATGTGATTGACTATTGTGTGATAAAAAACACATGAGGGATGTGTTTGCGGCTCTTGTTTGCTCCACTCCTCTACATTTCAGTCAATACTGCAGGCTTTATCTGTCCCTGCCACAGCAGTCCAATCATGCTTCATGATATGATCTGAAGTTCCCTTAATTCAATTAAATGTGGTGTTATGGGCCAGTAATGCTCAACCAGGAAACCACTCATAAATTAACCCGCCTAATTTATCTCCTCTTTTCCACACACTAAATTTAATATATTCAAAAAATTCTCAAATGGCAGCCAGAGCCACCGAACAGTAAAGAAATGTCAGCGCAGCCATCCAAAATATTAGGCATTCTGGCTGCTCATCATGATTAGTAATTAAACTTTCAACACAACTTCACCCCAAAACCACATCAATTTTGTTTGCAAGCTCACGCTAAAGGTGTCTTTATGACTGTGTCACCTTCTCTCATTCCCCTCCTGTTTAGCTTAAAAAACACACAAGAAACACCTAATCCTTCCCACGAACACCTGCACACCCATGCTAAACTAACCCCCACCTTTGTTGCGGAGAACTGCCTTTGCCAAAAAGTAGAAATCTATTTGATACGTGGGTTTGAGAGAAATAAATAACACCTGTCATCTTCCCAGACTCCCTCCCTCTCCTTCAGAAAGTGGGGCATCTGTTGAGGTGATGTCTTTATAGAGGAGCTGCGTGTCTGATTAAAACGGATGGCACTCTGTCAGGCGCTCCCTGTGTCCTGAGCTAGTTTTTAATTAGTTTACGATAAGAGACCTTTTCTTTATTCCCTCTGGTTATTGAACTAGATCACATCAATGGCAATAAAAACGAGGCAAGCACATTTGGGAGGACGCCCGGCTTTCTTCGAGAAGAGTTTTTAAGGTGTAAAGAAGAAAAAAGTAAACCCCAGCTGCAGACTGTGATAAATCCATTATGTTGCTGCTGTGAGCGGTGGACAGTCACGGGCATCTCACTGTCTTCACCTGCCATCAAGAGACACACTAATCCTGACAACAGATGTACTGTCTCATTTACTCGCTGCCGTTCATACAGGATGTGATATCAGGGAAACTAGCGAGCATGATAAGCTTATGACTGTGTTAGAGCATGATAGCAGGGGAGTTTGTGCACATTTTTATATGTTAGGGGTGACACAAGCTGTGTGATCTCCATGGTGTATTGATCAGAAGACATGCAGAGTTGTGTATGCCTACCCACAGCATGGTTGTGCTGTGTAGAAGCAAATCTGTATGCATGTATGCAGGTGTGCATGTCCCCACCTGTGTCCATTTGATAACAGTAATCCACAAGAATGCAAAGGATGGAAAAGTATGAGTTCTGCTCTGAAATATCAATCCTCAGAATATCCCTAAGGGACACGATATCGACTGGTTTAATGCGAGCATCCATCGTGTGACTTGACAAAAAATAAACATCCACTACCGTCTCCCTCCATCAGCAACATGAAAAGTTGACCAACTAGTTGTTTTCATCTGTGATAAAACGGGAATGAATGTCTCCATTAAGAAATATTGCCAAAATTGATATGGATAATTATTGTAATTATTGTATTGGCCGCTTTCAAATACCAAGAGATGAGACTATTTTAGTGCTTTCAAATCTAGCACTGCACCCATGCAGATTACAATAATAGCAGTGGCAGATTTACCACTTGAAATGTGTGATTTTTGAAAACACCAACAACTGGTTTTTGATTTCAGACAGAATTAGACAAAAGCTGCTTCTCGTGTCTTGTAAGCAACCGTCATTTTACAGGCTGAAACTGTTCCTGGCTGATTTTTTCAACTCTAGACAGATCGCTAATTTACCAGGAACTCAGTTGGTTGAAAACAAAGTCTCCAGTAGGGTTTGTTTGGATTTTCTTTCTGATACCAGTGCTAAAACAATACTTTTAAAATGCCCAAATGGTGCCTGAACTGATACTTTACACAAAACAACATTAACAGCTTTATTTTATTGCAAAGGCAAATTTGAACTTGAAATTGAGCAATATATTAACTCTTAACAGTTTAAAGTATACTTAAATATATAAATATAACATGATAGATTAGAGCTTTTAGCTCTCTCAGTTTACAAATTACAGAAGTTCGATTGCACTGTCCCTCTGTAAGCCCGAAGAATTGCATAGACTGCTACTGTATGTGAAATATGCACTGTTTTAGCTGGATCCAAATGAAGAGAGATTTCTGCAGTTAACTGTAAAAGCCTCTCTAATTAGACATACGCAGCATGAAAACAACAAAGCCTACTACCAAATACGATAAGACTAAATTAATGCATACAGGGAATAAACAAGATTCAGATTCAAAGCAGTTACTCTAACTATATGGGAAAGAAAATCTAGACAGACTATAATCGCTCACAACAGTTGGGGAGAGGAGGACTGTACTGACAGACAGACAAGGTGGCTGGTTTCTGGCGTTGACAATTCCACAACTCAGCAAATACTGCCTGAGCGCACAAAGTATAACCTATAAAGTCAACTCAGCAGGTGCAAGCAATGTCTCTGTGATTGCTTACAGACTTTCATTGGCTGGCCAGCGCTGCATTCGCACATGTAAATTGCTGCAGCTCATCCTAGAGAGGAGTATAAACTCTTAAAGTGAATTTTACACTGCTGTAATGAGTGTATGTTTGAGTTTGTCTTTCAGCTATACTGTAAATTAATGCTCCAAAAAATTTCCATATACTCCATTGTGTGCGAGGCCAGCTGTGGGAAGAACATGAATAATTAGTGGCTTCAGCTTGATTAGCATTCATAAATGTAAGGTGCTAAAATGTCTCTGTGACCTATGAACAGTATTTCAAAAGACTGGTCATGTACAAAATACCCAAATGTACTTATAGTTTATTTCCAGAAGCTGAGAAAGAGTCGATAGCACAAAACAAATATGGTTTTATTATGTGCCAAAGTGAGGGTAGGTGAGTATCACTTTTAAAATCACTATGTAAGGAAGTGTCATGCACATCTGATTACAAACACACATGTTATGCGTTACGTCATGTCAGTTAATTAAGAAATATATGTAAATTGGCTTTTGGCAGATGCTCCGCAGCTTGGAACAGACAGTCTCCATGCGTCACAGGTAAGGAGATACATTGCGCGGATTACCAGACAGACACCCTGCAGAAAAGATACACTGTTCGCAGCGACCTGCTGATAGCTGTAAATAGTATCTCTCTGCCACAAAGTCACAGTTGTCTCCTGCTCCACAGAGAAATGGCTCCAACAAATGAACACCTCATGCAACATTTATCCACCAATTCCCCCTGCTCTGTTTGACCCCAAATCTACCAGCTGAAACCGTAACCTCACAAATCTTTTCCTCCATCTACTACTACTACAAAGTTCAGTCCAACTTATTATTATGTAATAATTTATTTTGCAGGGTGACCTGAGTATTCATTGCTCTCTTGGCCTTATCTATTAAACTATTAAACTAATTATTACTTGCTTCTTCATAAGCTTTCAGCCACATCTTATGGTCTTCATTCTACTTGTTACAATGTGACCAAACTTCCATACTTCTTGTGATGACAACTGAGCCATCTCCATGGCAACTGAACAACCCCCCCTACTGATGGGACTGTTTTCACATTCATCTACTGAAGGGGGAACTTTGCTCACCTTAAATCTAAGTTTAAGGTGTGAACCTACAGGCATGATTTGTGACATCACATCTAGTTTGCAAGCCAATCATGGTCCATGGTCCATGGTCCAAACTCGAAGCTCCCAGTGTACATAAACTGAGAATGAACATGTCAGTGAAGTTAGAGACATCTTTTGTCCAGCAGTTGAAGTTTTGAAATGAAAAACATTTTCATAGATTCTGGATCTTCCAAAATGGGAGAAGGAGTAGATGTAATTTTGAGATTTCTAAACTTGGTAATTGAACTTTTTTGTAGAGAGCAGAGTATTTTTATATGTCTTAAAACATGCCTGGAGGAGAACTTTAATGTATTCATCTGGGATTGTTGAGTTCACAATAGGGATGTGCAGAGAGCCCAGTATTTGTATTTGTATTTGAATACAAGTGGAAATAGGTGCAAAAATCCAGTTTTTTCTTATTATACTTTTTAAATTTAGGATATTAAAGTGTTAAAATAAGTCTTCACGAATAAACTATCTTATGAAGGAGGTCCCCACACTGAGTCTCAAACTCAAGTCTCCCAGATGATAGAGAGCTGTACTGACCCCTGAGCTAAACCAAGTGCAGACACACCTCTGCTTATTTGTACACCAATAGCACAGAGACAGCACAGCATGTAACATGTAGAGAAGAACTTCAAAGACTATTCTTGCTTTGCACTTCTCATTTAATGCCTTTACTTTAATTTTTTTTAAAACCTAACTTTGTGGAAAGGAGAGGGGGAAAAACAGGTTATGTAGAGTTCCTTGAGATCACTACACGATGTAACCAATATGCACACTGGTTTTTGAGGGTTTTTTTTACTTCCCAAAAACAAATAAATTTAAAAATATCTGTACAAAATAAATGTTCATTAAAAAAAACACTATTTGTGCTTTGCCGAATTTGGATTTTGGAACACTCTAGTTCACAATCCATATTTGATCATATTTTTAACGATGGGTGCAGTGGTACATTACCTAATTGTGAACACTCAATGCTATTTTAGATGTGTACCTTTAGTGCAAAGAATCCCTCTCGACATTGACACCAATACATTCCAGAGAAATCTATTAAGTAAGCTCTATGCTGCTTGTGGTTTTAAATGAGATTTGGATTGTTTATCCTCCACTGCAGTCCTAATCACAGCCACATGTGTTCATATCCCATCACCCTGTGTGCCCTTTGTCTTTCATCTCTGTATCTCTCACAGAAGCCAATAAAATAACAGAGGAGTTGACTGCCCATTCTCCTTAACGTTATTTCCCCTGGTTTCCTCGTCTTCGTATCGCTGTCTTCAAAAGCAGATGATTTCCGTCGATTTCAAACTAAATGCACAGTGTCTTTTATTGGCGTCTGGGGTGTGCGATGATTGCAGCGTTAAATGGCCGTTAAACCAGCCATTGTGCCGATGCCGTCTGGAGATCTCCAGATAGACAGGTGCTCACAGAATACCCTGAACATCGGCAGCCACCCGCTTATCTGTCTCCTAATTAGGAAGGCAAATGCATTCAGAGTTTTCTAGGGGGTTCTATTCATGGAGGGGAATTAGTTGTCAGAGCTACACTCTAGAAACTAGGGAAACAATACATATCAATAAACCCCACTTGGTCTGATTATCAATACAGATGCCATGATATGGTTCCTACTGGTCGCTCTCTCGGATGCTCTGTCTTACTTACAGCAGGCGACAGAGGAGTAAAGATTTCTAATGTGTGACACCTCAAGCTGGAAGCTGGTGATAAACAGTGAAGGGTAAAGAAAAGCCAACTGTTGCAGGAAATGCAGGAGTAGCATTTGTCATGCATAATGATGTAAGCTGTCTGGTATCTGGGTCACTATTTGCTGATAGTACTGTGTGGATATTAAGAAGATTCCTGAAAGAAATGGATGTTTTCTTTATTGATTGGTTTGAAATAAGCTCAAAACACACAGGGTAGAGTATTTATTTGAGCCTAGTAATGCTGGACATGAGTAAATTGGCCTTTTTTGTGCCAAGAAACCCCAGAATTTTGGCTTGTGTGTGTGACTGGTTGTTTTAAAAGCACCGACAATCACCCCATATTTCAAAGTCAAGACAAAAAGTGCTGCTCTTCTCTGGAATCCTTTCCAGATGAACCCTTCTGTTTATTTCCAACTCAGTGCTGAGTCACCGGGGAACATGAAGTGATCATGCTGGGTGCCTTCCATATGCATCGCTGTAAGCTTAAGAAACCATTCCCACTGGGGCGTGAAATCCCACCGCGAAATCCCAGCATACGTCTCATCCCTTGAAGAAGCACTTGAGTGTATTTGGTCAGGGTCATCTGGAAACTCCGGGCAAAACATAACCGTTTATTCTTAAAAGCCATCTGGCAGATGCACAACATTCTGCAGCAGACCTTAGTAATATTTCATGCTACCTGGACAGCAACATCACTTGACTTTGGCTCAGAATAGATCAAGAATCAGCAAGCCCAGGTGTGTGCGCCATTTTACACAGTTGGTAATAGTTATGTAGCATTCAAATCTCAAGGTACCCTCAGGTAAAATTTAAATAATTCTGACAGACATTTGCAATGATGGCTATCATGAAATATCTATTACTTTCCTCATGTTCCAAGGTGGGGTTTTCAAAGTTAATGAAGCCTAGTGGGAATATGTCAGTGGGGCTGCTATGTCATATACTATATGTGGACCACCACTGCAGCAATTGTAATGAGAGCCCTAGATTGTGAGCAAGCAAGCACTCTTATTCTATGGTTTTGGCACTTGTCGATCAAGGAACAATCTTGTCAAATGCCACTATAACAAACAGTTGCATTTCCCCATGGGCCCATGTATTCACTGTGCTGATTTGAATACGTTTTATCGCACAGTAATGTCATGCCATGTTATATTCTCTCTATCAGACCTTTAATCTTTGGAAGAGAATCGGTCTGTCTGTGCCTTAAGGAACAGCATGCAGACAGCATGTGAGAGATCCATAAGACAGTAGAACGGAAATTAGTTCTTGTGCTTCTTATTTCCTGTCCTCCTCAGTATGGTTCCTGTTCTGCCATTACTACAGTCCCCTCCTTACTGAAAAAAGACATTGCACGTTGTGGAGATAGCATCCAGGCTGTCAGCTGTCACCCAAGAACATCCTTAGGAATAAACTGGCAAAACAAAAGATACTTCATGTTTCAAATTTTCTGTGTAAGACAGATGCAGGATCTGACAGGGAGCATACATATGCAAGGGGATATTCCGTTTCCCCTAAATTTTAAATGTGTGACATGCCATGGGCATTAGTTGACTAAACCAGTAGGTTGCATATTTGAGCATCTTTATCTGCTCTTTTGATGTGAGTGCCAAAGTAACTCCCACAAAGTGCCTCCCTGGTTTGCTCAAATGCCCCAGTGTTCAAATCAAACACAAAATTATAGGCAAAGGACATTCAGTTGGTCAGAAGGGTAGAAATGCACAATAAGTAAAGTAAAGTAAAGTAAGCAAAACAATAGAGACAATCCATATGTGGATTGTTACAAAAAAGAAGACTCCAACAGACCTCAGTGATTATTTTATTTTAAACGATTCATTTCAAAAGACTCTTTCTGAGCCCTCATTTTAAAATGATTTTACAAAGGTTCATTGTGTGAATCTTTTTTTCAGCCTCACAGTTAGAGGTTAGCAAGCAAGAAGTTTAAGCTAACTTATCACCATGGCAACTGGACGATGAACAGTTTTAATATTAATACTCTGGGGGATTTTAATAAAATAACTTTTGACAACAGCTCATGATGGAGCTCACAGTGGCTATCTACAATTTGACCTTCATTGAAGAACAGAGTCGCATTGTCATAGCAGTGCTGATCCCCTGATGAAGGACAATGAGAGGATAGAAAAGGAAAATGATACTTATGGTCAATGAATGATTCCCCAGGTTAAGGCTGATATAGCCACAGCTCAACCTTACTTTAAGACCTTGGTCTTGGTGTCCTTGGAAAATACTTGGAAATACTTATGACTCAAAAGGAATTGCCACCCACCAAAGAGGATGCTGCACATGTGAACACGGGTGGCACACAAGGACAACATTCAACCACTGCTGCAGAATCTCACACTCTGACAGCAATATCTCTGCTATATAGGCTGTGCCCAAGTGCAAAATCTTGCTAATCACTGCCAAATTCTGGTTCCACCTCCTGAAATTGACATCTCTGGTGAACGGTGTGTGCACAAATAGCAGGTTAAGGATAATAGATCCACAGTCCTGGGTCTTTTTAGGTCACCCTTGGACAATAGAAATGTGTGGGACTCAAAGAAGAACAAAGCAGGATACCCAGGTTCAAATCCACACAGCGGACACAAGTCCGATCCACCAAAGCAGAGACCCAGGTTCACTTCCAGGTGGCAGTACCTCTGGTGCACAAATGCAGCAGAGTCAACATTCGCATCCTGCATTGCAGACACTGGGCTTCAGACTCTGAAGACATCTCTGGAATAAAAGTGCTGGAAGGGCCAACATGTTTGCCCCAGAACAAGTTAAACCAAAAACCACTGACAAATATTACAGAAGCCACTATAGAGAAAATGAATGTAAAGTGTTGCATTTGCATAAAAATGCACTCATTCACTTCGTTGAGCCGGCCTATTGCTAATCAAGTCAGAAGTGGTTGAAGCCTATTCCAGCATTCAGTGGGCAGAAAGAAGAGCAAAATCTAGACAGAGAGTTGCTGTCTATCACAGCTAGCCTGTCACAGGACTGACACACTTAAATAACTACTCGCATTAATACCTTCAGGGAATGTCCTTCATCCTTGAATGCATACATGCTGTGTTCTGAAAACACTAGTCCATTTTGTTGTGTAGAAGCAATATCGGATTGATACACAAAGAAAGGTTTTATGGAGGAAAAATAAGTCTCTCCAGCTAAAACTGACTACTATATGTGCCTCTGACTTCTACATGCACATGCACAAATTAAGTATGTGGGCACATCCAAAACGTAAGCCAACAAAGATTTCAGCTCTAACTTTCATTCCCTCAACAAATTGAACAGATTGCACAGACATGATAAGAGAGCAGCATGCGCACCTTTGGGGAATTTCTTGGCAAAGAGCAACCTCATTTTGACTTATCTGCTCCATAAAGTGTGAGAACAAGCACAACAATACTAATAAACACCAGTTTGTCCGATGTATCCAGGGTGGTGATTTAATTAAATTGAATGTTACAGGTAAGACATGCCCTCCCTGCATCCCTATACCAAACAATATTACTCTGCTGGCTTGGTGCCTAGGTAACCCTGTCATGTTCAGAGAAGGCTGGGAACCCTGCCACAGTGGCCAATCTTCATTTAATAAGAAGCTGGTTATATGATCTGTAACAAGGCTACTAATCTTCTGAAATTCAGTTTTTATTCTGAGTGTTGGGAGAGACAATTAACGTCCTAACATGTAGATTTTGATGCACAGTCTAATTTCCTGTCCAGCAGTCAACAGACAATGGGAGCCCTTCTTTTGGTTCCGATCACGGTGGCCGCATTCCCACGAGCACAAAAGCCTCTGGAAGTCAGTTTGAGTCTGACTTGGTTTCACAGTCAGCAATCATGGCTTCAATTATAGCCTTTCTCAGTCACACATAATCTCATAACTGTGCTTTGTCTGAGAAAAATAGCAGAAAGACAGAAAAAACTAATTTTATTCTCCAAGGAAATAGCCATAAGGTCCAGTTTAGTGATGGCTGTGTGTTGTCGAGGAATTCTGATTTAGCTACAATCTGTGAGGGAAATTAATTGCTTTGAGAAATAGAATTTACTGAATTTCCTCAGGATCAATCATTTAGTTTTGAATTGGTGTTGTTGACAACAGGATATGATTAAATTAGCCCATTTTGCAGTCTTACAGAAATGTAACTGTCAGATTTAATTCTACTGAGGTGCCCAGTTCAACAAGCTGAATGTCATCCAAACAAATCATGCTTTCATCAGTTTCAGTGTAAGAGCGTGGTAAGGTGCTATCTGCCAATCACTCCAGTACTGTTAGCACCTTCAGTTGGTCTCACTGTTTAAATTTCATAAAAGAGTTATTGCTTTATTTTTATTTTATCACATGTAAAGAGAAGTCAGAGCTTTCTACAGTATCTCTGTCAAGATACACTGAAGACAAAAACAAAGAGAGATAAAAAAGACACAAAGGACACGTCAACAGTATTTTTGGTACTTGTTTATGGAGTTTAGATGAAATGTCACCAAGTCAAACAGGCAGATACACTTTATAAGTAAATGAGAACACACGCGATCTAGACAGGAGATTGGCAGTTTAAACAAATGCAAACAATTTGGATTAGCATTGCTGACAAGGAAAAACAGCTGATTTTCTTTGAAAGATCGTAATTCTGAAAGGAACCTTGTATAGAGAAGAAGGACTATAGTGATAATGATCTTGTTTTGCAGATATTGTCCTTCAGTTTTCACAGTAAACAAGTATTGAATGATTTGCATTCTGGGGAGCAGAGAGAGGGTAGAGTAAAAACACAGTGATTGGCTGTGTGGGTAAAACAATCATAAGCCGTTTTCTCATATGAATATGAATTGCCCTTTCATACCTGTAGCACAAAGTGTGCAGGAGGCAGGACATAGCGCAAAAAGTAAGCTGCGGAAATCGCAGTGTTGTTTTAACAGCACATCGAAGATGGCGGATGACGCTACCAAATCATCTGTAATGATGACTGTATTTGCATCACAATAGAATACAATACTTGCACGTCAATACTATATGTATTTGGACATAAATGCAATATCAAAGAAAGAATGGATTTGCATGTTAGAAACGTCATCAACACGCTCAATGGCTTGCTGTGAATTCTCCAGACAATGACCTTCTGTGTTCACACATGGGCTCAATCGTACATTACATGGACTTTGTACTAGGGAGCTGGCGAGATAAAGTCTGTTTAATGTCCAGTACAACTGATTTAAAACATTTGTGTTCTCACATTCAGCTCCTCCAGGTAATGTCTAAATAAATTCAGGGTTGCACTGCATGTGTAAAAAAGGACTATAGAATGACACACCATTTACAGTCTTTCAACATAAAACACCACTTTGTTGTGGGTGCCAGCTATGCTACACATGATACAAAGGATCAGTCGTTTAATGCTCCCTGAAATGAAAGATGATTTTGGTGACTGTCTGCAATTTGGAGTTGGTAACAGACCATTTTGAAGAACACCCTTTCACCCATGCAGTCAGTCCAAAATGAGCCACAATTAGAGGAGAAATTACCTGTGTTAATACCCATGGCAATCGGATTTGACCTCTTGTATCCAGGTTCTTTGCTGTGTTCTGTACACAAAAGACATGAAAAACAAATTCTTCAATTCTTATAGCAGTGATGGTTCAAGGTACAACAAATAATGAATTACATATTCAGGGAATATATTACAATCAAGTGCCTTTCATTATAACTAAGCACATGTAACAGTGTCTGATTCTATTACATTTCTGTTTTCCATAAAAACCCAGGAACTGATTTGTATCAGATTTACTAATTTGCCACATCTGCAACTTGGGAATAAATGGTAAACCTGTAAAGCTGACAATCCATGATTTCCCCGCAAACCATAGAAGCTCACACATTTTACAACTGAGAAACAACATGATATCACTTTATAAATGCCGTGTTTTATAGACAGGGGATGTACCGGCATCAGAATAAGAAGGTTGCAGGTAATGTAGCGGTCATGAGAGTCTTCTATCTCTTGAGACGCTGTCACTGACACATTCAAGAGTCCAGATGTGATTATAGTAATATTATGGTCTGGCTGTGTGGGAAATCTCTTTTTCCAATTGAATTATGGGAGAAGGTCACCAGATCAATAGGTTTTTAAAGGAGGAGAAAAGGTAAAACTCTGGGTGAAAATGCCTGCTTTAGCTTTAAGGATAAAAGACAGCTGCTCTCATGATACTGAGCCACAGATCTGATCAGGCAATTAGGTTTCTGTTTTTGCCTCAAGCTTCTTTGACTTAACCGTTGTTTGCATAAGTATGAAATTTAACAGCAAATGTTTAAAAGAACTTCTCTTGACCCTAGCCAGAGTTGCAGTCCTTTGTATACACTTTGCAGTTCAATTACAAATATTACTTTCCAGATTCCATAGAAATAACAATTCATAAATGGGATGATGTTTAAATGTATGCTGCCTAGCCGGCGCAGCCATTACCTCTTTCCATTTGTTCTGTATGAGCTCATTATAGTTCTTTGTTTTAGACTGCCTGGATGGCTTGTAAATTGTGCCCACATGAATGGCTAATAAAATCAGTTGCTCTCACTAGTTTTCACAACCTCCAAAATGCATCGCTGGTATGAATACAGCTTTGAAGGGGAGCAATGTTTTGTTACTCAAACTGGCTCACACACTGCGCCATACAACAATGGGATCACTGCCTGAGCACTCACTGTACACAGGCAGCAGAGACAGAGAAGGGAATAAAAAGGTCAAGGTGGAAATCCAATGCAGTGGCTGGAAATTTAGGGACACTTAGACGTTTTTATAGTCAGTAAATTTACGACTGCTTCTAAGCTGGCACATTTATGAATGTGCCATTAATCTGATTGTTGGTACAGTACTGATTCCTCATATTTGATGATGGATGGCCATCATTTTGAAGAATCACACATGAGTCATATGCTTCTGCGTGTAATGAAGTCGGGCATTCCATTTGCAGTTACGCAGTAGGGAGGAAAGTGAAAGCATTTGTTAAATCACTCTGATCTGTGGTTCACGTGCTTGTCATCATGTGTTGCCTGATTTTCACTGCCAGAGGGCATTTTGAACCAGTTTGTTCATTCACTCATTCATCTGATGATAAGACAGGATACTGCTGTGGATACCTGTGATACCTGTCATATTTGAATGACGGATCTTACGATTACCTCTTCAGAATTACACTGATTACAGTACGCCGAAGGAGGTGCTCCATCATTCATACATCCCTCCATGTGTCACATGCAATATCACAGACACCTCTGATTGGATTGTTGCAAAGGGGACATGATGACCTCAGTGCTATGAGACTGTCAAAATTAGACTGATTAGATTTATTTCCGTTTCGGATCCAGGCAGGCCAAGATTTAATTTGCATGTCTGTTCTAGAGGCTTTTAAGGCGTTTTCTACAACCTACACCATTTTGAACCAAAGGTCAGTTGTTGATGGTATGTTCATTAAGAGAATTCTGCACCGATAAAACATGGAAAACATGTACTGTATTTCTCTTTTCGTTTTGTCTGTTGATACAGATCTATCATGTCCCTGAGTGTTGCAATATCATTAGAACGGCAGTGTCTTTGTCTGAATGCTGTTGGAGGATACAGACTGAGGTTTAGACTAGAGGCTCAAGACAGCACGCTCCATAATCTCTTTAGCTTCTCTAAAGCCTTTGACACACAAGATACTGGGCCAAAAATTCTTATTAAAAAAAAATAGTGGTACATGAGGTGCAGTATAGACGAAGCATTGGTCCATAGCATTCCATTATGTGATACAAACAGTCCACCAATAAGGATAAAAATAGAATAAATAGCTTTTTTTTTCTCTACCCTTTTTCAAAATTTTACTCTTCATAAGAGAATAGTGGAATTAAACAGAGGAGTGCTATTATTTAAAAGCTGAAACCAGAGCTGAATGGAATGATTTAAGCATGGGGGCTGGAGTACCAATCAATAGAAAGCTGTTATGATGCATTAGGCAGAGATAATTGGAAACTGTCTGTGGAAAAAAAAAATGATGGATGTGTGAAAAATGTACTGTACATTTAAACAAAGACGCAAATTCATTTAGGCATTTTGAGAGCCATTAAATGTGCCAATGAAATATAAAGAAGTGTGCACTATGTTAAAAAATTAAAAATGTTCCTTTGAACTAGTGGATATGAAACAAAAGTGGAGCATGATGTAATTAGAGGATACAAAAAATAGTTATCCAACTATTCTGATGTCAGAATTGTGCAAAGACATGAAGATATTACAAACCAGTTTACATTTTCCATATGAATTATCACACTATTTGATTATCATCTCATGTTTGACGGTATGCTGATGTAAGTGTTACAGTTGAACCGAAGAGTCCTTGTGTGGGAGATGCTTCCACTTGTTCTCAAGATTTCAAGTCACTCCAGCTGCTGCTGTTAGGTACCATGCCAAAACATTTCTTCAATAATTGCTGCTTACTTATTCACAGTAATTCAATTGGCTTCAGATGTGAACTTGTAGATACTGCTGTTACAGGTGTTCAACTGCACCTGGTGAAGAAAAGGAGGGGGGAAAAAAAAGATTTGCAGGTGCACATCTGTCAGGGTCTGATGCAGAAAAAGACTCTTCAAGTTTGTAGGGGGGGTGAAAACATTTAGGAGACAGTGGGAGTATGGCTAGAGATACATTAAAAAAAAAGTCTCCACAGGTCTACACAGAGGCAGGTTCAAAAACACAACTGTTATTTTATTTGTATAAAAAGTATAAAAAGAAACAGCCATGTTAATATCTCAGAATGTCACTCATGCATACCTCACAAATCTTAATAATGCGTCATGCAGCCCTGTGCATCAAACAAGAAAGTTGGTTGGTCTAACTTTTCAGTGGGAGGTAGGTTTAGAACAGAGAAGAAAACATATTTTCAAGTTCAGTGCAAGTATGACAGAAACAGCCACATGAATGTCTCTGACACCGCAGGGTTTCCACCAGCGTATCGCAAGCCCGGCAGCCCGGCGGGCCTAAGTTGATCCCCTGCCGGGCCCACTGTAAGCAACTGGGATTTTTTTTTTTTTTAAATGTATTTGTAAGATGTTTTCGAAACTATGGTTGCTGCAGGGTGGCTCAGTTGGAAACATAGAGATAATGGTTGGAAAGCTACTTACTGTGGCTTGCAAGTTAAGGACAATAAGTTTTGTTAGCTATTGTGTTGAAGAGCAGTCTTGACAATTTGAGGCACTACTAGTGTTTTAGCTGCAGCGTGTAGGCTAACTGGCTAACGGTAAACTAGCGGAGTGAGTGGGTGAGCGAGAGCGAGGGAGCGGCAGTGTAGATAGATAGATTGATAGATTTTTTTATTGTCATTGTACACAACAAAACACAGTTTGGCAGCAATCGTCAGTGTAGCAGTTTGGATAAAACCGAATAAACAGAGACTGCTATCAGGTCGAACAGAGGTGTGTTGATTGGTGCAGAGCTGGGTGAGCAATATAAACTGTGAATACAGCTGTACATGTATATTATGACTCACATTTTGTGATAAAAAATACACGATGCAGTCCTTTGAGCAAAACTGTGCTCTTGAGTTTTGTGTAGATACATTTTTCTGATTGTAGTGACACGAATGGCCTGCAATTTTCTCCATGGAGCAGTAAAGATGTCTCAGAGCTTTTCACAACTTTGATATTATTTATTTCAATTTATTTTGTTGTTGTTGAAATGTGCCCAGCATTCCAAGGTTGCAGTAGCAAAACAACTTTTTTCATGTTTTTTTTTGTAGAGTGCAAGAACTTGTTATTTATTTTATTTTATTTTAATTTAATTTCTTTTGTTGTTGTTGCAAACACAACCTTCCAAAACCCTGCTATAGTTTTTTTTTAATGTGTGTTGAATTATTTACTTATTTATAGCAACACACAAACAAACCTATCAGAACAACGAGAACTTTCATCTTTGAGAAAACTTTATTTGACATGCGCTTCGATTTTTTGGTTTGGCTCATGTCCCATCTGCTAACATGGAGGGGGCGAGACTTATGCGCTATACTGCAGCCAGCCACCAGGGGGTGATCAAGATGATTTGGCTTCACTTTGGGGAGCTGTAATGACATCCATATTTATATACAGTCAATGGTACAGCCTCACAGCGCTGCTAGCATGGCTGTAGTCTTTACTACATTTGGTAGAACATTGAAATGCACTGAGAGCATGTACCAAAGGTTCAAATTCTATGTGATGTTTTCTACATAATGTTTGGTGCTAAGCTCTCAATGCCATGATGTCAAGTGTATCAAAAGCATGCTCAATAAGAAACATTTTCTTCATGAGGTTCTGTCTTCTTATTTTCTATGCAGGAGTGATGGATATTAATTACACCTCTAATTTTCTAAAAGAAATTTGCTCTTAAAAAGGTGCAATTTAGTCCAAATAGAAAAGATCCATTTGAATATTTAATGTGTAATGGCTCCATTCCTTCCGTGTCACTCTCCATACTCAGTTCCTCTTACTTACTCAAACTCAAAATATTAATGATGTCCTGCACCTGACAGTTTCACCATTAACTGATTAAACTCACAGAGCAGAATTCTTCAGTTAAACATTTTCCGTTTGGATACACTTGGACTTTGAAAGATATGAAAAATAATCATGTTTTCATTCCTGGAACGGTTGTTACCCATAACTCTGAAATCCAGTTGGTGTGGAAGCAGTAGGGGGTCTCTGCTGAAGAACTTCAAATATTTAAATGAGAAATGAGCTCTAAGCAAACCTGCAAGACCCGTGCCAACGCCCTCTGAAATAATTACGGCTGGTAAGAGAAGTACGCACTCACTAAATTTAATGATCAGGTATTTATTCTATCTACTCTATCATTTTAAGTGTATGTTATTCAAGATCAGTAAACAGTGAACAGTCTTTGATGTTCTCTGTTCGGTACAGCCTCAGTGTTCACTTCAAAGGTGATTTTTCTGTCAATAATTGCCCCATGGTATATATTATAACTGATGGCCATTGACTGTAATGACAGCAGAGAAAGGTCAAGTCTTGCCAAAGTCTTTTGCTTCATCATTGTTTTTTAAGGTATTAAACTGGAGCCCACACCAACTAAAAGTCCTTGCTACAGTTCCAGTTTTATCTCAATAGGAAACCAGGGATCACAGTGTCATCGGCAATCTCAACTATATGTTTGTCCTTGTAACAGCAGCCATTCATATACTATATGAACAGCACAACATTGGAGACAGCATACAGCCCTGCAGGCATCTAGTGCACTGACGTCCAACCTGACACCCAGAGAAAGAGTGAAAGGGTGATTTTCTGTCAGCAGGTTAAAGGATGGTGAAAGGTGCATGTATGTGTCTTTAGTCCCTCCAGTTGTTTGTAGTTGAAGTTTAAAAGGGTTAAAGTGCCATCCTCCACCCCCTTCTTGGCCCCGCACACAAACAACAGGGGAGCCGAGGTGTTTTCAGTCTTGCAGAGAATGGCTTTTTAAATTGTTTTCACAAATACTTTCATTACTGAGGATGTTAAGGCCACTGGGTGGTAGTCATTCAACACCTCAGGGCAACTACTCCTGGCAACTGGAATTACTAGCGCCTTTTTTTCCTCCACATTTTCTGGCATCCTCTGCAGGTGACACTGTGAAGATGTAGAGGGAAATGAAGCCGTGTGTACAGGATCTCAATATCTCGCCTCTGATATTGTAAGGCCGCTGCTTTTTCCCAGGATTGATCTGTTTGAGCGCAGGAGAGCTGGAGGCTTTTTGAGACAGTGCAGCATTGTTGTGGAGCCTTGGTACCCCTGACAGGATTAAAGTTTATGTCTTAGCTCTCACCCAGTCGTTTAAGCATCACTTTTGAACTTAAACTGTCTTTTAAATATTATTAACAGTATCGAAAAAGCAACACAGCCTCAGATATTTTAAATAAATGTATTGCTCAGGAACCAACATGTGATTTGATGGGAGGATTTTGAAATTAGACAATCAAAACCCATGATTCTCTGTTTATAATGACACATAGAGGTTTGAATAGTCTTACTCAGCTATATTCAGTCTGTGAGCAACTGTCAGAAAAACTGTCAAAAAAAAACCCATCCCCTATTTGTTGTCTTTGACTTGCTGTCAAAACCGGTATCCAATCACTGCCCTGAAGTCCACACTGAGGTCTCTTTCTTCTTATCCCCAGCCGTTTTATATGCAAAGGCCCCTCAACACTCAGCATGTCTAATCCTTTGAGAAAAGAGGGTGAGAGTGCGGCCTTGTGTGCTGCAAACAGAAAGATAAAGAGGAAGGAGTGAGCTGCTCCCTGACAAAATAAGAATAGGCCAGTTTTTCAATCTCATAAGCATCAGCGCAGAGCAAAGATATGGTGAGCGAAGTCCGCAAAATGCGAGTGATATGAACACACAGAATACAGGGAAGAGCGAGGGCTGTTGCTCGTTTTCCTCACATATGCACAGTGAATACTGAAGCATGGATCTGAAATCAAATTATGAACACCAGGGAGATTTTGCCAGAGGGGGTTCTGGGAGATGAGGAGAGTGTGTGTGTGCATGTGTATGTGTGAATCTATGTGCATGTGGAGCTCAGTGTTTCATAGACATACCAATGCCCCTTGGCTAATAGAGGTATTTGTGATCTTCTTTCTCTCATTCCCTTCATACCTGTCTCTCTCTTAGTCTGTCCATCTGTCTTTCTCTCTCTCTCTCTCTTTCTCTCTATGTCTATCCCTAGACTGCCTGCCGGCCCTAGAGTGGCAAGCTTAGCATCCATGGCGCAAGCCAGCACTTTGAAAAAGTGCAAAGCTGCAGACCAAAGCGGCTTAGAGAGGCAGTGCACACAGAGGCCTCTATGTGAGTCTCTTTTTTTGCCACAATCACCCCTGCTCGCCCTGCTCTCATGCTCCCAGCAGGCTGTGGTAGAGGATACCTGTGTGTGATCACACCTGATGGAGAACAGGACAGCACACAGGTGCCCTGGAGCTCTGTAGGAGTGCAACAAGCTCACTGTTGATCTTGGGCTGCACTCGCAGCATTACCGACATGTCTGAGTAGTCAAGGCTGCGCTCAAGACTGGGACTTCTTTGAAGTATAAACAGACAAATTGCTCAGACATCCATAATTCCACTTTAAATGCCTCTGTCTTTACCCATGCCCCCACAAAATGCACAACGTTGTTGGCACAAAGTTTGGCGTTTGATGTTTGTTGTCAAGATTTCTTTTCAGAATAGCAATTAGTTGTGTATGAGTGAAGAATTCTTTGCAAACTACGTTGCCCGAGCCAAGGCAGTTTTTTATGGTCCTACGTAACAGTTGCAAGGTTTGTAACAATTCTAGAGCTGTGGCTTTTTACGTAACTGGATTTATTATATTAGTTTTTACTGAGGACTCTCTCATTAGACAAAACTAAAGAGCTCACACATGTTTTGATGGAGCACAGTAAAATACTTTAATGGCTAAAGTCAAATCATGGACTAAGCACTGTCAAAAGATGTTTGACAACACACACACTGCTCCCAACCACTGGGCAGCAGCCATACCTTCTGCCAATGTGCTCCAGATTTGTAGCTAGTTTGCCAAAGGTGGCAGCTGCTGGGCTGGCTACAATATGCAGGTGAGGCACTTTCCATATTGTTTCGCTAGCTAGTCTTCTTGTAGCTTGTAAAGTAAAAGGATCCGAGAATTTACCTTCTAGTTAATTGTAGTTAATGTCTTATTGTTATACCATTACATTTTTCCCACATGCTTTTTAATATGTGGGACATCCCAGCAAAAGACCCCAAGTCCATTCAGAATGCCTGGCTGTGGCACAGCTCAAACACCATGTTATTTCAGTGGGGAAAAAACATACATTGTATTAATGAATTGTCCCCACTAACATTTTTTTTAAAGAAAAGTCATTAATAACATCAAATCCAAAGCCAATTGTTGTTAATAAGATAATAATAGGTCACACAGTCAGTGGGCAGTAAACATGCTAGCAGACAAGCTCACTTAAGTGTCTAACTCAATTCTGGCACTGATGGGAGCTGGAAGATGTTCTTTTTCAGTGGAGAAGAATGGTGTGTGTGTGTGTCTGTCTGAATTCAAAGAGTTGTCTAACTTTACTCTGCTTGTAAAAATCTGAAGGCTGCCAGAATTTTTCAGAGAGGACAGGAATAATGAGATAAGCTGCTGTAATACTTAAAATAGTAGCCTCAGTGTGATGTTTATTTAATAGGATATTAACTCAACTAAGGTTAACCAGAGTAGCTGTATTGTTTAATTAGTTATGATAATCAATAATCTGGAAATGTAAAGGTATGTTCTTTTTAAAGCCTTGGTGCGTGTGTGTGTGTTATTATTGTATTTCAAAGAGTGCATTTGGTGTAAGCATTAAATGATTTCTTTTGGGGTTTTTTTTTTTTTTTGGTTGTCACCAGAGATGTTTTGGCTATAGTGTTCATATTTTACAATAACCCTTCAAAACTATCAATAAACCTATAACTAGCGATAGTCAGAGAGCAAATGCTGATACTGCTGCAAGAAGATACTGCATGTATTTTTACAGTGCATGAGTTAACTAGAAACCCACGATTAATAGAGCTTATTTTCGGCTTATTTACTAGATTTACTGTTCTCATTTTTTTTAAAAACACCTCACAGTTTTTGTTTCTCTCACTTCAGTGAAACACCAGCTCTACACACACAAGCTTCGACTCATTCTGTCTTGTCTCTCTCTCTCACTCTTTTTTTTTTTTTTTTTTCGTATTCACTGTCACGCCGCCTCGGGTAAGAGGAATCAAATTTTGTGAGACAGACAGACGTATAAACTTTGAGCTAAAGCAAGAGTCCTGCCTGAAGTGATGCCTGCTATGTACAAAAGTAGTGACGCTGAAATATGTGGCACCGGAGGGGCTGCTGCTTCTGCACGTGGGAAGGGGAAATTCAGGTAAAGTTGCCCCGAGGAAGAATCTTTTATGCTGTGGCCGAGTGGGAGCATGCAAGATTAACTCCAGTATCTGTGCCTCCTCGAGGCTGCCATCAAGCCCTTCTGTTGGATGGCATGAGGAACAGCTGTTACTTCATCAAAGCCTACCTTTCCGGATTAGCCGGGTGCTTTTGGGTGCACGTGTATGTGGGTGTTTAAGTGTGTCTAAGAGGTGGGTGTGTAAACTACCTCGTCCTCCTCTACTAGTGATTTCCTTGCCTTCGCTTGCAATTTTAGTTTTACTGACAATGCATCTCCTGATGCTCACAGTCTTCCAGCTGACAGGGTGTTGTCATGTGTGCTGAACTCTTGCAGCACTTTTGTTTGGACTGCACAGGAGGTTAAGTGTTATTGAGTTCAATCAGAAAGGTCTCTGCAAGTGAACCTGAAGACTGAGAGTCACAGTGTTTGTGGGCGTCTGAAGGTGCACTTGTAGGTGAGTGGGTAGATGTGTGGGTGAGTTCTTCCTTCGCTCTGGCTCTTTCTTTGTTTTTTTCCAGCGAAACTACTACTACAAGTTAAAAACACCCAAAGGTCCCCGCTGATAAGGAGAGTCGAGACAGAGCTTTTGTTGGCGATCCTCCACAGGCAAGAATAATTTTTCATGGGTGATTAAAATGTGATTAACTATCAAGTCAATACGTCTCACCAAAACACAGGCTTTATGTTTTTAATCATATCAAACCAAAATATATTATGTTTTCTGAATAAACCCATGGCATTTCTCCACTGCCTCAGACTAAAGCGTGATTTAGGCTTTTATAGGAATTTAAATAGCGACGGCATATATTCACGGTAATAAAGCCGCACTGGATGTATTTCAGGTACGCCTGTGTGTATATCATGAGCTCTGCATCGGGAGGTAGGGACAGGGACAGGGATTTATCCCTCACAGTGGCATCTCTCAAATTCTGATTAACCCAAGGTCAGGTTAGCCAAACATTTGCATCATCGCTGCAAAAACCTCATCAATAATTCCATAGCACGACCCGTCTGTCTGGATATTATGCAAGCCTTTTTCTCGGATATCTTACTCTGATTCCCAGCATTTGGTTTGCTTAAACATTTGTTTATGTTTCATCTCCACCTTGCCCTTTAGCTCATTATACGGTAAAGTGAATGCAAATGACGGTAGTTTAGTCATAGTAGTTCTTCTTTTTCCAAAGCAAATACCAGCAAGTCGTGACACTGCACTTCTCAACACAGATTATTAAATGTTTTCTCACTTCTGTTGTCAACGGCCACTTCTCTAATGATGCTGCTACTGCTGTTCAGATCTTCGATGGTGTAACTGCAACAGGTGAGGATTAGCAGTCTGACTTGGGAAGAACACTGAAAAAAATGTGTGATGTGGTTTATTTACAAAGACCTTGATAATGAACTCCACAATGATATTCCTAGTGAATTGAAAAGAGGATATTCTCAATAAAGTTTACATACCAATAAGCATTAAATTTAACCATGAAATACTTCACATTCTTTACGTTCACATTTTTCATCAGTAAAGTTTATTCACTTATAAATTGCTTTAAGAAATACTTGTTTTTTCTAAGCTTTTAACTGGCTGGACCAATTTTTTTTATTTTTGCAGTGTTTGAGTAACATGTACATACTATTCTATTCTACCTTAACTTTTACAGCACCAGTTCTACTTTTAATTTGTGCAGTTTCAATATTTTACTTTTTGCCAACAAAACTGTCCTATATAGGGATAGTACACATGACATAACAAAAACTTTAAAAACAGCATTTTTTTTTAAATTAAAATGTTCTCCGTTATTGGTGAAAAAGTTCTGAAATTGCTTACAGTGTTTGTAACATAATGGGTCAAGTGTGCTAACAAATAAGACCCATCAGTTTTTGTTGCCAACAGAATAAGATCATGTGCCAAATTTGACTTTTACAGGGCTCAGTCTATGAGAATGAAACATACTGTACACAGGACCGTTGGATTCCCTAATGATACCTTATATGACCTTGCATGTTGAAAGCATTTACAATGCAATCAACATGCAATAGAATCAACTCCAATTTAGGTTGGATAAAATGTCCAATGTGTAAGATCTCTGACAGGAGAAAAGGTTTCCATATTGAGTTTTTCACCATGAAAACCCTTAAGGTGTTGAGGGTACTGCTTCACACGAACTAACCTTTCACCAAATATTAGATATGAGAGGCCTTAGTACTTATACACCCCCATTTGAAAACAACTAGCATAAAAACATGTAGATGTTAAATGTGGTCCAAAATCAGTTTTTAATACCTACCCACCATAGTTACTGAGTATTTCATTGATGCTTTGATATTTGTAACTTCTGTGGTTGAAGAATCTCCAGTCAGTTAAGATTTTAATAAATAAGAAATTTGCCAGGTGCTACACAAAACATTTCATGTCACATAGCACAGAGCTGAGAGTCAAGCAGCAAAATATTACAAATGAAGATATTTTTCAGGTGAATAAAAGTTATATGAGCAGGTCGTGCTTGGAATTCTTTAGCTGTCTTGGTGCAATTATTCACTTTGATTCAGGTTTCTTAAACTACATAGGTTGCTTTCTGTGCTAGCAACAGCAGTCACATAAATGCCAGTTCGTGTTTATCACTTTCAAGTTGACCAACTCATGATAATTGTTTCAGAAAACCTTTTCACCCTTTCGCATTTTGAGTACCCGCTGACACCAGAGTAAATTAGGATACATAATTTAAAATGAATAATATTGAACAAAACATTTTTAAAAAGAGTGGGTATAAATTTCAATATTTACCTGGTAATTCTTGATAAGCTCCACTCCAAAATCACATCTGGATCTGGCTTCAATTCAGATTTTTTCTTCAATAAAAGATGCATGTAACATGAATGTTATAAAGTACACCTCCAAAATGATCAACTCTCTAACTATTGAACAAACTAGCTAATTGCAACTCAGTTAGCCAAGTCCATTAAAAGGCAGAAAAGTTCACTGGTAACATTAGCCAGCTAAGACTAGTCAGATGACGGGAACATTAAAGAAACAAAACTTAGATCTTGCTGGTTAACTACAGTAAAGTCTGGCTTGGAGCAAACTGCAGATAACGCACAAACTGTCTGACATCACCCAGAGAGTACAGTGTGTACACGGTTGCCAGATTAATTCCATGGTTTAAGGCTGGAGTGGCAGACTTTTGCCTTCCCCTTCTGGCAGTGAGAGTAACTACAAAAACACTGTTGACATGCTTACATCATAGGCTCCTCCGTAGCCTACTGTGTCGCTATTTTTGTGGCTGTAAAATGGTGGATAAATTGTTGTGAGTGTCACACAATGGCTGAGAAATTTGATCCATTCTGTCTGATAGTTAGCAGACAGCTAACTGGAAGTTAGCCGGCTCGACCGGCAGAAGTCTGCATTCATGCGTTCATCCAGCCTGTGTGGGAATATTAAACCTAACACCAGATTAAAAACTCTGGTATGCTGTGAAATACAGAGAGATGTATCTGGTGGTGATAGGCTTAATCAGCATTGTGTGAACTTGTTTGGCAACAGCTTGAATGTAACAGATGTTCATTTATATGTAAAAGTTCCTCACTGCAGATTTAAGTACGTGTCCCTTGTTTTTTCTGTTTGTACAATAACAATATGAGGTTAAAAGATGGTTGTAAATATTACTAGATATTGTTGATATGTATTAATTTTAGGAGTAACACACTAAATATAAGGTGTTCCAAGTTTCAAGTAGAAGAACTAAATTAAAAATGTAAAATTTGAACAAATAGTCTGGGTAATATTTAACAAAACATTTTTTTTTTATCAGTGAATACAAAGCTGCAGAATAAAATCCTACAGAGGGTACAAAATGTCATACCATTGTGAGAGAGATAAAAAAAAAAGAAAACAGAAGAGGATTCATTGCATGTCACATTCTACCAGGCATTCTTGTTACATTGCAGCAATGCCGAAAGATCATACTCATAAATATTGTCTCTTCTGGGACTGATGAAAAACAAACTACCAATTAAAATCAAGCTTGCCAGTACTGGTTCCTCTCCTTCTTCACTCACTTTTCCCCCTCTTCTTGTTCTGTCTGTCATTGTGTGCAAGGTACAGCCTAGTTTGCAGAACTATGTCGCAAAGGCATCTACTGTATATTTTTAATGATCAGGACCCAGGCAGCCTTGTCTGCCAAAGCTTTTCCTTTATACATAGCAACCCAGCTCATCACACAGCATCTCCATCCTCTTCCCTGAGCTTTATTTAAATAAACATTCTACTGACATGCCCCCATCTATCTGTTTTTGTTCATATAAATTTGACTTCTTTTAAATTTTTGAGGGCTAGGCTGGCATGTGTTTACTCATCTCCGTTGAGCTCTGCCTCCTGGAAACACTGATGATGGCGGAATAGGACACGAAGCACAAGAAATCTGCCATCCTCGCTGTTGTACCTCGCTTTGAAAGGTGTACAGGGAAAAGTGGAAGCTGACATGTTGCTGTCACTGACACGAAGTGATGTCTTTGCAGATCAGCCCCGCAGTCACGCTTGTGTTGTGACCGCTCAGTTTGAATGCGCAAACACGGTGAATCGCTGACAAAAAAGGCTATTTGAACATTGGCTCAACATAAGTCGGAGTTATAAAAAGCAGCGTGGCATCGGGGCTACAGTCGGCAAGAGAGGGAGCTCAAATCAAATCCTGTGCACAGCCGTAACCTTCTTTTTTTTTCCTTTTTGTGGATTTCTCTTCCCTGTGCCCATGCAGATTAACTGGACTGGTTTCGGCTACAAAGACATATGTGACCTAAATGCAATGCATGATTTTGACACTGCCCCCCTCCGCTCCCACCCTAAACCCCGAATTTAGTAGAAACACCTCATTTCACCTTAGCTCAGTTGCTTTGTCTTCCATTTGAGGAAAAAAATATCTATTGAGAAATCTCTTCTGCTGTTTGAACTCACAAAACTTTAATTTACCGCAACGATCTCTTGCCTTCTTGCTATGTTTGAATCTGAAAAAAAAAACATCATAACCTTTCAAATACTGCATAGTATCTCTCTCTCCCACACACACACACACTCTCTCTCTCACACACACACACACAGAGTATCAGAAAGCAAAGCTCAATTATGATCTTTTCAACATGCTGGTGATATTGCGTTCTGAAGACTGAACACAGCCCATTAGAGCACATTAAGTTCCATCAAATGAGCCCAAAATTAAATGCAATTTAGTGTTGTTTATGTTCCTCGACGAATTGTGTGACAATAGCATGAATTATGAATACATTTCCGAAAAGCCATTAATGGCTACGTTTAGGCAATTAAATTATGCTGATTGATTTTAAGGGTTAAGTTCTTGGCAGTTTATAAATTTTACAAAATGAAAACACCTTGGGTAGAGTTTATAAAAGGTTTTTAGTCAAGGTTAAAGAAGAAGAAAAAATCAGTAAAATATTGAACCTTTGAACTCTTCACATACTGTGAATGTAGTGGGGAAAAATGATTATTTTTTCATGGTGCAATCACATATTTGCTTTTATAAAAGATCACGCCTTATTTCACAAATTTTCAGAACAGCTGGCTCAAAATTCGCCTTGACATTTTCCTAAACTCACTTGTTTGAGGAAGGGGAACATACCTCAGCTGTCCATTTATTCAATGTGTTGTGAAATTGCATCTTCCCACATCTAAAGGTAACTATGGTACCGCAGTTGAAAATTGAGCCAGGAAGTAATGTTAGCTCTGCGATGCAGAGAATGTTTGCCGTGTAAAGTCTGGTTAATCATTTTTATGGCAGTTTTTCACTTCCAAGTATATGTGGTTTAGATGATTGGACTGAACTATTTGATGGATCATATTGCAATTCTTCAGGGACTAATGACCCATGGACTGTAAGGCTCTTAAGTGAAGCTTACAAGACTCACCATATTATCTTTTCCTGTAGAATTTCTATGATTTATTTTATAAAATCATCAGAACAAGAATAATTCCCAACACTACAACATAAGACCCAGTGGTTGAAAACAAAACAAAATTCTCCTTGTAGAAACAATAAAATCACCAAATGTATGGTAATACATGCCCGCCCCTCAAATTTGTCTTCTTTTTATGTTAATCCACAACTGGAGGACTATTCAGCTTTTGAGTGAGTGTATCTAGGGTAAAACCAGATGATCTGAAAACCTCATCTACTGTTTTTTGAGTTAAAGAAAATGAGTGCGTTATTTAATAAAAAATCGATTAAAGTGATTCTGATGGCAACAGAAAACCCCTCTGTGTTCATTTGTGCTGACTGCCGCTCATGTCAATAAAAAGAGTAAACCTTTTGGCCTCTGAGGCTCTTCTCATCCTCTGTCAGTCCAGCAGCTAAATTATGCCAAAGCATTTTCTGTCTGCTTCAAGGCGAGAGCCCTGATTGCCTCATCACTGCCAGCCAACACTCCTTGCCAAGCATAGCCCTTATCTGAAATACTTGCCAATCAATCATAGGCACAAACTTTCCCATCTGATGGATGCTGGAAACCCACAGAGCGCATCCAGATGGTTTCAGAATTCAAAGCAGCTTCCCTGATTTCCATTTTAGACACTGCGCTTCTCACTGTACACTTTCCATTTTCTCTATGCTTTCCTGTCAACACATCTATGTACTGTCTGGCAGACATGTCCTGCCATTCGGCCTAATGACCATCTGCATGTGCCTTGAACCTTTGAGGTGGTGCTCCTTTCCTATAAGTTTGGTCTTTTGCTGGGAAAACAATAACCCAGCCATACACGTCTCTGTGTAGTCTGCGTAGATTGTAAATGAATACAAGTCTAAGGCATATGGATTAGGCTGCAATTGGACGTTAACACAGCCAGAACTACTAGATGCAACTGTTCCCTAAGTGTTGGATACAGCGCTCTGGTTTGTGGAATCGCCATGTCTAGCATTAGAGGCCAGTCTTGTTAGAGCTGCTTATTTATGAGCTTCTAGCTTTGCAGTGTGGTTAAGGGCCCCGGGGCAACCAAAAAAAAAGAACTAGAATACACACCTGAGCTTGGAATACATAAATGCAGATGCAGCCAAGCACACTCTTTCTAACTTTACTCAAAGAAATAGGAGGCTTTCTGTCCATTTATGCAAATCAGTCATATTTTTTTGAGGCATTCTCAGCTATCTCCCCCATCAAACTCTCCTCCTCCTTTTGGAAGCTTGTCAACTCCGGTTAAGCAACGTGTCAGGAATGAATAGACAGAGGTCGATGAGTTTGCCTTCTCTCTTCCTCACTGTTCCGTGCAATCATCTCCTTGCCATCTCTAACATCTCCGATGACAGATAGATTGCTCGCAGCATTTCCTGTCCTCGTTGAATTCCCTTTACCCCTCTCTCACTCCTCCACTCACCGCGTCTTTTGGTGGTCAAGTGCCATCTGTGTTTGCTGTCCAGAGAACTCTGCCGATGAAGTGAAGGGTATAAGAAATATTTCCTAGCAGATTGTTGTAGGATAATTCCTTTTTTTTCCCCCAGTGAGCTCATTTGAGGTGAGATTTTGAAGGGTTGAACAAGTTATGGACAACACTTCCTGAGTCCAGAATCCTCCAGTGCTCTTCTTTTTGCTGTTTTTCATTCTTAACATTCCCATCTCTAGACAGGATTCTTAGGACAGCAGTCATCACTGACAGGGATCATCATGTACCTTAGATTTTAGTAACAAGGTAGAGAATCTCAGACAGGTGAGATGTGAGAATAAAAGTTAATGCAAAGTCTCTTTAGGTGAACTGTGACTGTCTGTCAAAGACTGAAAGCTTTGACCCATAACTCCAAGTGATCTAAAAGAGACAGTCACATGATGTCGCCAAGGGCAATGGAACCTCAGTATAAAGGTTTTTTCTTGGGTCTCAAGGTAGAAGGAAGCTACCTGGTAAGTAAGACGAAACCAAACAAGATATGATAGTTAGAACTCTGGTTTGGACAAAACAACAAAAGTCTTTCATTTTCTTCCAGCTATGGAAATTCTCCACACTGAACATTCTGTTGTTAAACTGGGTAGATATTTGCTAAAATGCAGTGTTTTATCAGCACAGCAGAATTGAATAGAACATAAATCAAACTGTGGTGTTTTTTGTGTGTGTACAATATATTGTGTAGAAGATAGGATAAAGTAAATGCAAAACTACCCAATCACTCCTTACACAAGCACCACATAGTTAGCATAACAGTGACACATTATCTTCCAAAGTGAAAGTCAGAAAAGTTGACAGTGGAGGGACATGCTCAGCATTCAGTCCAGTGATGAGTAAGGCCTGTTTGCATTAGCATGACCACATTCTTTTTTACACATCACTTCTCATCTGGTGAGGCAAAAGCTCCCATTAACTGTGTTACTGAAGCATAAGAGTGAAGGTAGCCACATGCTGCATAGATATGCACCAGACTTTTGAGACGAGTCCTGAAATTCCTGTCAAAATTAAGCCCGAACCCCAAGCTCAGTGAGAACCCAGAAAAGATAATGAGAGCATGTCTTTTTTTCACTGTCTAATTGGCTGATCAATAAGTCAGTCAATCAGACAACTTACCCATGAATTACTATTTGTCTGTGCGCTCATACCAATGTGTGAATCTGTCAAATACTGTATGGGCTTTGTCCCAGCAATCACAAACACAAGGGGTCACTTTAATTAAATATGGAAATTGCAACAGCCTTCTGCTCCATCCTGTTTTTCTCCACCTCTCTTCATCTACATCTTCGTTACAGCAAGGCTCACCGCCAGTGACGTGCAAATTGGCTCCATCTCGATCATCTCTCACTTGTTGTGTTCATTCCCCACTGCTCATTAAATTGCAGTGTACTCAGCAGGGGTAAAAAAAAATCTACTATGGCTCTGATAGGCTGCTAATGTTTCCTCATCAGATGTCATTAATCACACTTTGAGAGCGCTAAGTGACAAAGTTTAGCAGCTCCAATGTGCTTATGGGTCAAAAAGCTTTGACAATAATGCCTGACAGGTTGGTTTATGCTGATGGCTAACACTTCAGGTGCTAGAAATTGTCCAGTTGCTAGTGTACATACTAATTTGCAATGCATGAAGGACTGGAGGCCATGTTGCATACAGGTTATGTGTAATACAATAATGTGTTACATTGTACATAATGGATACATGTATTCAGAAATATAGAGCATTAGTGTTTAAGTCAGCGGAAAGCAAATACCCAGCAGCATTAAAAACCCATCATCCTTAATGCCCCATGAACATTATTTTCATAGAAGCTGCAGACATAAGGGATTCTTTAGCTTGCCATCTTTTGATAACACCATACGTTCCTTGTGTGAATTTTGCTGCTCATCTCGCTATGGTTATTTAGTTTCATTAGTGCCGGAAAATAAGAAACATCCTGAAGATTTCCTTAAAATGTCTGATTATTGCGGGATATTAGCATATCTAGCATATTAGCATATACCCCCATTAGCAAATCCCTTGTGGGATATTAGCAGTTTGTGTTGTATTTAGTGTGATTGTAGATTGTCATTAAGTTGGTGTTTTGTATGTGTGTTTGTGATGCAGATTTTACTGTCTTGAAAGAAGTGTAGGCAGCCCAATTGTAAAAGTCCATTATTGGATACAACACAACAGACACACTGCAGATCTGTTTATGCAAATGACAGAAAAATCACATTAATAGTATTCATGAGATTGTGATGATTTCAACAAATGTTAATCTCTTCATCAACTATAGATGGGAAATTAAGTTGACCTTTGAAATGGCTCAATATGTGACAACCCAACAACATCGCTTAATGAAAGTGAAGCACAATGCACTTTTTCAAAAATGATCTATTTATGACATGACATTGACATGGCATTATTATGTTGTGCGTCATGCAGGACAGTAGGCAGCACAATTTCCACTTCGCTGGAGGGGTTGGCCGTAGCCTAAAGGTTAGATTTGTGATTTGAATGTCACTGGTCAGAATCTCTGATTGGGTCTGCTATTGAATATCGATCAGTTTTACTGTCCATCTCTGATAGTCAGAGGCTCTTCTGTTGCCACAGCCATTAAAAAACTGCAGTTTCTTAGAGAGAAGGTGCATTTTCTTTGATTGCACTTTTGATTTATTCATTTCAATATTGTGTTGGATAATGTTTTAGTGCTTTAATCCTTTATTTAAAGGCTTAATGTATCCCAGAGCTCCTCTTACTGTCAAATAGATGAGGCAGGTCGTGCTGCTTAACAATCTGCTACAGAATTTCATTAGAGTGGACTTCAGTGGAGTTTATGTACCATCTAAATTCTGTTTTAGCAATTTTTTTTCCCACTGAAAGAATGTATGAGAAACAGTGAATACTTCTTTTGGCGTTAACCACATCTCAGTCAAACTTTAAACCCTGGACCAACTGGGAAAATCACAAAAACTGAATCATTAATGCTTGGCAGTGGTTGGCTGCTTAGCAGACTTGGCTTCAAGCATGAAGAACTCTGGGTGAATATCTGGAGCTGAACCTTCTTTCTGTACAATTTACATGTTCTCTGGTAGTTTGGTTGAGTTGTCTGGACGAGAGGGTGGGCCAGGGAATCTAAACTGGATGTTTACCTGTGTTTGTGATAAAAATAAATCCGTAATCTGATAATCAATACCATCTTAAGAGATTTTCCAGGTAACAGTGCACACATGTTCACAATGAAGAACAGTATTTGATAAAGAGCAAGTAGCATGCATTGCTTTCAGATGATCGCATGATGGGCTGTGAATTGCAAATACATTTAGATACTCTGTGTGCCTATTTAAGCACACATCCCTCCAAACTTCCTTGACTCGCTCAAGTGTAAACCCAATCATAAATCTTTTAGAACCAAATAAACGAAGCCTTGTAATGTTAAATGTTAATTATGCATTAAGATCAGCAAAGGGGGCATCATTTATATTTTTATCCATGTGTCACCCAGTCCTTACATGAAGATGCATGGCTTTGCAGGCTGCTACTAATTGCTGCGGCACCAGAAAATTTCAGTTATTTTCAGTTTATTCTCGATATTCTTATATATTCTGTCTTGTTATATCGCACATGCACTCTTCTGTTTTCTGTGCACAGCAGAACCTGAAGTGCAGCTGTAATTTTTACACAACGTCCCCTGAATCATCTCCATCCTCTGACAACTATAATCTTATTTTATAGCAGATGTCTGTCTGTTTTATTAACATTATTTAATATCCAGCTATGCACCACCACAGTTTGCATATAGCTGCATGAGCGTTAAATATTGCTCTTCTTCCTTAATCAACATCAACCACATATGGAGGTACTTTCAGAAGAGTTGGCATTTTTTTGGGTGAAGTATTTATGCAAAATACACCAAGGCCTTGATGTAGAATCAATTTTCCCTTTCATCTGTACAAACTGCAACATCAAATAATCTAATCTAATCTTTGAGAAAAAACAGTGAACCTACAGCTGTGTTACAGCCGTTGGACATTGTCACATTAGAGTCTAGACACAAGATTTATTCAGGAATCCACATGGATGATTGATTGTGTAACTTCTTCGTTCAATACAATAAACATGAAAAGCGATTGAATAATAGACTAGACGGCATTAATTTCCATCTGAAACACTGAATGGCTGAGTAGATAAAACTGTCTCTGAGGGAATTTACCTTTAGAAAATATGCACAATATTTACAACCTGAAGGACACAAGGTGACTGATGTCTGATGTGATAAAGACAATAAAGAAAATGTTTATGTAACACAGCTCTCCAGCAACAGAGATGTGTGTTTTACTTCTAACTTGTAATTCAAGGAAAACTTTCAATTGGTAATGCTGTCAGTTTGATTCTTTGATTACATGGTCATTCTCCATAACCCCTTATTTTTCTCTGGGGTCATGGGAGGGGAGGTGTGAGGTTTTACACCCAATCTCAGCATGCATTTGACAGAAGACAGAGCAACATTCTGGACAAGTCTGTCAAAGAGCCTTTTCTCAATCTGTGTTCTTGTCTGCACTTGTGAAACATCAAGTACTGTTTTAGTTCAAAGTCTATATTTTGCAAAGTATCGTCCAAATTCCTGGAAGTGCTCTTGCTCCTATAAAGTATGTTTTGGCAAGTGACATTACATGAAATTACAATGTTTGCTCTACAAACATGTCCCAAAATTACACGTTTGGATTTTTTTCAGACAAGAAAGTAACCAGTACGATATTGAAAATGTGGTTGATTCACCAGACTGTTGCCCAGATGAAAATTTGCCTTGATGTTTCAGAGAGGTGAAGACCCGCTAGCTGGGTGAAGAGGTATTTTAAATATTCATCACAGTTATGATAACAGGTGAAACAGTTACAGGCTGTTGCTGGCCCTTTACATTGAGATTATTTGGTCATGAAACCTGCATAGACAGACATGTTGAATTGTGATCACCAGAGTCTGATTCAGCTTGCGCAAAAATGTTGTTTTTATCTCAATTACAGATTTTAAAAATTAAGCATACTGCATCTTCCTACTCTCAGTTCAGCTTGCCAAGTTTGAAGGACATGAGTTTGTGTACCCTGTATTGAGAAAGGCTAATGTAAAATGCAATATTCCCTTTATATGCTTGTCAAATTTGTCCTTAAACTTACTGTCTCATATTTAAAGTGAAAATAGTATAAATGGGTAGGCATGGTTAAAGTGCAATTGAAATCGCATTTAGTTATCCCTTTTTGCAGTAAACAAAATAATGTCAATGTGTTTGACATAATAAATGTCAAACACATTGACATTATTTAGAGTGATGACTGAGCTGTGGCACAGCAACAAGAAACAAGGTACAGGAAGCAAACTTGTTCTGTAGCTCAAAAGCATGGATGTATTATAACAGCTGGATAGGGCTCTGCCACTCAGTGCAAAATACCCTTGAGCCCACAAAGCATTTTCTCCATAGAGCACCATTGTAAAAGAGACGTCTGTAAAACTGGTCAATTATGACTCTTTCTATTATGAATTTTTGATCCATGGAGGTTTTATAATTGTAAAACTTTCCTCAAGCCGAGAAAAGTGATTTAAAAATCTGTGACATCATGTAAAGTCTGTGGGCTGAACAGGAACTTGCGGGCGGGGCCAGCACAGGAAATACCACTATTCATAGTGGGCTGCACAATGCAGAAGCAAGTCTGGAGGCTAGAAACTTTTTTTTGGCATATGCACCAACCGAACAATTCTTATTGGACTGAATGGGTGCCATTGTCAGTTGGTATCCAGCTATTATAATACATCAGTGCTTACAAGCCATGGGCAGACAGTGTGTTGTTAGTCATGGTATTGAAGAGTAAGGACTGCATCAGCATCTAAATGGACCAAAGTGACATTTGCAAGTATGTTAACATGTTGTGTAAAGCACTGTAGCTGAGCCACTAATTAGCAATCTAACCTGCTAACTGACATTAGCAGTGCACTCAATATTTGTTTGGTGGCTTGTTCAACAAGTTAAGGTGCAGGAAAAGATGTGGGCTCATGTCTGTAAGTTAGATAAAAAAGACACTTTAGCAAGAAAGCTATTGTGGGTTGTTGTTCAGATTCTTTGGTTGTTGTTGTATAGCAGGATGCTATCAGGCTCAGTGTGACCATATGCTCTGCCTATGATAAAACACTGGAGTTACTGTTTCATGCAAATATCGTCTAAAAGGAAGCTATTTGATTGGCTGTGTGGCACATGTTCTTAACCACATAGATGAGAACTTCATGGTATTAAGACAAATGAATGCAAACATTGGAACCAAAAAATATAAAATGGAAATGTTTCCCTTTTGGTTTCTGATTTTGTTTTCTTAAACAACACAGGACAAGTGATTCACAGAGCAAATAGGTATACTGCAGCAGACAGAAAAATGCAATTCAATTTCAGTTGGACTCTAACTTCTTGTTGTAGTTCCCACCGGTCCTACAGAGGTCATAGATTACTTCTTACGGCACATCTCTGAATATTAAAACATTTTTTGCAATTATAATTTTAGTTATTTTCACTATCAGCTCATGAGATTGAAAAGAATGGTGTGAGAAGCTTGATCATTGAGTACAACCCATCTGCACCCATAGACCCCAAATCCTCCTCAAGTACACTGAAAGCTATCAGGTCAAAAATAGGACGATCTTCTGAGGATCAATCTGTGGTGGAGGGGCTTAATTTTACGCAGTTCTAAATGTGCCCGTCGAGACAGAGCACAAGAGTCTCTGAGAAAATGAGACAGGCAGCATGAAAGCAGAAAATTGGCCATGTGATGAAGAAAATATGAAGGAAAAAAGGGACTGGGAGGAGAACGAGCTGGTGAAGCATAAGAGCAGAAACAAGGAGCTGAAAATAGGGAGTTGTGTTCTTTCCTGTTATCCCAGTGCGCTCCGAACTGAATAAGTCTTGCCTCATCACGCCATCTGCTGTAATGTGTTTCCCTGCCTCATCTTCTTGTTCTCCTCCTCAAATAACTACTCCTTTCTGTACACACACACACACACACACACACACACACACACACACACAGAAAAAGGTGTGTGGTAATAGTGACAAAATCAGGGCTGCCAGCATCCCAAAGACGGAGGCTTTGTCAGGCACCGTGCTTGGGCTGCCATGTGAAAATGTTTGGCATTCCACAGCTTCTCACTAGATCTCCCTATTCTTCACTTTCCATGATTCGGTAACACCATTATGAGTGGGATCATCACGTTCCCAGGCTGCCATGATTAGGACGTCTGCCCTGCCCCTGGGCACACATGGGCCACAGTAGCCAAAATAAACATCTCATAACGAAGACTTTCCCCTGCTTTTTCCAACTTTTTGCTTCAGTGGGTTTCCAATGAAGCCAAGCATGAGGCTCACAATTACGTGCGCTTCATGCATGCACAACAAGGAGCAGTGAGGGGAAATCCTAACTGCACATCACAGGAGGCTATAATAAAACAATAGCGGATACCTCATTAGCAGTGCATTTGTCATACATGAGAACATTTGTGTAAAAATGTGTTTCATGTAGTTGACAGCTGTACCTCGCAACTTTATTCGTTCGCTTCTCTCAATGACAGTGTGAAGTTAATTCGCACTAAACACTGCACACATGTTCAGCTCAAAAGGAACAAGATTTTTTGAATGAAATTTTCTCTGCACAGTGCTGTTTAGCAGCCAGTTTCTATTTCACTCTTGAAGGATAATTCTGGTTATTTTTTTTCTTCTACTTTTTGCCATCATGGTGATTGATTCTGTTAAAATATTCAATAGATCACTGTAAAGCTTAATGCAGCTTTACTTTGCCTCTTCAGCAGTCGGACTCAAAAAGGGATTAAAACACTTCCTTCCAACGAAATAACAATCATAAGAATAAGACCCGGCTTCAACCGATTTTCAATTATCCATTGCCTGAGGCTAGAGAACATTGTAGTATTGGATATGTTATTTCAGCAAAGGTAATAACAAGTAGGGGATGTTTTTGCAAACTCTGATATCTGTCACCCGAGTAACAAATTCAGGAAGCGTGACAACACGAGCAGTAAACACAGCAGCTAATCCTCATGTCAATAGTCCATGGTATTCCATTATTTTAATTAGTGAATAATTAATGGGGGTGATAAGTAATACTCAAACTAATACAACATAACACTATTCTAACTGTAACACTGTGATAATGATTCAGTCAACTTCTTTAAGATATACAGAGAATGTGCTTTAATCACTTTTTTGGTTCATAGCACACTACAAAGCTATCATTCACGAGTTACATGAAGGGAATATTTAGTAGCACTTCAAAAGTTTGAGTGTTAGCAAATAGAAGACAACGGTACACTGAACTTCCCTGCATTTCTCAATTTCCCAACTCACCAAAAACTCAGGTTCTTTCTGTTGTTTTTTCCCCCCTGTCTCTCTCAGACGGAACACAAGCTTAATTTTAGCCCAGCGTTATTTGAGAACATTTTGCCGCTGGAGTGTTTTTTCTGTCCGTACTTGTTCGTCCCAAACAACCAATGTACCAACTGTACCCTAGCTGCAGAAAGCTACTAAAGAATACAGAACAACTGAAGAGTGAAGAGTGCCTGGATGTGTGTTAGTTTGACAGCTTGACTTATCTGAGAACTCACACGAACCCTCCAGTCTCCTTCTGTCTTCAACAAAAGCCTTAGGATATTCAAATGTCTTTGAATGAAAGATTGTAACTCATCCAGACACAACTTTGCCCACATTTGTTCATGTCCACTCATGTCTTTGCATCGATTTTCTATGATATCATTCTGTCTTCAAAAAAATGTTTTGTTTTCAGTCTAGATACATCTAAGTAGAGAAAAGTCTTGTGTCAGTGAATTGACTCAGTTATGTCAGTGTAACACAGCTATATTTATATGAAATTTGCTAACATGAGCTGATATCTAGAGTATTGATCTCCTCAACTGAAAGACAAGGTCGAGCCAATTCTGTGTGTAATTTGTGTCACTTTCATATCATTTTTGGAAAAAATGTTTCAAATTGTTGATTTATTAATAAAAGTTTGTGCAGAATACAGCTATCCTCTGCCTGAAGGTATATCCATCAACTGTCATTACTGCACGGTATATGAGCAAATTCAAAAATGGGTTTATTCTTGTCAAGATAGTGAGATTGCCTTGCTCTATGAATTAAAAAATATGAGCTTGTCCCAAGGATAGCATTTAACTTTAAATTGATGATCATTTCTTTCTGTCATTCTACAAAAAAAAGACTTGCTATGTCAGAAAATTGGTGATGCAAGAACATGTTCCAAATTGGTCATGCAATGTAAATGAGATTGAGGTATTCCTTATAAATCCTTTAGTAGCATCCCTCCAAAGATCGTCTGAGACAGATTAACAGACAAAGCTTCTCTAAATAGACAACAAAAGGCAATGTTCAGCAGAAGAGAGGTGTTCAGTCTCCATCATGCTGTATGGCTGGGAAATGTGGTTAAAATGAAGGTAAATACATTTCCATTGTAAGCTAAGCTATGGTCATATCAGACAGGTTGTGGCAGTAAAACGTCTGTGTATCAAATATCGTGAGAGTGTATTTTATAGCTTATGACTTCAACTTGTCATTTATAAAAAGATAATTATGTCATTTTTTTTTCAAAAGTTACATACTATAGTCTCTAATTGTGATTATGTTCAAACATTAAGGCCACACTGGACTCCACAAGTGTCTCCATGGAAAGAAAATGATGAATTCTAGTGTTTGTCAGTCTGAAAAGCTGTTCTTCATCCAAAGGCCTTTGTATGTCTGTCTTGTTAGTGTCTCTTCTCTTGAGACAGAGCTGCCCTAAAAGTCAAACACTCATTTCACTTCCGTTAAATGCTGTTGGGCTGCTGGGCACTCACTCTTCGGAGAATTCTAATCTTTCTTTCAAAAAATGCTTAACTCCTATCTAACTGATTTCTCTACTGATTTGTAATTATGTATTTTTCTCCATTCTGCTGTAACAATACAAACCAGCCATACAAACGTGTGGACAGAAATGACTTCTTTGTCGCTAGAACAAAAGCACGCCATAGCATAAACCCACAAAGGCTCATTATTTCTATGGAGGGTTATCAGTGGGGGAGTTGAGACAGTTGCAAATGGAAGTGCATACAGTTGTAGACACTAAGCACTCGGTTTAATCACTTCACCACCTCTTGATTCTCCTCCGCGTGTTTAACCCGTCTTGTCTCCCTCAGCAAGAAGGTTAAATGGCTGCTTGTTAATTGGTTGTGTGTCTGCGCATTCCTTTCTTCCCATCCATCCATCACTACACCTTTGGGAAATTAGATCATTAAACAGAAGCAGTGGCTCCTCCTACATTTAGAGCTTTTATTTCAGGCCTACCACGCACATAATGGCAGATTATCAATTTACTGTTGTCACTGGGTGCAGAACAAATAATGCTGCAAATTGTTGCTCCCAGTGATTGTCTATTTGTCATCCCACCATGGAAGTATTATTAGTATCAGTTAACACACGCTTCAACAGGAGTGTGACACCTGCCTAGCTGATTATTAGTTATTTCAAGTCAAAGTGGTCACAGCTTTGGCTTACTTTTTCCCATGAATTCCAGGAGGCTCCATTTTTTTTGTCCTGCTGCAGAGTGTGGATTTGTCAGCATTAATGCCATAATTAAGCTCATAATGGATCATCTTAATTGCAACATATTTTTAATGAATGACCAAATGGAGAAGGCTATCTTTGGCATGACAATGTTGAAAGCTTAATTAGTTTCAACATGGCGCAAATTGACATGCTGCCTAGCATCACACGCTTTAACAGGATAGGCTTATTATTCCCATCCTCCAGAATAAATACTGTAATGAATGTACTCTGTCCACGGCAAAAATGGTTTGTGATAGGTGTAACCGTGACTGGGAGGAAGATAAGTGAAAAACTGAAAAGTGATACTATGGAAGTCCTACATCAAAGCTACAGCCTGTTGCTATTCCTTCAAAGGCAACCATTATATGCTAGTCAGTAAAACTGTGGCATTTTGTGTGATTACATAGACACTGCACACCCTTGCCTCTCTCTTTCTTTCATGATATTCTTCTCCTTTAATCTTTTTTTTTCCCTCTGAGTTAATCATCGTATGGCTGATGGGTTTTTGAAACGTGATGTGGAGAGTGTGCAGGACAGGACCCAGGCACGGGATGACCCCTTTATCAGCAGTGAGCAGGCTGTGACTGGGCCCAAGTTCTCGACTAAATGATTTCCCTGGAGAGTTGTGGTTCTGGCACAGAGTCAGACTCTGCCTGCTGTCACACACAGATGTATGGAGGTTACCCGACCCTTCTGCTGGCTGTCCGGGAGACTGGGCCATAGGAAGATGATGCATATTTTATCACTAAGGCCTCAATGCTGTCTGCAAGGAGGGTGAATTACATTGTGCCGTAATTGGTAACCAGCCATTGCTTGTGTCTGAGCTGATTTGAAGCGTTCTGACCAACTGCTCTTAGATTTTTCTTCTTCTATTTTTTCTACATCAAACTTTGCCTGTGATACTTCAGAGTCTCTGGGGATGTGGAATTTTCTCAACTGAGGATGAAGGACAGCCAGCTAGCAGTGTCAACTGCAGCTTTTCAAAAATAATGGACTATTTTGGAGAGTAAACAAAGCAAAGAAATGCTCCAATAGAAAGAAAAAAATCCAACCGGGAAGTGACTATTGTATTTCATTTTGGCAACTCCAATGTAATGGCACTGCCAATAAACAGCTTTTTTCATCTTAACAGCTATAACATAATAGTGATTCACTATTTAGGCCTACCCAATTGACATTTGCTAAGCGCCACCCACGCTTAGTTACTTTTGCAACTCCTGTGAAGCTCTCCATTCTCACATGGCACATATGCAGTTTGCAATGAAATTTGTAGTAATTTTTGAAATAATGGATTCTTCTGATGTTGCATATTTGGACAAACAAGGCAGAGGTTAGATTTATACTTTATTGTTCGTATTTTCAAAGAGTATGTTTAATTTTTAAGATTACAAGACAAGAGGCAAAAGTATGAGAGTTATCCAACGTATTTGGCAAGCATGACACCACCTTTAATAGCAAGTTTGGCTGGTGTATTTGGAGTATAAAAACCAAATCCAATAGAGCAGGAAAGAGCTTATAATGTAACCCTACACTCTGTTACAGTAGAGTCGAGGACTGGCTCCCACACAATGGGGAAATATTACACACTGGATTTTCTAGTCATAACCTGCACAACACAAAACAATGTAGTATGAAAAACCCCTGGCCTTGGAAATTACCATGGATCAGAACTGAAGGTAGTAAGCTAGCTAGTTGGACATGTTTACTTCTGCTGTTTAATCCATTCCCTGAATTTTTGCTCTTTTATTTTTATATACAGAGGAATACTCTTCATGTAAAGATACATATCTCTGAGTAAATATTCACTCAATTTGACAAAAAGTGTATTGGATTAGAATCGCTGACTTTACCTTTAATTCTCTGGTCCACAGAAGTGATCTCCAGAAGTTTCCAACAGCAGCATGCACACTAATACATTTAAGACAGCACCATGTGTAGTAGAAACATTGTGTCTATATTTTTATCTCATTGGCATAACAGGCTCAAGTTTCTCTCCTTACAAATATGTGTCATTGCTCCATTGGGGACCTGACTAATTATTTTTACACTAAGAAGGTTCAGTTTTTTGCCAAACGTGGGCCCACTAAAAGGAGCTGGTAAAGTGTCTCTGAAGTGTTAAGTTTCTCACTTCACTGCTCATTACAAGCCAAAGACACACTTTCTGTGTTATAACTGGTTGATTTCCATACATTAAGCAGAGATGGAATATCTCTTCAGTCCACCCAGCTAAGTGGCAGACTTCATTAATTTGTATATTTCAACATCAGGGACTGTATTTTAATCCAAATCCTGTGTGGTACAGCTGTATCTACAATTTATTTATACTGCTACATTCATTTTTGCCCAGAAATAATGACCAATTAGAAGATTTACACAGAGAGCAGGAAGATGCTTTAGGAAGAATTTTGTGCCTTTTACAAGAGGTGGAAAACATTTCAAAGTGTGGCTGACAGAAGAACAATAAGGCCAAGAATGATAAAACTGCTACAGATTTCCATTTTTATTTTTTTAGTTTGAAGCGCTCGTATAGCAGGGCAGCTACTGTTTCTCAGATAACATTATACTTCTTAGTATTTATAGTGGTAGTAAAAAAAAAAAAAAAACCCAGCGGTTTCTTCAGATTTGTTTTTTTCCAACATCTTTGCATTTAAGTCACTGAGAAAGTCTTGTTTAACCGAACCAGGCTTTTTAATGATCATTTTGATCATAGAAGCTTTGCATTTGGTAATTGCTGTCACTGTCAACCAGGAAGATATTGCTCTCATTAAGAGAAAAGCACCCTGGGATAAATATGGCCACTTAAAAATGTAATATTATTGATAAAAATGTCTCCAGTGCTGTTAAAGATACTTTATTTGATTCCACACCAGGGAAATAAAAGTCTTTATTTGATTCCACACCAGGGAAATAAAAGTAATACTTTTAATATAGAACTAACCATTCAGTAATTTCCAATTGCTCTGACCATACTTTCTATAGATACTCAAGCATTTCATAACTTCCTCTGTTACTGTTCTTGACTTCTTCCCACTATCCAAAACATAAAATTGGCTTTAGCCAACTAGCAGAGCAAAGCTGACACAAAGTCAACAAAGACCAACCAATGCTTCTCTCCTTTATTGCCCTTTTCTCTCCATTAGCATCACATTACAGAGTCATGAGAGAGGCAGAACTTGTGTGCTACCGTCAGAGATAAATGGGAAATTCAAAAATTTCTTTCCTCTGTGTTATGTGTGAACACTCAACACATTAGCTACAGCATATCAAAGTTTCTTAAGAATTGAGCGCATCATAATGCACCTCTACTATACTTAATAAAAGCCTTAAAATTCCAAATCATTCAGCTGGTACTTTCAAAATCTGGAATGTTCTCGCAATGGTTGACGTCTCTTAGCATGGGCCATTGCACAACAGCAGTCTAATTGCCCCACTTTCAGCAATCATCCAACTCTTTTGTCCTGCCTAAAAGAGCGTGTATTAATGCTTAAACTCAAAAGAGAAACTGTGCAATGAAAATTTTTGACAGTCAGGACAAAACTCAACTGTATGATTGTGAAAATTACTTTTTCTGCTTCAGAGAAGGGAGTTGGCAAGAAATTGATGTTTCAAAGCTTGAGATGTGGTTTGCTTAAGGCTCTGGATAAAAGAACAATGTGCAGAAGGAGTTTTTTTTGCCCACATATGTAGGCAAACACATAGAACAAAACCAGACATACAAGATTCAGAAGTTTCCTCCTGAGAACAGATAAACTGAATACTTTTAAATGATTATTTTAGTACTATGAGATATTTCCTGCGTTTTTTTTGTCCTCTTCTTCTTGTCATATAACAACAGAGGGCACACCACAGGCTATTAGCAGCCTCAAAAATAATAACATTTTTTTTATCTTAAGCTACACGTATTATAGTGCAGGGTTAGCTGGCTGTGAACAGCACACAGCTACAGGCCTGTGTTTCCAAAGTCAAACATATTCAAACTCAGAGCACCAGACTAAAATTTCATCAAAGGATTTGACTCTGAAGTTCAACAATCAAGCTGAGACGTGAGAGGCTGTCTAGTAATTCTACTACATTGAGGTTAATCTTGGGGGCGGTTATTTCCTGAGGCAAGCCATGGTCATTTATATTTATTAATGACTAATTGTTGTGTAAAAGTCGAGGGCAGAGCCAGCTTTACTTGTTAGCTTTGGCTGTTATAAGTGAGTTTGGAGATTCCTTTTTCTCTCACCCCTACCTCTTGAGTCTGCAAGTCACTACGCAGTTGACTGGTTCTAAAAGTATGGACAGTTACTGAAAGGTCCTAAAGGCTCAGATGAAGTGGAACATTGGCAATTTATGCTCAAGTTGTAAAAAATATACCACAAAACAACAAAATTATACAGTATGTGCTGTATTTGTGTTAGCAAATTACTTGCTGGATTATTATCAGCTCAGTAGTTTTATTTTTTAGCTCATCACAGCAAAGCAGTTGTGTGTAAGATTGACTGAATTACACCATTGCTGCTAATGCCTTTAAATGACAATTAGTCAGTAATATAAGAGTACATTTACTCCTCTGCAGTCCACAAAGAGGGAGGATGATGTGTTGTCTTTATGCCACAGAGTGGGAGTAGGTGCTGTTGTTAGATCTCTTTCCACAGTCCCACTGTGATGTTGCCAAAGTCAGTCAGGTGGATGAGATGAGCACTCAGGAATGTGAGATTACCCACCATAGGAAGGCAGTAAGCACCATAAAGGACAAATATTGTCCAATTCTAAATCACAAGAAGGCACAACTCCATTATACAACAAGGTCAGAAACAGGGCGACGGGGGGAGGGACAGGAGTGTGTTGCAGATGGATTCTCAGCATTGTAGATATGACTGTGATTGCTGTGCAACCGCCTACATTATTGTTTATATGACTGTTATATCCCAATATACTGTGTTGTAGCTTAAGATGTTGTGGTCCCAGTAGGCTGTCTATCGCCAGTGAGCACAGCATCCAGTATACCAAGTGATCTGGATATTATTTGTTTTGATATTTGTGATAAGAATTAGACTGATAATCTATAAGGAGGGAATGTCAGGTATAAAACACAAGAAATAATATAACAATAAACAAAATCATATTATAAAGATGAATTAACTTACTGTCAGAAATCAGAATATATATCTTTGCTGGTATTTGTTTTGACATGTGTATTCATTTGGTCTAAATGGTCATTTCCAGAAAGGAGAGATTAATGTTTTATTTATTTGTATGCAGTAACAGCACGCTTTACATTAGTGTTCCCAGGGGGCAAGAGTTTTTAGTTCCAGCTGATGACGTTGGTACTGTTATTTGATTGGTGCAATGTCTGAAAATAGTTCATAATATCACTTCCATCAATTCCAGTCAGACAAGCTCTTACCTAGTTTGGGCGCTGATATCACATCTGTGATTTGTCTTGCCATTACCACACCCGGACACCTGAAAGAGAAAAAAAGCTATCACTAGCTACAATAGATGAAACTGCCAATGACTCAGAAGGTGTTGAAATAACAAACACAAAGAAAGCTCTCATGGAAAATCAGTGCTTACGGTTTAAGCAAAAATCACTGGCTTCTACATACTGAGTGGAATACGAACTTGACAGCATCAACGGTCAAATTAAATCTTGAATATCCGAAAGGGACAGATGTCTTAAATCTTAGTAATGCTTCATCATTGCAGCATTGTTGGCTATACAATCTGACACTCAGCAGTCAGTGGTAAACAGCAGAAGTCAGTACTCCTTGTAGCAATGCCAGCTCTCAGATGTCAGCCAACCGCTGCCATGACAAACTCCTCAACAAACGGCTTGAAGCTGAGGAGCATTTTCCACAAATATGTCCAAAAACACATTAACATATTTATGGTTATATCTATTTTTGGTCAAAATGGGAAAGTATGCACAATAGCTCCAGTATCATTGTATTATGTATTTCCTTACGCAAAAAGTGAGGAAAATTCAACTCTCATTTTGACTTTTACATCTCTTTCTTTTGGTCTCCATCATCCAGTCACAAGTGAAGTGATTTCAAGAGATGAAATGACTAAGGGATCATCATTCTGACAGATTCACAAGTTTAGCGAAAGAAAAGGCATTTTGATATTTGGCACAGAGTGAAAAGATGAGAATATTGCCCACATCAAATTGGTCACTCAAAAAGGCAAGATGATCGTTTTCAGTAAACAGTAAAGGTTGCGATTGTCCGCCAAGCAAATTGACTTGGCTCACCCATGTTTCATGAACCTAACAAAATGTGGTTGCGCCTGCATGTTTCAATCAGGAGGATATTTTCAAGTGCAATTCCAACTCAGCAGCAGTTTTCCTTTCCTGTCATAAATGACAGATTTGTATTTGTGGCTGTGCAGCAGGCATCTGGACATCACCTGTCAGACAGGTGATGTCCAGATGTCCACGGGAGAAAAGAAACGTTCACCATTCATTGCCTTTCATCCCACACCCAGCCTGTCACCTAGCATTTACACTTAATGTGACGTGTCACCTCAGGCTGGCTCTCACCCAAATGTAACTAGACTTGTTCTTTTTTATTTTTCACCTGAAGCCAGAGATGGTTATGAAAACCAAATGTTATTATGTACATGACTGACAGATGCTGGTGAAAGGTTTCTAGGATGCTGATCAGACTGGTGACATACAAGGAGGAGACCATACTGTAGATGGTCTGAGGTCTTCAGTCTCTGACACTCAGAGGAATCAGTCAGTGTGAGTCATCCTGGTTTCTTATTGTTGACAATATCCAGTAGTGCATGACCAAGGACAGAGGAGATAAATGCACAAATAGTGTACAATGCCGGTTTTAGAAGGTGTTGCCAGACTTCCAACTGTGAACCTTAATCTGCAATCACGTACACACATACAAACACACATACACACTTTTTGTTTATTTTGGTCCAAACCATGGTGGGAAAGTTGACTTTGATGCATCAAAGTAGAAGTGGTAATGTAGCAATGTGAAGTTATATAAGGATAATATCACTTAATTGTAGTTTAATTATGGTTCTCACCAAATTAATTACTGTGATGTGGGAAAATTGCAACATCACAAGGGGCAAGAGACATTCATGCTCAAACAATCATCCATCCATTACCTG